>CM034147.1:650121496-650136651 GCA_019776745.2 Taxus chinensis | reverse complement strand
TATTACTCTGATTGCAGGCAAGTTATTACTTGTTTCAAGATGCATGCGAGTACCTGAGTGTATCTAATGCACTCACTATAAGTGCCAAAAGTATGGGGGTTTTTATGATTGTCCTGGGTGGTTTTTTGATTCTTTTCTGCATCCTTTCTCTCTCTCTTCACTATGGATCTTATTCACGTCAGGGGCTTACACTGTTCACTTTTTGAATGGAGATAGAAAATAAGTTATGACAGAGGTTAAGGTTATCCTGCATCACCAGGGAACTGATACTAAACTAGATGAGACTTAAAAACTAGTGTTTAAACCGTATTGATGCAGCTTTAGGTCTCTTGCAGGTTTGTTCTCTGACTTCTCTTTCCAATTGAGTCACATCTGAAACCAGCCTAATTCTAGGTGGAAAACGGTAGATAAAATTTTGGAAATAAGATGACATGAAGCACACAACGGTTTAAAAAACACGACTACTAGGGGTTGAATCCAGTATTTTGAAACCTACCCTCATACTTCTCTAGTTTGTCCCACCTAATTGTTGTTACGGAATGTCAATAAAATAAAGTTCTAAACTTGTCTTCTCGATTCTCTCTAAGTTAGGTCCTGAATATTCTGTCTTTGTGTCAACATTTATGCGACAAAATTTGCCTTGGAACAGATTGGAATATGCCCTCCTTTGACGATTTTTCATCCAACCATTCTGAACAAGCCCACTCATTCAAATGGCACTCTCAAGTCCAAAGCACCTGCCCTGGGAGCGAGTACTAGTATGAAATAAGACTAACCAAGAAGAAATAAACAAAGGTTCAACCGAAGAAGGGAACCAAGACCAACTAAATTTAATACAAATATTTTGACTTTGATCCGAAAGCCAGAAAGACAAGTTTTTGTTTTCCTATTGCAAGAAGCTTGGTCATAAAGAGCATCTATGTATTAGAAAAAAATTGATCACCTTACGGCAGTTACTTGGAACAATCAATTTTTTTCTTGAGTCTATCAACAAAAAATGCTCAAAATGTCGTGGTCCTACTACAAAGGGCTAAAAAATCTATAAGACTGAAAGGAAGGCCGGTAGCCAAGTTTCTCTCCTTCATCAATATGGATTATATGATTTTGGTGCTCTCACCACCTGGCTTCTTCGCATATGAGGTCCTCCAACATCACCGTATGGTATGTCCCAAATCCGGATGGGTAAATGACCGACAGGGTCCGTTTTTTGTAGTGGGATTGGTAGAGATAGAATAGGGACATTGCAACCAATGTGAGTGTTCTGATCACTCGACCAATCTCCTATCGTTTTATACCAAATTACTCACCTTGTGGTGAAGAAATGCAAAGTGGAATTTGGTCCCTAACAACTCGGTGACTATTTTTCAGCTTAAACGATGAGACTACAGTGGCTGAGGGAAAGGTGGATCACCATTAATGGTTGTATACCTTTTCCCACTTACTTCTAATTCTACATCCACTTCCTTTCTCACTCATGCAAATGAGGTTAGTAAGCTATGACATGAGCATTTCAGACATCTAAATTATCACTACCTTGAACAATTGAACTAAAGTGGAATGGTCAACAGGTATCCCGCGTCAAGTTTTCTAAGGGTCTTTGTGAGGGTTGTACCCTTGGAAAGCATCATGAAAATAAATTTTACAAAGGAAAATCCTGGAGAGCTACTTGTCCCTGGGATCTTGTTCACAATGATATTTTTGGTCCATTTCTGTCTCATTCATTTACTAGAGCTCTTTATGTGCTCACCTTCATTGATGACTATTCGTGATATACTTGGGTATATTTTCTTAAGCTTAGTTCTGAAGTCTTTGAACATTTTCAGGACTTTAAGGCTCTTGCTGAGAAACAGGTGGAATGGTCTATCAATGTTCTTCTAACCAACAATGGAGGTGAATATGTAAACAATAGGTTCATGGATTTATGTTCTTCTGAAGGAATATCCTTATAGCAAACAGTTGTTTATATCCCTTTGAAGAATGGAGTAGTAGAAAGAAAGAACCATACACTTAAAGAGATGGCCACTTGTATGATTCACTCAAAGTCTCTTCCTCTGCAGTATTGGGTTAAAGTAGTGAATTATGCTAATTACATTCAGAACTATGTTCCACATAAGGCAATAAGAGGGATGACACCCTTTGAAGCCTGGTTTGGATGCAAGCCTGATGTTGAGCACTTTTGAGTCTTTGGATCTAAGGCTATGGATCGGATTCCCAAGAAGAAATGTAAGGCATTGGAACCAAAATCCAAACCTTGTATCTTTGTAGGGTATCCTGATAGCATGAAGGGAGATCAATTGTTGAATCCTACTTCTCATGAGCTTTATATTGAGATAAGTGTTAAGTTCAATGAGTCTTCTTTGACTTCTACTTCTCTACCTATTAAGGTTCTTCATCTCGTTGATTCGGATTCTGACACCTCAGATGATGATGTTGTTGAGCGTGCTCCTCTTCCTAATCCTCTCAACCATCATACCTTTGAGTCTTCTGATTCTAATAGTAGTGATGATGAGGACTATGTCCCTTCTCACTCAAGTGAAGAATCTTCCAACTTTGATCCTAATCCTCTTGGTCATCTTTGGGCTAGGAAAACTTTGTAAAGTGCTAGAGATTTAGTTAGAGATACTTCAGCTATGAGACGTACTCGCTCAAATTTCATTAGACCCCACTCTTTCTTCACCTCTGCTTCTGATCCACAATCTTTCTGGGAGGCTTCTGGTATTCCTGAGTGGGATTTTGCCATGGATGAGGAGTATTCCTATATCATGAAGAACAATAATTGGGATCTCAACCCTCTTCTAAAATGAAGAAAAATCATTCAGTGTAAGTGGGTGTTCTGAACAAAGTATGGAGTAGATGGAGACGTCAAAAATTTTAAAGCACTATTAGTAGCTAAGGGTTTCTCCCGGATAGCTAGGGTTGATTGTACTAAAACCTTTTCTCTAGTTGTGAAGATGAATTCTATTCGACTTACCCTTATTATTTCTGTAGCAAATAGATGGAAAGTCCATCAAATGGACATTAAGATTGACTTCCTTCATGGTGACCTAGAGGAAGAGATCTACATGGAAAAACCTCTAGGTTATGTCCATGATCCCTCCATCGTTTGTAATTTAAAGAAGTCTCTTTATGGCCTTAAACAAGCCCCTTGGGCTTGGTATGCCAAGATGGACTCCTTTTTACTTACATTAGGGTTTACTATGTGTCACTCTGATCCAAATGTTTCTATTCTACAGCAAGATGACTCCATACTCATCCTTTTTCTCTATGTCGATGACTTGTTGATCATAGGCAACTCTTCCTCTATCATTGATTCTATGAAGATTGTCTTGGCCAATATATTTTCCATGACTGACTTAGGTCTACTTCCTTACTTTCTTGGGATCTAGATTTCACAATCTGACTTGGGAATTGTGATTTCACAACCTAATTATGCTCTTGACTTGCTTGCTCGTTTTCAGATGTCCAATTTCAAGTCTTCTCCTACTCCTTTTATTTTCAGAGTTAAGTTGGTTTATGATTGCTCTACTCCCTTGGTTGATGATACCCTTTATTGAAAATTGGTGGGGAGATTGATTTACTTGACTCACACTCGACTGGATTAATCTCATGTTATGGGCTTGTGTCCAAATTCATGCAGGAGCCACATGAGCCACATTGGAAAGAAGCTAATTGGATCCTTCATTATGTTTTTGGCACCTATACTGATGCCATTCACTATTATGGAGGGGTGGATATTGACTTGATTGGGTTCACAGATTCTGATTGGGCTAATGACTTATATCATCATAATTCTACCTCTAGCTATAGTTTCTCTCTTGGTTTGGGTCCTGTTAGTTGGTCTAGCAAGAAGTATAATGTAATTGTGATATCTTCTACAGAGGTAGAATACAAAGGGGTAGTTAACATTGCCACAAAAGTTGTTTGGCTACAGGGTATTCTGACAGAGTTTGGCATCCACTTTCAGTGTCCTACCATTATCTATTGTGATAATACAAGCACTATCTCAATTTGTAGAAATCTAGTTCAGCATCAGCAAATGAAGCACATTGAGATCCATATGCACTTCATACGAGATCTTATTCATGATGGTATCATCGAAATTCAATACATTTAGATAGCTGATCAGATTGTAGATTTATTTACCAAGCCCTTCACTTGAGGTCTCTTCTTGGGGCGAGGTCTTATGCAGTTGCTCATCTTCTTCAAGTTATATAGTCCTTCTCTTCTTATTTTTATATGAAGATGTTGTTTGTATATGGGAACCTTATAAGGCCTTTAGTTATCAAACCCCATTGACACACCTTTCTTAGTTGTCTAGGAGTGTTTTCTTATTTTGTCTAGGTGTGTGGGATCCTATGTGTCCTCCACTCACATATGGAGGTTCATCTCACATGGCTTAGGTTTAGTACTTGCTTGTGTGTCATGCACTAGGGTTACTCAGCACCCTATATGTGCCCTTTTATTCCTGATTTATGAGTATGCCAAGACACTCCACTATCTTTCCTCTATGTGAAATCTTTGTTTCTGTTGAGAAAGTTCTTCCATTGTTGATTGATCCTTGTGATTACGTTAGATCTATCACGATTCCATTTGAGTGCAACAACTTCATGGTGCATCGTTTTTGAGTCAATTCTCACAAAATATTTCATAAACACACTTTCCAAATGCTATAATTTTTTCATTTAGCAGCTAAGACTTATCCATCAAAAAATTGGAAGAACTAACCATTTTTAATGCTCAAACATATCTTTTTAATAGCTATATAAAATCAAAAAACTCAAATTTAGATGAAAATTAGCTTGATTTGGTAGAATTTAAGATCTAATTTATAGAACAGATTCAGGATTGAGTTACAGGAGCTCGTCGAGCTAAAGGACTGAGATACACAAGATAAAAAGGAGAGTGGAGACATAGTCTAGTTTGGAATCCAGGGTACAAAGAAAAATTAGAAAACCCACGAGATAAAGAAAGCTCGACGAGTTATTTAGCAACTCCATGGGGCGAGCTCAAAAACAAGCCCAAAATGATCTACTTTAACAAATAAAATAAGTTTTAAAAAATCTCATACAGGAGTCGACACATGGCACAGATCAATAATACCAAGAAAGGCACGTGTAAGCTTTAAAACATATCCTTAAGCAGACACGAAACTTTAGAAATTAAATTTGATGTTATTTCAGGTTCAAAGCCAATTCAAAAACTGTGACAAAAGATAAACAAACACACATCAAAAACTTATGACAAGACTAAAAATAGTGAAAAAGTTAATACATGTCTCACTTTTCAACTAGCTCGCATTTCACAAATGCAACTAAAAAGACAAACTGAAAATTAATTAAAAGACAGAACTATATACATGTTTCTTTAATTAATTAGATCACATTTTGCAGTCTAACATAATGCGAAAGCTAAGTCTATGTAAAACAAGCCACTTGTCAAAAAATTAATGGCTTGAACAATTCATAAACCAAAATTGAAATAAAGTTCAGGGCTGGAATAGGAATAAGATAGGTGTCATGATTAAAGTGGAAAATTCAAAGCAAATATTGACACCCTGAAACAATTAGAATATGTGTCAATAAACAATCAGATCACATTTTGTAAGTATGACAAGTGCGAAAAAAAAGAATACATGTCAATTTTTAATTAGCTTAGATTTCACAGTTCAAAGACTTTAAAAAAATCTGTGGAATGAAGAAAATTAGAGATCTAGTGGTACAAACGAGAGTTGACAAACCCGTGAAACAAATAACTTGACACCGTGAAAAAATACTATGACATGTGTCACTTTTCTATTAGCTCGCACTCTTCCAAAACCTGATAGATGTATACGTGTGCAAATGCTATTGGATCGCACTTCACAATGCAATAAAAAATGACTAATTCAAATAAGATATGCGGATCCTTTTAAATGGATCGCATTTCGCAAATATGAAAATTTTTACAAGGTGGAAAATTTTAATTGGATTTTATTTCATAAATATGAAAAAAGTGATGGAAAAGACACTTGGGGAAATTTTATTGGTCTGCCCTTCACGAATGTCAGAAACAAGTTAAAATAAGACTGAAAAAGTCGAATACAGTGACACTTGCAGCAATATTAATGGCTCAAGTTTCGTAAATGTTAGAAATATGAGTTCAATTATGATAACACAAAGACATGTCCAAAGATTTTATTGGCACACAGATTTCAATTGAAAATTAGATAAACAATATTATGACATCTCAAAGCAAGATGGATAAATTTGATTGGCTTGGGATTTGTAAAAAATGACATATGCAACACTAGATGGAGCAATATGATTGGCTCGACTTCACAGTCAAATAAAGTCAAAAAAATATGTCAGGGAAAGCCAGATGGGACAAAATTATCAGCCCAAGCTTTGTAAAGACATTAAGATGTCAAATTGAAGCCACTTGGACCTCTAAGAGTGGGTACGGATTCACAAATATGAAAAAGAGGACATAATCTATTTGGAGCAATTTTATTGGTCCAAACTTCACAAAATTGACAAAATGAAGCCAGATGGTGAAAAAATATTGGATCGAGCTTCACAAAATAATATCTAGTGAAAAAACTAACAAATGGTAGAAAATGCGAAGACATATGGCACCAAATGATTGGTCCAAGTTTTGCAAAGACAAAATTAGCTAAAAAAGAAAAATTTTATCACTAGAATGGACATAAAAAGCTCAAACAAACTAGATCTAAATAGATCTTTCGGATCCAAATTCAAAAAATGAACCAAATGGCTATAAATGATGCAAAAACTTAAAACAATCTCACAGATGATGGATTTAAGCCGTAACCGGCTAAAAATAGATGTGAAATCAAATATATAAGCATACAATATCTTAAACATGATATAAACAACCATTTAGCCCATATTTTACCAATGTTTCAAATAGTACTGGGGCAGGAATTGGAATTTTAAACCTGGTTTTCTTGAAGACGACTGCGGGATGTTTTAGAGTCTCGTAGATCTGTAAATACACTTCAAGATTCTTTACTTCTTCAATTTAAACACTTCTAGAGTGATCCTACACACACAATCACCAAATTTTGATACCATGTTATATTTAGTAGGGGATTAATAATCCACAGATTACAGATCCACCATTAAAGCCAAAGATTATAGATTATGATATACAATCGATTAGACACATGAATAACTTAAAATAGATAGAAAATGTAAATCTTAATGAGCTAGAGCTTGAAAGTGAATAATGAACAAGAGCAGAGACAAATAACAAAAAATTTAAGTGGAGAAACTTGAAGGAAAAACTCCACTAGTAAAGCACTATCTTTATTAAGAATTCAACACAAGTTTAACCCAACACTTCTAATTCCAGTTCACAATCATTAAGTATGTTTTCTCAGCTATTTTCTTGATTAGATTATACAATGATCATCTACTGTATCTTATAATAAGATCTCAGTATTTAAGTTAGTCTGTACAACATGTATACATTGTATACATCTAGATAGCCAATCCCAAGAGGGATCATCCAAATCAATGTGAGTGGGTGAATCAATAGATCCACTTCACTCTTCAATGTGAAATACCTTCACAATAAAGCTTGCTTAACAAACTTTTACATTTAATGTTGGGGCATACTGCAGTGGCTAATCCCACTTGACATTATCACCCCAAGAGGAGTAAGGAAGCCCTATATAATAATCAGAAATGTGTTTTGATTTTGTATAGTAGGTGTATGATGAGTTTCAGGTCTGTTATCATTGGTTTGATGATGTTTAATGGTCTTTGGGAAGCAAGAATGTGAAGACAAGGCAAGATAACATAGGTAAGTCAATGTGAATAGAGAGTTTCAGGAATATTTTAGTAAGGTGGTGAGTTTTTCTAGTTAGAATATGTTGTCATGATGTTTTATGACAAGTTTCATGTTAAAGTGATGATATTTGTGTAAGATATGTAATTTTTGGTAAAATCGGGTTTTGGAGAAGAAGAAATAAGCTTGAACTATGAAATTTAGATGCTCACCCACTCACACAAACTTTTCATGGGACCCAAAATTTTTGGGGGGTTATTTTTCATTGAGCTAAGAGTGTTTTGAAAAAAGAATGAGGTTGTTTGATCATCAGGTTTTTATGAACAATCATTAATAAAATAACTTGGTTTGAAACCCTAGAAAAACCCTCCTTCTAGAGCGACTTGGAATATTTTACATGTATGTCATATATAATATATTGGAAATAAAAAGTGATGCATCAAGGTTTAAGATGATTCCTTAGAGCTCATTTTGGTGGTGGTTTAGTGTTTCAACTATTTCAGGAAGAGAGAGAAAAACCTCTAGTTTTGTGGGTTTTTTAAGTTTTAGGACTGGTATGGAGGTTCTAGGATGAAAAAAAAAATTGTTCTAGAATATTTGGGAGATGATATAAATTATCATGAAAATATTAAGGTAGTTAAAATGGAGAAAATGAAAGATACAGGTGCTCAAAGTTAGCCTATTGATTTTGGCCTTAAGGGCTAAAATGTTAGTCTCGTGGTTTGGGGTAAGTTTGATGAAATTTCATGATAGAGAAGTTATTTTTTAGTATGGAAAATTAGTAGAGGCCTATCATGATGTGTTGAAGTGATTGATTTGATCTGGAAATATTTTTTCTATTCAAGCCCTAATGGCATAATTGGCCCTAGTTGGCTTCTCAAGAAGGCTTAAAGGAACAAGCGTGTTGGGTTAGATTTATCCATATGGCATATGCTTCTTAGTGCTTTTACATGTTGGTATAAGTTTCCTTGACGTTTTATATGTGATGGTTGGGATTAGAAGTTGGTTTGGAGGATTTTGTGCTTATTTCTCTCAAGACTGATTCTTGAGTCCTTGGAGCCTGAATGAGCAGTTTCATAAATTGGCTTGGTTGAAGGCCTTACACTATGAGTTGGAAGATAACATGAGTTATTATGGTGTTGGAGAGAAAAAATTTCTTGTGGACAAATTGGTGGGTTTCAAGCCAACACTATGGGAATCTAAGTCCCTCTACTTGAACGGTGTAGCTGCTATATGTGCATGCGTGAAAAAGTGGATTTCAATGGTGGCCTTTCGACCAATGATCCAACAGGGGCACTCCACTAACCATGTGGAAAAGCTAGCAATTTCTCAGTAGAGAAGAAATTTATCTGAGAAGGGGAAATGGAGTGAGAATGGAGGTAGGAGAAACTAATGTTGCGAGTAGAATATCAGATGCCCACACACATTAATTAGAAATTTCATTTACATGCATTTATAGTTAGAATAAAAACAAACCCGCATAAGAAGCTATAAGACTGAATGAAACTCATTGTTCGCAAAGTACCAATCAATCACTCAATCAAAAAGGCCAAAATTCCTTCTTTTATTATTGAAGCTTGAGCAGAGTTTGTACATAGCTTGAGAATGGAAGAAATTTAAGGAAGAAGAGAAAATAGAAGCAATGTGACGTTTTCTATCTTTTCTAGGTACAAAGCACTCTAGTCTTTTTTTTAAATCAATCGCCAACCCTTGTAATGACATTGAGAAGCCATTATATTCTTTGAAAGAAACTATTACAAATTCACAAATCCTCAAAACCTCTTCAAATTCCTCTGTTGTGAAGAAAACGCTCATAGTGGGTTAAAACCAGATCTTGCAAAGCAACCGTTACATTCGATTTACTAGTTTAAATATAGACCATTTGATTTTCTCCTCTAACTCTGAAATTGGGTTGTTCATGTGGCAGGAAGGGACTGGAGCAGTTATGGGGGAAGCATTTTGCATTTTGTGATTTTTCATGAGATTTGGAAATTTGGAACAAATTGGCCCGTAGCCCCACTTTGACTTTTAAACTTAGACACATGGCACATTCTTATTGGAAATGGGATCATGTCCCTTTTCTCAACATTTTAACCTTTTTTGGAAAAAGGCTCAAAAAATCAATTTCCTTTGCCAACCCGCTGCTTCGATTTGACTAGGACACGTGGCACATTATGGTTAGAGATGGGGTCGCGGATATTTTCTAAACATTTTAACCTTTTGGAAAAAAGGCTCAAAAACTCAAAGTTCTCTATTGTTCCTCTCCTCTGCTTTGACTTTTCAACAGTGGGCCCAAGACCTTAGTAGAGCCACAAAGCATTCTAGAACTTTTACTTCACTTTTGGGAATTTGGTTAAATTTCCAAAAGTTCCCTGATGGCCCGCTCACCTGCTTTGACTTTTCAACAGTGGGTTTCACCTTTAACTTTCTCCCTGAGCGCTTCAACTTTGACTTTTCCCCTTTAAAACCTGATTGGGGTTGCGGGTCACATTTTAACTTTTTGCCTTTTTGCAAAGAGGCTATAAAACTCAAAGTTATCAGTCGTTCCACTCCTCTGATTTGAATTTTCAACGACGGGCCCGAGACCTTGGCGGAGCCGCAGGGTAAATTTACCATTTTTTCCAAAAGTGACCAAAAGTGTTAACTTCACCAAAAATCACGTTCCTCCCCATCCATTAGGATTTGACCATGTACCTACATTCATTGGGGTAAAAACTTGACCAGGAAAAGAAGCTCGTCATCCCGACTGTGGAAAATACACAAAGAAATAAAACTTCATCGTTTTGAGTCCAATTTTCAAATTTCCTTCATGAACCAGAGACATGAAGGTAAAACAATGATTTGACGACCTAGGCCATAGAACAAGTGAATTTTTTTTATCAAAAATGGGGGTTGCAAAGAGGATATTACGTGCACAGACAGGGAAAAGGGGGATTTCTAAAAACAAGCAAAATAGAGGTTTAAACAGCTCTAGGGCACGAATTTTGCTAATTTCTTGAATCTATAAATTTGGCTTAAACACCAATGAAGGGCATGATCTAAAAAAAATTGAATTTGGCTATGAAAATGTAGATTAGTTTTCAAGAGACAACAATTAGCTCTAGCTTGGGGACGTGGCGTGAACTGGGCATGGCTAGAGCACGACATGAGGATCCAGAATCTCAAGTTTCAAAACTTATTATGTTGACCAGTGCCTTATCCATTGGGCCTTGCAGAGTCATGTACAATTCTAAGAAATAATGGAAGGAGGAAACATGCAAGCCAAACCACACAAAACAAAAACCAAACAAAACTAAACCAAAACCACACAACAAAAAAGGGAAAAACACACATACAAAATCACCTATGTCACAAGGTTGGGGACAACCCAATTTCACTGATGATATAGTTTCAAGTATTTCCTACTTCAAGGAAATTCCAATGGCGTTCCATCCAAGTATGAGAGGAGAAAAAAATTCTCACCACAAGCTCCATGAATTTGGAATGGGCCGAGCCATAATGAATCAAACTTTCCATGGCTGCCCTTTGGTTCTCTTTTCTTGTCCCAAAGTAGGAAAAAATCTCCAACCTTGAATTCTCTTACCTTTGCCCTATTGTCAAATATCTTCTTCACTTTCAATTAATGTTCTTTAATTCTATCCACCACTTGGCATCTGCGTTCCTCCAACTTCTCTAGGAAGAGGATCCTCTTGTAAATAGAGTCTTTGTATTGACCATCTTCTATTTCTTGTAGCAACTTGAGAGTTGGCATCCCAATTGTGAGAGGAATCTCTACCTCAAATCCATACAACATTTGGAAAGGTGACACACCTATTTATTTCTTAGGAGTGATCCTATCGGCCCACAATGCATCATATAACTTCTTGTGCCAGTTTCTTTGATTCTCATCTACCAGCTTGCGAACAATGGTCATAATGTTCTTGTTGCTTGACTTAGCTTGACCATTTCCCAATGGATAGTAATCAGAAGAGTGACATAGGGATATTCCAAAACCATAACACAACTCGGTGAGCTCCTTTGAAGACAAATAGGTGGCATTATCTACAACAATCTTCTGTGGTACTTCAAAATGGACAACGATATTCTTCTTGATGAAGTTGCATACTATTTCAGAGTTGGCTTGCTTGCTTGGAATGGCTTCCACCCATTTAATGAAGTAATCAGTTGTATTTATTACATAAGTATGCCATGTACATGAATGAGGATTCAAAAAACCAATGAAATCTAGCCCCCATTGCTGAAATGGTTCTTCAATCACCACAGGCCTAATTGGCAATGCAACTAGTTGTTGCTTTCCAACAAATTGTTGGAATGCTTTGCATTTGGAAACCTAATATTAAGTGTCTGCAAAGATAGAAGGCCAATAATATCTCCCTTTGAGGATCTTATGTGTGGTGACCATTGCTGATAAATGTCCACCACAAGTCTGATCATGATATGCCCTGAGAAACTTTTCTTACTACTCCTTATCTACACACCTGAGGAAACAACCATCTAGGCCTCTCTTGTAAAGTGCATGATTCCAGATCACAAACTTGGTTGCCTTTAGCTTGAGTGTCCTTCTTTGTTTGTATTCAATATGAGTAGGGTATTCTCCATAAGTGAGGTAGTGAGCAATATTAGCATACCACTCATCAGTAGTGGTGACAAACAGCACTTGTGGACTGTCTCCTGAAAATGTTGAGCAAACATCATCCTTTTCTCCCTACTGAGCCCTGAGAGCTTCATCTTCAGAAATTAGCTGGCACAAACTATTTCCTCTTACTAGATTAGAGAGCCTAATCTCCAAGTCATACTCTTAGGTCTTTGCAATCCAATTTCCTCTCTTAGCCCTAGGATCTTTTTGAGTCAAAATGGACATGATTGCACTTCAAGGGACCATCACCACTATATGAGAATTGAGAATTTAGAATCTGAAACTTTTAACAGCTTTAACCACTGTGTAGGCATGCTTCTCTAGTTGGATGTACTTTAGCTCATGATTTTTCAAAGGACAACTCATGAAAGCAATGGGTGCTTCCAAACCTTCATCATTTTTTTGAACAAGGACAATAGAGAGTGTATGTTTTGATGCATAACAATACATGATGAACTCCTTGTTGAAATCTAGAGATACAAGATTTGGAGCTTTAGCAATGGCTTTCTTGATATCCTCAAATGTTGTTTTTCCTTCCTTATTCCACTTGAAACTTGCTTGAGGCTTCATCATGGAAGTTATATGCTTAGTCAGTTTAGAAAAATCAGGCACAAAATGATGAAGGAAGTTTACCTTTCCAAAGAATGAATGAACTCTCTTCTTGCTGGTTGGTAAGGCTAGTGCTTGGATAGCTCTGATCCTCTCAAGATTAATGTGTGCTCCATGTTTGTTCACAATGTGTCCCACCAACTTACCTTCTGTGACTCCAAAAATGCACTTCTTTGGATTTAGAGAAATGTCATGTTTCCTACACCTTGCAAGGACTTGCTCCAAATGACAGATATGATCTCCCCTCCTCTTTGAGAAAATCATGAGGTCATCAAGGTAAATGACAATGCAATATTTCAAATCTTTAAAGGCCAAGTCCATTGCTCTCTGGAAAGTGGCCCCAACATTGATCAAGCCAAGAGGCATTCTATTGTAGGAAAAAGTGCCCCAAGGTGTTGTGAAGGATGTTTTGTTGCAATCCTCTGTTTCCACCTTGATTTGGTTGTACCCTGAGAATCCATCAAGCAAAGAGAGCCTTTCAGATCTAGTGACTACTTGTAAAATATGATCCATGATTGGAAGAGGGTAGTTGTCCTTAAGAGATGCCTGATTCATATTTTGGAAGTCTACACAAATCCTTATTTCCCCATTCTTCTTCCTTACTAGCACAATGATAGCCACCCATGTTGAATGGTGGATGGGGAAGATGATTCTAGCATTGAGAATCTTTGTCACCTATTCTTTGATAACATCAATAATCTTTAGATTATAGGGCCTTTAATTCTACCTGAAGGGCTTAGCTCCTTGCTTCAAAGGAATGGACTGATGCATTTCTTTTGGCTAAACAGATTTGAGTTCATCATAGGAATAGGCTAGGACATCTTAGTACTTTTTTAGGATAGTAACAAACTTTCTCTTCTCTTCTAGTGAGCATCATTACAAATGTTAACCATCCTTTGATTCTCTAAGTGCCAATGTTTTCTTGATCAAAATCAGATGGACACCGAGAATACTATTTTTCTTTCTCTTGGATGAACCTGTCATGCTTGTCAAATAGGTCTTCCAAAGAAACTAGGGCCTTCGGGGATTTTGTTTCCTTTTAGTTTGATTACTCCCTCTTCATCAATTCCCTCAATTCCTTCCTTCTCTTCTTTGGGGACTGATTCACGATGTGGGTTTTCACTTCCTTTAAAGAAAACATTATTGAATTTATCCATTATTCTAAGAAGGCTAGGATCTAATTGTCATCATTGAGACCTACCAGTGATTTGCATTGTCTAGTACACTAGGTCTGAAAACCATCTCAATGGTCACTTTATCCTTGCCAAAAAGAAGGATGAGGTGTCACTAAGGAAGCTGAAACTGCTAGAGAATCATCCTTTTCATTATGCTCCCCAGGGATAGCTTCAACAGAGAATGCATCAAAGGATTTAGTGCAGTCCCACACTCTGTTTCTATAGTGCCTGAGTCTGGGGTTTTTCACCTGATATTGTTGGTGGACCTACTTTACCACAACCTCTGCATCACCTTTACATCTCAACTTCTTGATTCCCATGCCTTTGCTGCATTCATGCCTAAGAGTAATGCTTCATACTCTGTTTTATTATTTGTATTGTCAAATACAGCTTGTAGATAAAAGGATACACCTCATTAGAGGGAGAGTAAAATACTACACCAGCTCCTAAACCAGCTCTGGATGACTGCCATCAAACTTCATTGTCCAAATCTGATTTATTATTCCTCCATGAAGAGGGGAATTTCTCTTCTTTTTATGATATAAGGAAGTAGTTTCCTAACCCCACAATCTTGAAAGAGGATGTTAGCTCTTGGATCATCAGATTTCCTTACTATGAATTTCATTTTCCTGACTGGAAACAAACTTCTTCATTTCTACTTTCACTGGGATAGTTATAGATCACCAATCCATTTTTATTCTCCACCTAGGTATCTACAAAAATTTCTGCTCAACACATACCAAAAGAGGATGGGATGTCTTCCACCAAGGTGGTCAGGAGTATCTTCTTGTCCAGATAATCAGCTAGTGCAACTTGAACAACCTTGATTCTTCCTACCAACGAAACTTCTTTGGATTCCATTGAATAGCATGTGCCATTTACCTGGGTCAAAGTGAAGCCAAGAGCATTTGTAACTTTTTCTAGGAATCATATTTATATGAGGA
>CM034147.1:649903854-650120996 GCA_019776745.2 Taxus chinensis | reverse complement strand
AAAGATATGTTGAGCATTAAAAATGGTTAGTTCTTCCAATTTTTTTGATGGATAAGTCTTAGCTGCTAAATGAAAAAAATTATAGCATTTGGGAAAGTGTGTTTATGAAATATTTTTGTGAGAATTGACTCAAAAACGATGCACCATGAAGTTGTTGCACTCAAATGGAATCGTGATAGATCTAACGTAATCACAAGGATCAATCAACAATGGAAGAACTTTCTCAACAGAAACAAAGATTTCACATAGAGGAAAGATAGTGGAGTGTCTTGGCATACTCATAAATCAGGAATAAAAGGGCACATATAGGGTGCTGAGTAACCCTAGTGCATGACACACAAGCAAGTACTAAACCTAAGCCATGTGAGATGAACCTCCATATGTGAGTGGAGGACACATAGGATCCCACACACCTAGACAAAATAAGAAAACACTCCTCTAGACAACTAAGAAAGGAGGTGTCAATGGGGGTTTTGATAACTAAAGGCCTTATAAGGTTCCCATATACAAACAACATCTTCATATAAAAATAAGAAGAGAAGGACTATATAACTTGAAGAAGATGAGCAACTGCATAAGACCTCGCCCCAAGAAGAGACCTCAAGTGAAGGGCTTGGTAAATAAATCTACAATCTTGATCAGCTATCTAAATGTATTGAATTTCGATGATACCATCATCGAATAAGATCTCGTATGAAGTGCATATGGATCTCAATGTGCTTCATTTGCTGATACTGAACTAGATTTCTACAAATTGAGATAGTGCTTGTATTATCACAATAGATAATGGTAGGACACTGAAAAGTGGATGCCAAACTCTGTCAGAATACCCTGTAGCCAAACCAACTTTTGGTGGCAATGTTAACTACCCCTTTGTATTCTACCTCTGTAGAAGATATCACAATTACATTATACTTCTTGCTAGACCAACTAACAGGACCCAAACCAAGAGAGAAACTATAGCTAGAGGTAGAATTTATGATGATATAAGTCATTAGCCCAATCAGAATCTGTGAACCCCAATCAAGTCAATATCCACCCCTCCATAATAGTGAATGGCATCAGTATAGGTGCCAAAAACATAATGAAGGATCCAATTAGCTTCTTTCCAATGTGGGCTCATGTGGCTCCTGCATGAATTTGGACACAAGCCCATAACATGAGATTAATCCAGTCGAGTGTGAGTCAAGTAAATCAATCTCCCCACCAATTTTCAATAAAGGGTATCATCAACCAAGGGAGTAGAGCAATCATAAACCAACTTAACTCTGAAAATAAAAGGAGTAGGAGAAGACTTGAAATTGGACATCTGAAAACGAGCAAGCAAGTCAAGAGCATAATTAGGTTGTGAAATCACAATTCCCAAGTCAGATTGTGAAATCTAGATCCCAAGAAAGTAAGGAAGTAGACCTAAGTCAGTCATGGAAAATATATTGGCCAAGACAATCTTCATAGAATCAATGATAGAGGAAGAGTTGCCTGATGATCAACAAGTCATCGACATAGAGAAAAAGGATGAGTATGGAGTCATCTTGCTGTAGAATAGAAACATTTGGATCAGAGTGACACATAGTAAACCCTAATGTAAGTAAAAAGGAGTCCATCTTGGCATACCAAGCCCAAGGGGGCTTGTTTAAGGCCATAAAGAGACTTCTTTAAATTACAAAACAATGGAGGGATCATGGACATAACCTAGAGGTTTTTTCCATGTAGATCTCTTCCTCTAGGTCACCATGAAGGAAGTCAATCTTAATGTCCATTTGATGGACTTTCCATCTATTTGCTACAGAAGATAATAAGGGTAAGTCGAATAGAATTCATCTTCACAACTAGAGAAAAGGTTTTTAGTACAATCAACCCTAGCTATCCGGGAGAAACCCTTAGCTACTAATAGTGCTTTAAAATTTTTGACGTCTCCATCTACTCCATACTTTGTTCAGAACACCCACTTACACTGAATGATTTTTCTTCATTTTAGAAGAGGGTTGAGATCCCAATTATTGTTCTTCATGATATAGGAATACTCCTCATCCATGGCAAAATCCCACTCAGGAAATACCAGAAGCCTCCCAGAAAGATTGTGGATCAGAAGCAGAGGTGAAGAAAGAGTGGGGTCTAATGAAATTTGAGCGAGTACGGTCTCATAGCTGAAGTATCTCTAACTAAATCTCTAGCAACTTTACAAAGTTTTCCTAGCCCAAAGATGACCAAGAGGATTAGGATCAAAGTTGGAAGATTCTTCACTTGAGTGAGAAGGGACATAGTCCTCATCATCACTACTATTAGAATCAGAAGACTCAAAGGTATGATGGTTTGAGAGGATTAGGAAGAGGAGCGACGCTCAAACAACATCATCATCTGAGGTGTCAGAATTCGAATCAACGAGATGAAGAACCTTAATAGGTAGAGAAGTAGAAGTCAAAGAAGACTCATTGAACTTAACACTTATCTCAATATAAAGCTCATGAGAAGTAGGATTCAACAATTGATCTCCCTTCATGCTATCAGGATACCCCTACAAAGATACAAGGTTTGGATTTTGGTTCCAATGCCTTACATTTCTTCTTGGGAATCCGATCCATAGCCTTAGATCCAAAGACTCAAAAGTGCTCAACATCAGGCTTGCATCCAAACCAGGCTTCAAAGGGTGTCATCCCTCTTATTGCCTTATGTGGAACATAGTTCTGAATGTAATTAGCATAATTCACTACTTTAACCCCAATACTGCAGAGGAAGAGACTTTGAGTGACATCATACAAGTGGCCATCTCTTTAAGTGTATGGTTCTTTCTTTCTACTACTCCATTCTTCAAAGGGATATAAACAACTGTTTGCTATAAGGATATTCCTTCAGAAGAAACATAAATCCATGAATCTATTGTTTACATATTCACCTCCATTGTTGGTTAGAAGAACATTGATAGACCATTCCACCTGTTTCTCAGCAAGAGCCTTAAAGTCCTGAAAATGTTCAAAGACTTCAGAACTAAGCTTAAGAAAATATACCCAAGTATATCACGAATAGTCATCAATGAAGGTGAGCACATAAAGAGCTCTAGTAAATGAATGAGACAGAAATGGACCAAAAATATCATTGTGAACAAGATCCCAGGGACAAGTAGCTCTCCAGGATTTTCCTTTGTAAAATTTATTTTCATGATGCTTTCCAAGGGTACAACCCTCACAAAGACCCTTAGAAAACTTGACGCGGGATAACCTGTTGACCATTCCACTTTAGTTCAATTGTTCAAGGTAGTGATAATTTAGATGTCTGAAATGCTCATGTCATAGTCTTACTAACCCTCATTTGCATGAGTGAGAAAGGAAGTGGATGTAGAATTAGAAGTAAAGTGGGAAAAGGTATACAACCATTAATGGTGATCCACCTTTCCCTCAGCCACTGTAGTCTCATCGTTAAAGCTGAAAAAATAGTCACCGAGTTAGGACCAAATTCCACTTGCATTTCTTCACCAAGGTGAGTAATTTGGTAAAACGATAGGAGATTGGTAGAGTGATCAGGAACACTCAACCACTTGGTTGAATGTTCCCCCTATCTATCTCTACCAATCCACTACCAAAAAACGGACACTGTCGTGTCATTACCCATCATGATTTGGGACATACCATAAGGCTTGATGTTGGAGAACTCAATATGCGGAGAAGCCATGTGGTGCGAGGCACCAAAATCTATAATCCATATTGATGAAGGAGAAACTTTGGCTACAAGAGCCTTTCCTTTCTTCTTATCAGATTTAGACCCTTTTTTAGTAGAACACTTGACCTTTGGAGCATTTTTTTTTGATAGACTCAAGAACACCTATTTGATTTTTCTCAAGTAAATGAGTAAGGTGATCAATTTTTTTCTCATACATAGATGCTCTTTATGACCAAGCTTCTCTTGCAATAGGGAACACAAAAACTTGTCTTTCTATGCTCTAGGATCATAAGTCAAATCATTTGTATTAAATTTAGTTTTGGTCTTGGTTTCCTTCTTAGGTTGAACCTTTGTTTATTTCTTCTTTTTAGTCTTCTTTTCCTTACTAGTACTCGCTACAAGGGCATGTGATTTGGACTTGAGAGATCCCATTTGAATGAGTTTGTCCTGTTCTCGAATGAGTTGGGATGAAAAATAGTCAAAGAAGGGCATATTCCAATCTTTTCACAAGGCAAATTTTGTAGCATAAAATGTTTGACACAAAGACAGAATATTCAGGACCTAACTTAGAGAGAATCGATAAGATCAGTTTAGAATCTTTCTTCTCTACTTGACATTCCTTTAACAACAATCTAGTGTGGACAAACTTAGAGAAGTATGCTTGTAGGTTTTCAAAATCACTAGGATTTAACCCTAGTAGTTCGTGTTTAAACTCGTGTGCTCTCATGTCATCTTATTTTCCAAAAAATTTTATCTAACGTTTTCCACATAGAATTAGGGTGGTTTCAGATGACTCAATGTGGAAGAGGCAAGTCAGGAGAAACAAACATGCAAAGAAGACCTAAAGCTTCATCACTACGGTTTAACCACTTAGGTTTTTTAAGGTCATCATCTAGTTTAGTATCAGTTCCCATGGTGATGCAGGATAACCCTTTACCTCGTAGTTTCATAATTATTTTCTATCTCCATTCAAAAAAGTTGAACAGTGTAAGCAAAGGAAGTGAATAAGCATCCATAGTGAAGAGAGAGAGAGAAGGAATGCAGAAAAGAATCACAACCACCCAGGACAATCTATAAACCCCCATACTTTTGGCACTTTATAGTTGACGTGCATTAGATACAATCAGGTACGCGCATGCATCTTGAAACAATTAGTAACTTGCCTTGCAATCAGCGTAATAACATATAAGAGAGGAGACCATAATCATGTTTCGTGGAGTGTCACAAAGTGACACTGTATACAAGCACAACTTGCAAAAAAAAAAAAGGAAGGAGGTGAAATCAAATTCTGGTTATGAGAAGAGAGTGTCTCACGTCGCAAAGAATACCCCCTTTCTATGAACTATGGTGGATGCACTCACTAGTTACAAGCAATAATAAGGGTAAATACAAGTTTTAGATGAACTCTAGATGAGTCCCGATGATCGCCGAAAAAGTGCACGGAAGGAAAATAGGTGCTTAGAGTGTCACTGCACACTAGAGTGCACAATTAGTAAAAAAATTGACGATAACACCTAAAAAATATCATTTTGAAACGCCCAATTTGGATAATTTTAGAGCTATTGGAAAAAATGACAATTAATGTTAATTTAAAGACGATTTAAATTATAACTAATCGTAAAAGATAAATAGATTCGAAATTAATAAAACTAAATTTAATATAATTAAATCTAATTAATTTTGAATAATAAAGAAACATTAATTAAGATCTAATTAAAATTAAATATTTAAATATATTTCCCTTTAAAAAGAATTCCCACCAAAAAATTGAACACCCCCCAAAAAAAAATCCATCAAAAAAGAAAATTTAAAGAAACTTAACAAAAAAAGATTTTTTTTAAAAAGACTTACCAAAAATGGAATTTTTTTTAAAGACTTACCAAAAAACTTACCGTTTTGGGTGGAGGATCCTGCATTAGGTGGAGATGGTTGGGCAGGCTCGGCACACGAGGAGTAGCTCGAGAGAGTCATTAGACGTAGATTCGGTTAGGCACGGGAAAGAAACTAACAGGATAGGCGTGCGAGCTAGGGGAAAGCTCATGGGAGTAGGAATGAAGATTGAGTAGGGTTGTGAGGTAGAGGAAACCAAGGGCCGAGGGAAAGATACGGTTGCAGGGGAAAAAAAACATGAGCCAAAGATCCAAGCAGGGAAAAAAGAAGGCTCTACCAGGGTTTGCATGACTCATAGGCAAGGAAGAAAAGCACATATCACCAAGAAAAACATGACTCAACCGGGTGAAACTAACCCAGCACAAAGCAAAAAACATACACCCATAGTAACTCGAATGAGCTAAAAAACTGAATAGAGTAACTTGGCATAGGGTAGAACGGCTCGGCCAGGTAGCCCGGAGGAGTTGGAAAGGAGTTCGTGGCGAGTTGAGGGAGCTCGAAGGTAGGTTGAAGTAGCTCAATGGAGAGTGGTAGGAGCTCAGTGGTGAACCACAACACCATGCAAACCAAAAATGATACCAGAGATTTTTAAACCTGTATTTTGCAAAACCACCATGCAAAAAACATAGAGAGAGACCAAAAATAGAAATCTAAAAAAATTCCAGTTTAATAAAAAATTAAAAAACCAGAAAATAACCTCTATTTTAACTGATCTACCAATTTAGCTATAGTTAGATATGTAGTTGCAAAACACCTCAAGGTTTCAGGAATACCTGCACATGCACAAAGAGCACAACAAAAAAACAACTTTCCAAGAACAACTTGTTAAATATGTTAGCAATAAATTTCTAGAATATAACGATTGAAAAACTTGCACGAGGAGTAAAAAAATGAAACCAAGAGTAATCGCAACTCAAATGATGAATGCACAAAGAGTTTGCAAGAATCGAATCAGAAACGATGCACCATGAAGTATTTACACTCAAACGGAATTGTGATAGCTCCAATGTAATCACAAGGATCAATCAACAATGAAAGAACTTGCTCAACATAAACAAAGCTTGCACATAGAGGAATACAACAGAGTGTCTTGGCATACTCATAAATCAGGAATAAAAAGGTACATATAGGGTGTTGAGCAACCCTAGTGCATGACACACAAGCAAACCCTAAACCTAGCCCATGTGAGATGACCCTCCATATGTTAGTGGAGGACACGTAGGATCCCACATACCAATAGTTTAAAAATCCTATTTTATGGAGAGGAAGTTATGGGATCTTGTGACTGGTGTAGAAAATGTCCCATGGGGAGATAAGCTACCCTTAAAAACCTTAGCTCTTTCTCTTAGAGATATTGGGAAGCTTTTTCCATCCTATTGTAAAGTATTAGAGATGAGTTCTTGATGCATATAGGTCACATAAACTCATGTGTAGATGCATGGAAACAATTAGAAACCATGCATGAAGGAAGCAGGTTGTCTAAGATCATTAAACTAGTCTTAGAGTTGCTTACAACACCCATGAAAGGGGATGAGAAAATTGTGAATTATTTAGCTAAAATTAATAACATCAAAGCTCAATTAGATGGATGTGACTATGAATTATTTCAAAATAAGTTACTATATTTTAGTATATAGATTAATATTCATGAAAAATATAGACATTATATCTCAATTCTTAATTTAAAATATTAGAATGAAAATGATCTACCTAATCTGGACACCTTGTCATCTTTATTGATTCAAGAAGGAAGAGTCATGGAGAACTTTGATTCAAAAGAGACTATTTCTCAAGAATTGTTCTCTCAGAATCATAAGCCTTCATATAATAAGATTAATATCAATCCAAATCAGAAATCCAATATCAAATCTGGATTTAAATCAAATCCTAAGACTAATTTTGTTAAGAAAAATAAAAAATTTAAAGTCAAATTTAATGGAACTTGTAATAAGTGTGGAAAATTTGGACATAAAGAGTCTGATTGTAGAGTCAAGATTAAAAAATCAATCAAGAATGGTAAGAACAACAATTTTAATAATTTAAAGAAGAATTAGAAGTAAAATCATGCAAATGTGGATGAGAATTCTATTGCTTTTTATACTTCCCTTTCATCTTCAAATGACAATGAATGGATTCTTAACAGGAGAGCCTCCAGGCACATGACTTGTATTTCTAATATCCTTTCAGATATGATCAAATGTGAAGAGAGTATTTATCTAGGAGATAACTCTGTCATTAGAGCTAAAAGTTGTGGTAATGTTAAGTTGTCTAATGGTTTAATTAGGAATGTCTTGCATGTACCTAAACTGAAAAAGAATCTTTTTTTTTACTCTCAGCCAACCAAAGAAAACTATAAATTTATTTTTTTGCAAGATAAGTAGTATGTAAAAGATAAATTCAGTAGTGTTATTACTTCTGGCATTCAGAAAAATGGCTTGTATATCTTTAATGGTTTTGTGTCTATCGCTTGATTTTCTTCCTCTTCTAAGAATGATATTCAGCTATGGCATGAAAGACTTGGTCATGTAAATTTCTAAATCTTGTATTATATGTCTAGACTAAACCTTGTTGTTGGTCTTCCTAAGATAAAATCAGATCATGAGACTTGTGAAAGTTGCCTATGTGATAAGAAAAATGCTCAACCATTTCACAAATATCATTATCAAAATTCTTCTCATTTACTAGAACTAATTCATTGTGATGTGAGAGGTCCAATTGAGGTTCCTTCTCTCATTCGGTGCCTTGTATGTTGTTTTATTTATTGATGATTATTTTAGAATGACTTGGTCTCATTTCTTTAAAAAGAAGTTTGATGTCCTATCTAAATTTCAGTAATTTAAAGCTCTAGTTTAAAATTATTCTAATCTAAAAATTAAGAGAATTAGGACTGATAATGGAGGAGAATATGTCAGCAAAGCCTTTGATGAATTTTTTTGTTTCATGTATAATTTAAAGAGAATTGACCACCCCTATTCCCGTCAGCAAAACGACATTTCTGAAAAAAAAAAGGTCTATCTTATAAATGGCTAGGACTATGCTTCATGCATCTAATGTGCCTAATTTCTTATGGGCTGAAGCTATGAACGATGTTGTCTATATTTTAAATGCATATACCTATAAAGCCTCTTCATCAAACTAATCCTCATGAAGTATGGATAAAGAAAAAACTAGATATTTCTCACTCTAAGAATATTTGGTAGTCCTACTTCTATATTCATTCCAAAAGAAAAAAAGGAAGAAGCTTGATCTAACCTCTTTCTCCAATATTTTTTTTGGCTATGGTTTGTAGAAATAAAAGATTGAGACTCTATGATCCATTAAAGAATGAAATTGTTGAAAACAAAAATTGTAACATTCCCATTTTAAAGCTTTAGAAACAAAGGAATTTTTTCTTTTGAATTGCGCTCTTTGTTCTGAATTATCATAATTTAGAACACACGTTTCAAGTTTTTAAATAATTTTCTCTATTCTAAATTATCATGATTTAGAACACACATTCCATGCTAATCAATCTCATAACAGATAACCATATGTAGCTGTAATGACTCAATGAAGTGTCGATCTCACATTTCACGACTTGGAGTTTCATCGGTCTCTCATTTCATGACTCGTTTATTATCGATCCATCATGTTGACTCAATGTATTGTATACTAAGTATACTTGGTTCTGTTACCATTTTTGAGGTATTGAAGTGTTCCGTTTAAGAGGCCTATCTAAATATTTGTTACCAATATTCATTTGAAATCCTACTTCTTAAACTAGGTGATATAGGACAATGCAACGAGTAGCTTGTGATACTTTGGCCAAAGATTTTCACATGCTTTGTATGATAATATTCCTAGATGGCATACTCATTGATGAAATATGTCCTTCATCCCCACTTCATCTGTTATCTAGAATGGTCTTCACTGAATCCTATCAGTGCTCTTGTCCAAGGTTTACCATAACCTAGATTAGCAACATAGAAAGGTATAAAGCATCACTCACGGTGACTAAGGGTATATAGGCATAGTCAGTCGACCTGAGTTGATTGCATATGTCTAGTGACTTTTAGTCATCGTGAGTTAAACACTATATGAAGGCATGTCCCTAACTTGACCTAAGGTAAAAATAAGGTCAAGTCCAGGTTTATGTAGATCTAAATGACCCAATTTGGAAGGGTGTTGTGATGTGTCAGCTACAACACTGTGCCATTGTGAAGACCTCAGTCTTCATGATGTCACAGTATTGCAGTTGGAATGTACCAACATCCTATGGAATCACCTCATCTAGAAGTACATACCTAGTTAAGAAGTTAAACACTTACTTATTTTATTAATTAAGATTTAATTTCAGTAACCCTATTGAATCCTTAATTTCTTTGTTCATTAAGGTTTTTAACCATTAATGATTGATAGTTACCATGCAGATAAATCTGCAATCAATCCCTATTTCTGAAGGTTTGTATTTCATTCCACAGTATCTTATCATAAGATTCAAGCTCATAAACAGAATCAATATACCACGGTAAGATTATATTACTTTTCTTAACCAAGTTTAAGCATGATAAAATTTAGATTTTGGTTCCTTGTTAATAGACTTCATTAAGATGAAGTCTATTTATTATGTATGTATTTATTTCATTTTCGTTTCCATATTCTGCTTTGATCTAACCAGAATGAGTATGTTTTCTCAATATGTATTAACAAATGCTTATCCCCTTAGAATGATTACCTTTCTTTTATCTTTATATTCTTTTAGGGTTCATTGCTTCCATTTACTTTATAAAAGAGTTATAAATATATTTCTCTTTTATTTATGTCATCTAGTAAACCATCATGACCTAGTTATGTTTCCAGCTATTCATGCTAACTTAGAAGTTGCATTTAATAAAATAATAAAGTATCAATTTCCTTCCTGTCAGTTTCATTTGAGTTCAACTGAAACGATTCAAAACAAGTGTTGAATAAAGATACCACCCTCTAGTTCTCAGAATTGAACTATTTTAAAGAAGCAATTAAGCATAATCCATAGAATTAACATAACTCTTCATGCAATATCAGAAGACAAATTCATTCTATCAAAAAGGATGGAATTAGGATGAACCAATTAATATTCTACACAAGAATTCCCTTCTTTCCAATATTGAATCAATATCAATCCAATTCCAATTTATCAATTCAAGGGAATAA
Organism: Taxus chinensis; assembly: GCA_019776745.2. NCBI lineage: Eukaryota > Viridiplantae > Streptophyta > Pinopsida > Cupressales > Taxaceae > Taxus > Taxus chinensis. Next base: position 650,110,280 of record CM034147.1, on the reverse strand, counting down.
GAAGTGTAGGATCCCACATAATTACTCATTCAATTTCAACATGGTTAATATAGAGGAAAGGCAACAAACAGTTGAAAAGTAAACAACTTAAGTCATCCTTCAGTGTTCAATGAGCAACATAGTATTTGACAATTTAGAGAAGAGAAAGAACAGAATGCAAATCATTTTTACATTTTAAAGAAAAACATCAATGCATACCTAGCTCAAAATAGAGAGAAGATCCCAATAATCCATCCTACTAAAAGGTTAAACACAGTCAACATCCCAAGAAGACTAGATTTATCCTTACCTAACAACATCCAAATTCAGCAACCACTGCCCCACAAACATCGTAGTTAAAATTGAATCGTTATAAGATAAAAAATAGAATCAAGTAAGGTAGGGTCGAAGAGAGGGCTTCTCGTCAAGTAAAGAGAACATCCACAACAACACAAAACTGATACAAGTTTCTAAGGAAACAAGCTTAACAACTAATTCCTTAGCTTCATTTCATTGAAGATAGCCTCGGTCCATATGTTTCCTCATTTCCCAATTAGAGAGAAACCTAAAAGGTATTCCTATGTGCTCAAGAAAAATGAATACAAGCTACAATGGATCCAATCATGTACCCACTTAACATGGATCAAAGAAATAGTCCATACGTAAGAAAGAAAGGGCTCCATCCCAGATTCAAACAAGATGAAGGAAATTCAAAGATAGGTTTAACCCCAAGTCGGTTCTCAAAATCAAACTCAAAAGAAGGAGAAGAGTAAAATCGAACCCTTCTAACTCATATATTTCAATTAATTAAAACATAACTAATCCATTCTTTTAACAACTTCTACAGATGTAAATCAAAATATTATTCACAAACTAATTCATACATGGAGGAGAGAGAGAAACATCAATATCCTCAAACTATCCCAAGAGAAGAATTTAAATCGTAATTTACCAGATTTTGAGCAAGGAAGAATAAAACCGAACGAAATCTTCTCTTAACAGTTCCAAAAAATTCACAAATTCAAAATGTAATAAGCTCAAAAGGTGTTAACAAATCACTTTTTCTTTAAAATAAGTTTGAATCCACAAGAAAACAATGAATCTGAAGACGCATTTCAACATAACTGAACATTAGTGATAAAAATTGAAGCCACTTTAGATTTTAACTGAAACATCAATTTTTCTTACCTTCTCCTAACAAAGGAAGATATTCCAAATCAAATTTTTAAACCAATAATTATTTTTCCTTAAACCATTTTAATACAGGAGTTCAAAAGTCCACATGACTTAAGCAACCTTCTAGTTTCAAATAAATAAACACAATTTACTCAACATGCATCAAGAAAAATACCCATTTTGAATATTTTTCAAACAATAAACTCAAACATAAGATCACAACAAAAATACACTAAGGAATTTCCACAAAACCATTTGTTTCTAAGAGCAAAGTTCTTTTAATGAAGACGCTTAATAAAAAGTAGAACTATTTAACAAGAAGAGCCTATCATGCCTGATAAAATTTCTTGTTGATTTATAGAAGATCTCCAGTTGAGCTTCTCAAGAATATATTGTTTTCAACCAATGTCAACAGTCAAATCTCCCAACTTCCTCTACGTTTCCACAAGTTTAGAAGCAGTTGAAAGATACCCACGATTACAATGGGTCAAAAAAAATCTTGATGGTTCGAAGAACTCAAACTCTCATTCAGAGCAAAAACTAGAAAGATCCAAATGACCAAAAACTTTCTCCAATTCCTTATGTCTAATTCATAGGCAGTTTCCTCCACTGAGCTTAAGGATATTAAATGTATTGAATGCATTGAATATTATTTCCACCTCTTTTGTTACACTGCTGCCACTTCAAATGTGGTGAAACAAAATTCAAGAACTCCATTCATTTTAAATTTAGCAATGATGCTAGCTAGGTGTCCCACCATCTTCTTATGCCTCCGCCAATCTTGGTGAATTTAAGATGTAAGGAATGAAATCAACTCTCATTAATAACTTAGAAACCACCACCACTAACCTTCCATTTTCCAAGTCACCCATAGGTCCCCTTTTCATCTTAGTAATAGTTTAGGTTACATTAGCATTGGTTAGGTTTTTCCACCTTAGTTCTTAGGTCATTAGGATTTATCTTAGGTTAGTTCAAGACTCCTAGCCATATAACATGCCTCCTTAGGTTAGGTCATCACCTCTTAGTTTAGAATTTATATAAGGTAGGAACCACAACCTAGTTTTAGGCATCAACCAAAATAGTTTAGTAATAGGTCCTAGGTAATTATTATTACCTTAGGTAAAAAATCCAATAGGGAAACATTATAGTTTGGGTCAGATCCAAATAACAGTACGCATTCTGACTAGGGTTAAGGAATTTTCTTTATTAGCCCACAACATATCCTTAATCTCCTCACGCTGATTAGCATTACAAAACATTAATAAAGGAGGTCCAAATTTAAAGTTTGCAGCATGATGCCGAGTAAGGACACTTGAAGCTAAGTCCTTCACAATTTATAACAAAATACTGCTTGGTTCCATAATATGTTTCATTCAGCATGTCGATTAATAAGATGAAAATAATCAAGAACCAAAGCATACCTTGGATCAATGGAATTAATTCAAGGTGTGTTGTTAGCATATGGAAAATGTGAAACAATAGTATAGATTTACAACCTATATTCCACATAGCATAATGGTTTCGCTTCTAAGTAAATAGAATTACAGCTAGCATGAATTCTCAACAATAATAACTTATCCATTGTAAACATGATTTTCAACATCAAAATAATACACCTTTCTAAGACAAATCACATGTCAATGTTTGAAATGTTAAAAGTGGAAGTCATCATAGTAACAGTCATGACCGAGACGTTACATACCTTCCTCCTTAAAAGAATCGTCATCCTGATGATTAACTTAATCAAACCATTAATGTTTTAGGACAAAATATAATTATTGTCCTTCCATTCATATGTCCATAATAAGACTAAATTTTTTAAAAAAATTCAAGTTTTCAAAACACTATTTAAAATAGAGGTCAAATTGTTCAGTAACTACCCAAGTTTGGCAGATTTAACAACAAAATATGAATTAAAATTTTCAGATTTTATCAATTTTCAGAATCAATTCTGATCAAACAAATATGGAAAATCAGATATCATATCTTCGAGATTTTACCAGGTTGTACTTTCTTTGTTAAATTGGTCCCACTAGACCTTACATTGACTTATTTCATGATTTCTAAAGTGCAACTGGCGAGTTTCCATCACTCGAATGGGTTTAACCATGATTATTCATGGGTCTTGGACCTACAAGTAATTCCAATTCAACACAAGTGATAAATCTGAGACGTATTTCTTAAGCAAAGAAATATGGAAAACATCATGCACTCGTGATAAAGTAGGAGGTAAAGCTAAACGATAAGCTACAGGGTTTATTACTTCAACTATTTCAAAGGGTCCCACATAAAAAGGTGATAACTTGACAGCCTTGCCAAAAGTTATAGAACTTTTTTTCGGCTTAACGTGAAGAAAGACCTCGCCAAGTTCAAATTTCCTATCAACCCACTTTAAGTCTGCATAACTTTTCTACCTATCTGCAACTTCCTTCAAGTGTTCACGAATCATTTTAACTTATTCCATTTTTGTAAGGATTTCAGGCCCTATCACCTCTCTATCTTCAATGTTGTCCCAACTAATAGGGGTTCTACATTTCCTTTCGTATAGTGTGTCAAAAGGTGCCATTTTTTAGAGAGGCGTGATAAGTATTATTATAAGAAAACTCAACTAATGGAAGGTACTCCTCTCATTTATGCTGCTAATCCATATAATACATTCTTAGCATATCCTCTAAAACTTGATTAACTCTTTCAGTCTATCCATCCATTTCCAGGTGATACGCAGAACTGAAATTCAATTTAGTTCCTATACCTGCATTAAGAGTTTGCCAAAATCTTGATGTCATTCTCAGATCTCTATCCGATATGATTAATTCAGGTATTCCATGTAACCTAAAAATATTCTTGCTAACACAGGTGAATCATCCTTTAGGTTACCAACAATAAAGTGTGCTACCTTAGTTTATTTACAACTACCAGAATAACATCATGTTTATTCTTTGACATAGGAAACCCTTGAAAAAAATCTATGGTTATCACTTGCCATTTGTACTGCGGAATGTTGTGAGGGTACAATAAACCAGTTGGATGCATATGTTTTGCTTTAACTCACTGACATTCTAAACAGTGAGTCATGATTTCAATCACATCCTTTTTCATCCCTTTCTAGAAATATTACTGTTTTATATCAACTAGCATCTTTGTAATGCCAGGTTGTCCATAAAAAGGTGAGTTGTTAAATTCAACTAATAATTTATTTCTTAAATCATTTGTCAAAGGTATGACTACCTTGTTTTCAAACCACAAAATTCCTTCATTGTTAAAATGAAAACCCTTATATCTTGCATCATTTAGATTTACAACAAGTGTTGTCCTTACTTGCTGAAAATAAGAATCATATTCCATGAAACTTTTCATTTCATCTTTAAACTGAGTTCTTAATGTTATAAGAGCATAAATGTGCTTCCTATGACTTAGAGCATTAGCTATTCTATTTTCCTTACCTTTAATATAGCTTATATCAAAATCATACTGAGATAGAAATTCCAAACATCTTCATTATCTGGCATTCAGGTTTGGTTGAGTGAAAATATACTTCAACCCAAGATGGTCATTTTTTAGTTCAAAAGGCCTACCGAGAAGATAATGCCTCCATATTTGAAGGGCATGAACAATGGAAGCAAGTTCTAGGTCATGTGGAGCATAATTGTGTTCATGTAACTTGAGTTTTCTACTTTCATAAGCTATGACATGGTCATCCTGCAACAGAATACTTCTAAGGCCCTCTCTAGATGCATTTGTTACAATAATAAAGTCCCCATTTGGATCAAGTGTAGTTAGAATAGGTGTTTTAGTTAACTGTTCCTTTAGAATCTTAAAAGAAGATTCACATTTGTCATTCCAAACAAATTTCTTATCTTTCTTTTGTAATGAAGTTATTGGTGTAGAAATCTTAGAAAAGTCTTTAATAAACTTTCTATAGTAACCAACAAGACCCACGAAGCTTCTAACTTCATGTACATTCTTGGGTACAAGCCACTCAGTTATAGCTATGATCTTCAAAGGATCTACAACTATTCCATTTTTTATTATTACATGTCCTAAATAGTGTACTTCAGTGTCATAGAAGGAACATTTAGACAACTTACCATACAACTTTCTCTTTCTTAATATTTCCAAAACTATCTTCAAATGCTCATGATGTTCTTCAATGCTTTTAGAGTATATGAGAATATCGTCCAAGAATACAAGCACAAACTTTTCCAAGTATTCTTGAAAAATATTTTTCATCAAATTCATAAAAGTGGAAGGTGCATTTTTCAACCCAAAAGGTAAAAAATGTGAACTCATAATGCTCATACCTTATTCTAAAAGTTTTTTTTATGTATGTCTTCATCCTTTATTCTTAACTAATGATATCCCAATCAAAGATATATTTTAGAATACAATGATGCTCCACGCATCTAATCAATTAAATCATTAATTCTAGGAAGTAGATATTGGTTCTTAATAGTTGCCTTGTTCAACATTCTGTAATTAATACATAATCTAAGTGTGTTATCCTTTTTCAAAAATATTACCAGTGCTCCTAAAGGTGAGACACTCAGTCTTATCAATCCTTTTGACAAAAGTTCCTGTCACTGATCCTTAAGCTCTACCAATTCAATGGTAGTCATTCTATAAGGTGCCTTGGATATAGGTTCGGCTCCTAGTTTGATCTCTATTATGAAGTTGAACTTCCGTTCGGGTGGAAGACCCAATAACTCTTCTGGAAATATATCTCTGAAATTTCGTAACAAAGGATATCTTTCCATAAAATCATTACCTTCTTATGTAGTTTTAGAAATATTTACTGCATAAAAGGTACAACCTTTGTTTTTGGCCTTTTTAAGTTGCATTACTGACAACTTCCTAACTAAAATATTGTGTTTTACACCCTGAATGACCGTTGATTTCTACATATCATCTAAACAACTAATATGTTTTTCAAAACAATCAACCTTTGCTTTATGCTCAGCTAGCTAGTTAACACCTATGATTACATCATAATATCCCAAAGGAGCAACATAAAGGTAAAATTCTATGGAAAAACTAGGCAAGTCAAGGACTGCTCCAAAAGGACTCATACTAACCGTATGAGTAGCATTATTTCCATAATGCACAGTCCACAATTTATCCATTTTCTTAGCTTTTTTTTTTAATTTCAAAGCTAACTTAGTAGAGATAAAACATTCAGTAGCTCCGGTATCAAAAATTATAGTCACAGGTATATCAAATAACTTACCTGGAACTTCTATGGGTGTGACTTACTTTTCGGCTTGCTTGTCAGCTACCACAGTGTGTATCCTATGCTGCTGATTGTGTTCATCCTTATTCAAAGGAAAATGACTCATGTAATGATCCTTGCCATAATTAAAACAACCTCCAATAGGCCCCTTCCTAGGCTCAAATTTATTTCCATCCTTGAAGTTAGCATTCTGGCTTCCGTAGGACTTCTATCCATTATTATTGTTCTTGAAAAAGTTGTTCCACATACTAGCAATAGGTTTGTTTATTGTTATTCTCTTATTATTATCAGTGGAATTTTTTTTTTCATGCCAAACCTCTTCCAAAGTCCCTTTTTAGATGTAAGAGATGAAAAAGATTTTGGAACCTTCTTTCTAATTTCCTCTTTATGAGTAGAGATAGCTCTTAAAGTCTGTTCTTGCCTTATGGATTTTTCAACAACCCCTTCCATAGTGGTTAGACCGTGAACATCCACCTCACCTCCTATAATGGGATTTAATCCCATAATAAATTTCTCTATCCTAAACTTCTCATCATTTTGATACTGAGGCACATACTTAAGGAGTTTAGTAAACCTTTCCCAGTACTCTATCATAGTTAACTTTCCTTGAGATAAGTTCTAAAATTCAATCATTTTTTTATCATAGAAAAGTTAAGGCAACCACCATTGCCTAAAGTAACTTTTAAATTGATCCCAAGTTATGTTTGCTTCGACCATATTCAACTTAGCCTTACGGCTGTCCCACCATAAAGATGCCTCATGAGAAAGCTAATACGCTCCCTATATTGCTTTTGTTTCCTCAGAAAAATTTCTTATAGAAAAGTACTTCTCCATTTCACTGACCCAGTTCTCAGCCCCACCCCAAAGTGTAGTTCTATCAAACTTAGGAGGAATTATTCTTTTTATATCATTGGTGAGTTCCGATGCTAATCTTACCTTTTTATTTTTAGGATGATTAGGTATGTTTACATTATTATTATCAACACCCAGATTTCCCCCATTGGTGTTGTCCACAGGAGGAGGTGGATTATCATTATCAACATCTTCTTCCTCCTCCTAATTTCCCATTATTTTTTGTTCCAATACAGCCAGATGATCCCTCGTGTCTAATAGGGAAGAAAAGATCTCATCAATTTTTTGGGTAGTAGTTGCTTCTCCACCCAGTGGCGGGTTGTTTGTAGCATTTCCTCTTGTTCTAAATATTTTTTATGTACAAGAAAATTTAAGTTTTTATCAAATTATGGACACAATAGGTCAAGGACCTGCAACCTTCAGCTTTGATACCAAGATGTAACATTCCCATCTTAAAGCTTTATAAAAAAGGGACTTTTTTGTTATATAACATTCTCTATTCTAAATTATCATAATTTAGAACACACCTTTCAAGTTTTTAAATGATTTTCTCTATTCTAAATGATCATGATTTAGAACAAACATTCTATGCCAATCAATCTCGTAACAAATAACCATATGTAGCTGTAATGAATTGATGAACTGCAGATCTCTCATTTCATGACTCGGAGTTTCATCGATCTCTCATTTCATGACTTGATTTCTTACCGATCCTCCATAGTGACTAAATGTATTTTATACTAAGTATACTTGGTTCTCTTACCCTTTTTGGGGTATTGAAGTGTTCCATTTAAGAGGCCTATCTTATTATTTGTTACCAATATTCATCTGAAATCCTGCTTCTTAAACTAGGTGATATATGACAACACAACCAGTAGCTTGCAATACTTTGGACAAATATTTTCACATGCTTTGCATGATCATATTCCTATATAGCATACTCATCGATGGAATACGTCCTTCACCTCCACTTCATCTGTTATCTAGAACTGTCTTCACTGACTCCTATCAGTCCTCTTGTCCAAGGCTTACCATAACCCAGATTAGTAACATAGAAAGGTATAGAGCATCACTCGCGGTGACTAAGGGTATATACACATAATTAGTCGACCCGAGTCGATTGCATTTTTATAGTTACCTTTAGTCATTGTGAGTTTCACCCTATACGAAGGCATGTCCCTAACCTGACCTAAGGTAAAGTCCAAGTTTATGTAGATCTAGATGACCCAATTTGGAAGGGTGTTGTGACGTGTTAGCTGTAACACTGTGCCATTGTCAAGACCCCAGTCTTCATGATATCATAGTACTGCAATTGGCATGTACCAACATCCTATGGAATCACCTCATCTAGAAGTACGTATCTAGTTAAGAAGTTAAAGACTTACTTATCTTCTTAATTAAGATTTAATTTGAGCAACCTTGTTGAATCCTTAATTTCTTTGTTCATTAAGGTTGTTAACCAATAATGATTGATAGTTACCATGCAAATAAATCTGTAATCAATCCCTCTTTCCAAAGCTTTTCATTTCATTCCGCGGTATCTTATCATAAGATTCAAGCTCATAAACAAAATCAATATACCACGGTAAGATTATCTTACTTTGCTTAACCAAGTTTAAGCATGATAAATTTTAGATTTTGGTTCCTTGTTAATAGACTTCATTAAGATGAATTCTATTCATTATGTATGTATTTATTTCATTTTGGTTTCCATATTTTGATTTGATCTAACCAGAGGGAGTATGTTATCTCAATAGGTATTAACAAATGATTATCCCCTTAGAATGATTACCTTTCTTTTATCTTTATATTCTTCTAGGGTTCATTACTTCAATTTACTTTATACAAGAGTTATAAATAAATTTCCATTTTATTTACGTTATCTAGTAAACCATAATGACCTAGCTATGTTTTCATCTATTCGTGTAAACTTAGAAGTTGCATTCAATAAAAAAAATAAAGTATCAATTCCCTTCCTATCAGTTTCATTTGAGTTCAACTAAAATGATTGAAAACAAGTGTTCAAGAAGGATACCACCCTACATTTCTCAGAACTAAACTATTTTAAAGAAGCAATTAATCATAATCCATAGCACTAACATAACTCTTCATGCAATATTAGAAGCCCAATTCATTCTATCAAAAAGGATGGAATTAGGATGAACCAATTAATATCCTACACAAGAATTCCCTTCTTTCCAACATTGAATCAATATCAATCCAATTCCAATTTATCGATTCAAGGGAATAAGAAGTGCAGGATCCCGCATAATTACTCATTTAGCCTCAACATTGTTAATATAGAGGAAAGACAGAAAATAGTTGAAAAGTAAACAACTTAAGTCATCCTTCAGTGTTCAACGAGAAACATATTATTTAACAATTTAGAGAAGAGAAATAACCGAATGTAAATCATTTTTACATTTTAAAGAAAAACAACAATGCATACCTAGCTCAAAATAGAGAGAAGATCCCAATAATCCATCCTACTAAAAGGTTAAACACAGTCAACATCCCAAGAAGTCCAGACTGATCCTTACCTAACAACATCCAAATTCAACAACCACTGCCACACAAACATCATAGTTGAAATTGAATCGTTATAAGATAAAAAAAAGAATCAAGTAAGGTAGGGTCGAAGAGAGGGCTTCTTGTCAAGTAAAGAGAACATCCACACCAACACAAAAATGATACAATTTTCCAAGGCAACAAGCTTAACAACTAATTCCTTAGCTTCATTTCATTGAAGATAGCCTTGGTCCAGATGTTTCCTCATTTCTCAAATAGAGAGAAACCTCCAAGGTACTCCTATGTGCTCAAGAAAAATGAATATAAGCTACAACCAAGCCAACCATGTACCCACTTAACATGAATCAAAGAAACAGTCCATACGTAAGAAAGAAAGGGCTCCATCCTGGATTCGAACAAGATGAAGGCAATTCAAAGAGAGGTTCAACCCAAAGTTAGTTCTCAAAATCAAACCCAAAAGAAGGAGAAGAATAAAATCAAACCCTTCTAACTCATATACTTCAATTAAATTAAATAGAAGTAATACATTCTTTCAACAACTTCTATAGATGTAAATAAAAATATTATTCACAAACTAATTCATACATGGAGGAGAGAGAGAAACATCAATATCCTCACATGGTCCCAAGAGAAGAAGTTAAATCGTAATTTACCAGATTTTGAGAAAGGAAGAATAAAACCGAGTGAAATCCTCTCTTAATAGTTCCAAAAGGTTCGCACATTCAAAATGTAATAAGCTCAAAAGGTGTCAACATATCACTATTTCTTTAAAACAAGTTTGAATCCATAAGAAAACAACCAATTTGAAGACCCATTTCAACATAACTGAACAACAATGATAAAATTTGAAGCCACTTCAATTTTTAAATGAAACATCAATTTTTCTTACCTTCTCCTAACAAAGGAAGATATTCCAGATAAAATTTTTAAACCAATCATTATTTTTCCTTAAACCATTTTAGCACAGGAGTTCCGAAGTCCACACGACTTAAGAAACCTTCCAGTTTCAAATAAATAAACACGATTTATTCAACATGCATCAAGAAAAATACCCATTTTTGAATCTTTTCCAAACAATAAACTCAAGTAGAATATCACAGCAAAAATACACCAAGGAATTTCCACAAAACCATTTGTTTCTAATTGCAGAGTTCTTATAATGAAGAAAATTAATAAAAAGCATAACTATTTAACAAGAAGAGCCTATCATGCCTAATAAAATTTCTTGTTGATTTGCAGAAGATCTCCAACTGAGCTTCTCAAGAATATATTCTTTTCAACCAACGTCAACAGTCAAATCTCCCCACTTCCTCTACATTTCCACAAGTTTAGAAAAATTCTTAAGATACCCATGATTACAATTGGTCAAAAAAAAAGCTTGCTGGTTCGAAGAACCTAAACTCTCATTCAGAACAAAAACCAGAAAGATCCAAATGACCAACAACTTTCTCCAATTCCTTCTGACTAACTCCTACATGGTTTCCTCCACTAAGCCAAAGGCTATTGAATGCATTAAATGCATTGAATGCTATTTCCCCCTCTTTCCTTATGCCACTACCACTTCAAATTTGGCAAAACAAAATTCAAGAAATCCATTCATTTTAAATTCAGCAATGATTCCATCTAGGTGCCCCACCATCTTCTTATGCCTATGCCAATCTTGTTGGATTTAAGATGTAAGGAATGAAATAAACTCTCATTAATAACTTAGAAACCACCGCCACCAACCTTCCATTTGCCAAGTCACCCATAGGTGCCCTTTTCATCTTAGTAATAGTTTAGGTTATATTAGCATTGGTTAGGTTTTTCCCCCTTAGTTCTTAGGTCACAAGGATTTATCTTAGGTTAGTTCAAGACTCCTAGCCATATAAAATGCCTCATTAGGTTAGGTCATCACCTCTTAGATTTGAATTTATATAAGGTAGGAACCAGAACCTAGTTTTAGGCATCAACCAAAATAGTTTAGTAATAGGTCCTAGGTAAGTTTTATTACCTTAGGTCAAAAATCCAATAGGGAAACATTATAGTTTGGGTCAGATCCAAATAATAGTATGCATTTTGACTAGGGTTAAGGAATTTTCCTTATTAGCCCACAACAGATCCTTAATCTCCTCACACTGATCAGCATTACAAAACATTAATAAAAGAGGTCCAAATTTACAGTTTGCAACATGATGCCGAGTAAGGATAGTTGAAGCTAGGTCCTTTAAAATTTATAACAAAATACTACTCAGTTCCATAATATGTTCATTCTGCATGTCAATTAACAAGATGACAATAAGGAAGAACTAAAGCATAGCTTGGATCAATGGAATTGATTCAAGGTGTGTTGTTAGCATATGGAAAATGTGAAACAACAATATATATTTACAACCTATATTTCATATAGCATATTGGTTTCGCTTCCAAGTAAACAAAATTATAGCTAGCATGAATTCTAAACAATAATAACTTATCCATTGCAAACATGATTTTTAACGTAAAAATAATACACCTTCCTAAGACAAATCACATGTCAACATTTGCAATGTTAAAATTGGAATTCATCATAGTAACGGTCATGACCAAGACGTTACAGAAATGTTCAAATCTTAGAAAGAACTTTCTCTACTGATCCTAATTAACCATCTTCTGCTATTATAAAGATAGATCTTGATAATCCTCCTAATGAAATTATGGAAACAAAAGTTCAATAGGCTGATTATCCTGATCTAGATATGATGGATATTGAGGTGGGTTCATCCCAAAATGTCTTACAACCTAAGATTCCTAAATGGGCCAAAAATCTTGTTCAAAACTCTCATCCTAATAATCTTATAAAACTAACTAGAATTCAACATGATTATCATGCCTTGATGACCCTCTATGAGGTAGAAACACAATCCTTTGAATAATAATCTCAAGATGTTAGATGGATTCAAGCTATAAAGGATGAATACAATGCTTTAATAAAAAATGACACTTGGGAACTTGTCCCTCCTCCCTCTGAAAGAAGCATTGTAGGATCTAGGTGGTTGTTCAAAATTAACTATAACTCTCTAGGAGAGATTGAAAATTTGAAAGCAAGGTTGGTAGCTCGTGGTTTCACTCAGAAACTAAGTATTGACTATGTTGAGACATGTTCTCTACTTTCTAATATGAGCACTGTAAGAGTTCTTCTTGCATTGGCTGCCCAATATGGTTGGGAGATTCACCAAATGGATGTCAAAAATAATTTTTTAAATGGTGACTTAAAAGAAGAAATCTATATGCGTCAACCTAAAGGATTTGAAGTACCTGGCAAGGAACTTTATGTATATAAGCTCAAAAAAATTTGTATGGTCTTCAGCAAGCTCCTAGATCTTGGTATGCTAAAATTAACAATTTCTTTTAAGATCTTGGTTTTTCTAACTGTTGTTCTGATAATGATTTATTTGTTGAAGTTGAAAACAATCATATTATCATCATTTTCTTGTATGTTGATGATATTTTGATCACTAGCAGTGATATAAATATAATATTTAGAATCAAAGAAAGGTTAAAACAACATTTTGAATTGATTGATTTAGGTTTACTAAATTATTTTCTTGGCATGATTATATTTCAAGATCATAAGTCTATAGTTACATCTCAATATTAGTATGCTATGATTTTTCTTAGAAGATTTAACATGATTGACTATAAGCCCGTTCTAATTCCTATTGAAATTGGTGTTAAGTTATATCCTAAACCATCTTGTGCTAAATTTGATCCTACTCTATATAGGCAACTAGTTGGTATTTTAATCTACTTAACTATTACTAGACTTGATATCTCTTATGCAGTAGGAGTAGTTTCAAGATTTATGCAAGAGACTTATGAAGATCATTGGAAAATGGAAACAAGTACTTTGAGATATATTAAAGGAACAATCAATTATGGTCTTTATTATTTCTCCTTGTAATGATGCACAATTATTTTGTTATTGTGACTCTGATCATGTTGGTGATATTATAGATAAAAAGTCTACTTTTGGATACTTTTCAAGCTTGGTGCAGGTTCCATCACTTGGAGTAACAAAAATCAACCAACAAATTTCTATCTCTTCTACTAAGATAGAGTATAGGAGTGTCATGAAATCTACTAAAGAAGCTATGTGGCTGAAAATGTTGTTGGTTGAGGTTGTGCATTAATGTCAAAGGGAGTACTACTCTTCTATGTGACAGTCAGAGCTGCTTTGCTCTTGCAAAGAATCTAGTTCAACATTAAAGGAAAAAAGCATATTGAAGTTTCATATGCATATCATCAGAGAAAAATTCCTTAATGGTGATATTGATATCGAGTTTTGTCCAACTAAAGACCAGGTTGCAGATATCTTCACAAAATTATTGTGTTCTATCAAGTTTTTTAATTTTGGTACATTGTTGTGCCTATCAGAGTTTCCCTTTAGGGGGAGTGTGAATGACAATGCCACCAATTAATGGCCTACTGAAAACTTCCAATACTTACTTTTTTGTGAAGGTTACTTGTAAGTCTCCATAGTCTGATGTAATTCTTCAAATGTAAAGCACTAGTCTTAAGAAATTTATATATGGGAAGATCTGTGGATTTCCCTTGTTGGAATGCTAGCTTGAAATCACTGATTCAAGGTCTGCAAATCCTTTTGTATAAAAAAGGTTATTCTAGCTTGTATTATTTTCCTCCCTACTTAACATTAAGGGGGAGTGTTAGGGTGATAATTTCAAGTGGGATCAGCCACTACAGTACATACCAACATTAAATGTAAAAGTTTGTTAAGCAAGCTTTATTATTAAGGTATTTCACATTGAACAGTGAAGTGGCTCGACCGATTTTAGCCACCCATATTGATTTGGATGATCCCTCTCGGGATTGGCCATCTATATGTCTACAATGGTATACATATTGTATAGATTTATATCTTATTATAAAGATACATTCAATGATCATTTTATAATCTAATCAAGAAAATAGCTGAGCCAGGACATTGTGAATGACTATGAACTAGAAGTGGAAGTTCTGGGTTAAACTTGTGTTGAATTCTTAATAAAGACAATTCTTTACCAATGGAGTTTTTTCCTTTGGGTTTCTCCACTTAAATTTGGTGTTATCTTTCTCTTCTCTTTTTCATTATTTACTTTCAATATCTACCTCATTAAGCTTTACATTTGTTGTCTATTTTAAGTTATTCATGTGTCTAATCGACTGCATATGATAATCTATAATCTTCATATTTAATTGTGGATTTGTAATCTATGGATTATTTATCACGTGCTAAATTCAATAGCTCCAAAAATTGTGCCACCATACCATGCATGATGTAGAGCCTATGGGAAACTAGGTTTCCTAATTCAATTCTCCTCTTATTTGCTTATATCCTTCCTCCTTAGGCTTTTAATCCTTGATAGCTACTCTGCAACCTATATCTTCTATTTCAAGATGAACCTTGGATACACTGAGGGTGATTTAAGCACCCATTAAGATTTTTAATAAGTCCTGAAAGTTTCAAGTTCAAACTCCACTTTTGACCCTTAAATTCTTTTACAATCCTTTGTCAATTAAGTCTAATATAACCCTATACAACTTTGTCGCTGTGAAACCATACCGTATGGTATGGAAATGATCCAAAACCTTGAAAATATGAAAGATAACCCTTCAATTGTTAAATCCACTAATTTTCATGATTTTACACTGGTTACAAAAGTTTGTATGGAAAATTTTCCTTCTTAATGCCCTAGTTCAAGGTTTCTAATAACAGTCTTACCCGAGAAACTAAAATAAATGTTTTCTTGGACTAGGAAGGGTTTCAAATCCCACTATTAGGTTAAAAAATTTGGATTCCTTCAACCTTCAAATGCTTAAGTTTTTATTGATAAGCCTTATTTTGGTTGTTACAACTAGAAACACAGTCTCCTCAACCTTGTCTCACTCCCTTGCACTCTGATTGTTAGTAATAATTCCAAGAGAATATATTCTTACCCTTTTTAATTCTTTCAATTTATGTTTTTATGAAGAATAAATTCTTCATCAAGGGTCTTCTACCTTATTATCCACCATCAAAATTGTATTTGTCTTCAACTATTTTATCTTTGAATCTTAATTGTTCATCTAAAGTTTACAAGTATAACTATCACATTTATCTTGTCTTTGGAAGTCTTTCAAGCCTCAATACTTTGGGAATACCCTTAAGATACTTCTCAAATGATATACTACAAATTTCAGCTATTGTCTCCCTATAAAAAACAAGGAACCACAAATTTCTTCTAAACCCTAATGAAGGTTTGCACTCAAACCTGAGAAGCTTTCTTATTCACCAATCGCTTCCCATGTAAATTAACATTATGAGATATCTTTCCAAGGATTGTATTTAGCTTTTAATATTTTATCACCTTCTTGTTCCAACTATGCTTAGTGTAAAATTTGTGAGAGGAAACCCATGTAACAGAAGTTTTACCAACTCTTCACTATGTTGTATAGAGATTTTGATCGAAATGTTTTGTCTCAGTGTCCTTAGATGTAATAAAAATAAAATCTTAGCTACCCATTTTAACCTTGTACAAGTTTATCTTCCATTGAAAATGACAGATTTTGAACTCATAAGCCCTCTATTTTGACTATGACAAGTTACAAACTGTCTTCTAGCTTATACACCTACATATAACAATAAGTTCCTTAAATTATCAAATAAAATACACATAATAATATCCCTTACTAGGAATAAACTTCTTTTGAAAAACATTCACAGGTTCATCACTCATAAAAAATGCACAAAGATCATGAAATACCACTTCTAGTCTATGTATACATAAAATTTCCTCTCTTTACTCCTTGGAGATTCTTCTTCTTACAAAGATCGTTCAAATGATAGCATAAATAGTTTTAAAATGAGGTATATAAAGGTTTTCTTAGGTCTGACTAACTGATTCTTGGCTTTTAGAACCTTTAATTAGTACATGTTTAACATTAATTAACACCTTACAGACCTAACTTGGAGTTAGAACTTAAGACCACAGACCTAATTCAATCTAGGATTGAACTTATCCTAAATAAGACTTGTCACATCCTTTAATGCTCCAATAAATACATTAAAAAACCATTTACAAAACAAAATTTTCCTTCAAGAGTTCAAATTAGCATCTGGAGGGAAATAGCCTAATTTGAAATTATGAAGGGCTTGAACTAAACTAACATACCCAATGGACCCTAGATGAAATATAGGACCTATGAACTCTATTAGAAATCCAAAATTGAGGACATACTTCATAGTCACATGGTTGAGAGTTTATGTTCTTGCATCATACTCCTAGGGAAGGGAAATTTTTCCCTATATTGTATGTTAGCTCTTCTTTCTTCTTCTTTATCTGCTTCCAATTGTAGATGATCCCATGTAGAACTACCTTGATTTTGTGTCATATTTTCTCTCTTCTTTTTAGTTTTCCCTTGTCTGCCATCAACTAATTCTCTTTTGAAATACTCATATTCTTGATCATGATTGTGTTTCTGGGAATGTATTCTTCATGTTCCACTAGATAATTGAGTATGTATGCTATATTTTGATATACACATGTTTCCACTTATCCTTTCCTAAATATTAAACTAACATTATCACCTTCTTTTGACTTGTTTTCTTTCATCTCAGGTTCTAGAACTATTTTTGCATATCTCTATTCACTAATTTCATGTTTTTCCCTATCTGACTACTGTATTCCTTTGTTGTACTCTTAATTTTATTGATGTTTAGTAACCTCATGTTCTCTTATGATCCATACTTGGTCTTCATCTCTCATATTATCTTCATAATCTTCTTTTCTTTCATATTATTTGTCTACTTGTTCTTGTAAAGGCCACTCTAACTTCATCATGCTTCTCATTAAATGATCTACACATGCATTCCTTTCAGATGTACCTATAAAACCAAATCTCAAAGCATCATTAGATTCCAAATCAAGAGGCTTACATTCTCCATCTTTCCTCTTCTTAACCTTTTTTGCTTTATCTTGTCTCTTGACTTATTCACTCAACCCTTTCAATTTATCTTTCTTTATCTCTTTTTCCTTATGAATTTTATCCATTTCTTCAATTGATTCTCTATTCTCTAGACCATCTTATTGGTCTTCAAGTACCTTAACATGTGATTCTATCTTCTCTCTATTGTCACTCTCATGTTTCTCTTCCTCATCTTATTCATTCACTTCTTCTTGTAATGAAACCATATCTATCTCTTTCTCAAAATATTTGTTTGAATATTTCTTCTGAGGCTTAACATCCCTACATAGTAACTTTTCACATGCTCCCCTAGTATTTGTCAAGATCTTCTTGGTTGTCATCATCATAACTTACCCTATTTGTGCTTCTTGTTCACCTTTGATAGTTAGAAGTATGTGGCTAACACCATTTTATAAAATGGTATAAGTATTTTTCTTTCCATTGTGGACTTCTTTCCTATCATACTATCATGGTCTTCCCAACAACACATGAAAAACATCCATAGGAACCAAATCACATAGCACTTTATCCTTATATATCCCAATTAGAAACTCAACATGAAACTGTTCCCTAACCATAATATGATGTCATGTTGCATCCATGATATCTGATATGGGTTAGGGTGCATAGTGGTTTTCAATCCTAGCTTCTATACCACCTCAAATGAAACAATATTATCAATTATTCCACTATTAATAACTACTTGAAAAACTTTTCCTTTGACCTTACATGCAGTCCTAAACAAGTGCCTTCTTTGGGTTACATCTTGCATCACTTTACTTAGTTTCAAAAGCACTCTTCTACACAAAAATGACTTACATGTATCTTGTATCATCTGATCAACATCTTTGTCATCCTTTCTCATCCCTATATTCACCTCATTACACCCATATTCCTTGTTTCCTACATACCTCTGACACTTGTAGAATCTTCTTGAAAATTGCATCTGCCGATTTACTTCATTTCTTTGCATATATCTCATCTCTATCATCATATTTCTCTAACTTTATTTCATGCTCTCTAACCTGGACAACATAGCTTCCATCATCCTCTCCATCTTCTCTTCCCAATCTAACTTTATTTCTTCTCTTACTTTCACCATTTTTTCTTCTACCTACAATTAACCTAAAAATATATTTTGCTTTCCAAGAATCAAATCCAGGCTTTGATACCACTATGATGTAGATCCTATGGGCAATTAGGGCTCCTCATTAAATTCTCCTCTTATTTTCTTATATCCTTCCACCTTAGGCTTGTAGTCCTTAATAACTACTTTGAAACCTATATCTTCTATTTCAGGATGAACATTGGGAACAGTGAGGGTGATTCAAGCACCAATTTATCTGTTCAATAAGTCTTAAAAGTTTCAGGTTCAAACTCCACTTTTTTACCCTTAAATTATTTGACAATAATTTGATAATTAAGTCTAGTATAACCCTATACAACTCTGTCTCTATGAAATCGTAATGCATGGTATGGAAATGATCGAAAACCATGAAAAGATGAAAGATAGTCCTTTAATTGTTAACTCCACCATTTTTCATGATTTTTGACTGGTTAAAAAAGTTTCTATGGAAAATTTTCCTTCTCAATGCCCTAGTTCAGGTTTTCTAATCACCATCTTACTCGAGAGACTAAAATAAATGTTTTATTGGACTAGGAAGGGTTTCAAATCCCACTGTTAGGTTAAAAATTTCTATTTTGAATTCCTTCAACCTTTAAATGATTAATTTTTTATTAACAAACCTTCTTTTGGCTATTACAACTAGAAACAGACTATCCTCTACCTTGTCACATTCCCTTGCACTCTGACTATTAGTACTAATTACAAGAGAATATATTATAACCCTTTTGAATGTTTTTCAGTTTATGTGTTTTATTAAGATTCAATTGTTTCTTAATGGTCTTCAACTTAATCTCCACCATCAAAATTGTATTTTCCTTCAACTATTTTATCTTTGAATCCTAATTGTTCATCTAAAAGTTTCAAGTATAATTATCATGTTTATCTTGTATCTGGAAGCCTTTTAAGCCTTGATACTTTGGGAATACCCTTAATATACTCCTAAAATGATATACTACAAATTTTATCTATTGTTTCCCTATATACATCAAGGAACCATAAATTTATTATAAACCCTAATGAGGATTTGCACTCAAACCCGAGAAGCTTTTTTTATTCACCAATATTTTCCCATGTATATTCACAATATGAGCTCTCTTTCTAAGGATTTTATCAATGGTCTAAATCTTTAAACCTTGAAAGAGAATCTAATTACATTTAACAGCTATTGTGTTACTTAAAAATCATGTCTTCAAGAATAGTGTATGCTTGATTCCAAAGGTTCTCAAATACCTTAAGGTTTCTTTTTATCTCTATAGAGGTATATGAAGTTATATTGATATCTAACTATTCTCATAAACCCCTCACAAGTCCTTAGATTCGAATATTTTATCACCTTCTTGTTCGAACTATGCTTAGTGTTCACTTTGTGAGAGGAAACCCATGTAATAGAGGTTTTACCAACTCTTCATCGTGTTATATAGAGATTTTGATCTAAATGCTCTATCCCAGTGTTCTTAGATGAAATAAAATCTAAAACAAACAATTAATCCTTACTTAGCCACCCCCTTCAACCTTGTACAAGTTTCTCTCCCATCTACAATGACATATTTTGACCTCATAAGCCTTCTCATTTGACTGTGACAAGTTACAAACTGTCTTCTAACTTATACACCTACATGTAATCATAAATTCCTCCAATTCTCAAATAAAATGCATAGAATAAATTTATTTTTAATAACATACACAGGTTCATCACTCATAAAAAATGCTCAAACATCATGAAATACCATTTCTAGTGTGTGTATATACACAAAATTTCCTCTCTTTACTCCTTGGAGATTCTTCTTCTTACAAATATCCTTCAAATGATAGTATAAATAATTACAAAATGACGTATATAAATGTTTTCTTAGGCTTGACTAACCAATTCTTTGGCTTCTAGATCCTTCAATTAGTACATGTTTAGCATTGATTAACACCTTCAAGGCCTAACTTGGAGTTAGAAATTAATACCACAGACCTAATTAAATATAGGATTTAACATATCCTAAATAGGACTTGTCACATACTTTAATGCTCCAAGAAATACATCAAGACATCATTTACAAACCAAAATTTGCCTTTAAGAGTTTAAATTGGCATTTGGAGGGAAATGGCCTACTTTGAAATTATGAAGGGCTTAAACTAAACTAGCATACCCAATGGACCCTAGATGACCTATAGCACCTATGAGATCTCTTATAAATCCAAAATTGAGGACATACTTCATATTTGCATGGTTGAGATTTGATGTTCCTGCATTAATGCACTATGCTTTAGGTCTAGAATATGCCTAAAATGACCTGACTCAAGCCATAAAACCCATAAAATGATCACAATGAATCATTTAAGACACTTAGACACCTCTTAGACACCATACCAACCATGATATACCTCATGAAAACTTTCAAACGACTTAGAATAGATAAACTATGACTATGCACACTAGATCATGCTCCATAACACCATAGAACTTTATCAAACCATGACACTACTAATCAACCTTCATGTTTGACTATGAATAACACCTTATGGAGACTCATCTAACATCTACATATGTTTTTCCATTAATGGAATTTCACATCAATGACAACACCTAGACACAATGGCCAACAATCTCCCCCTTTGTCATTAATGACAACCAATAAGACCAAACACCTACAAGACCTCTTTTCCATGTTTTTAAGCCTACTCTTCCCCTTTTAAATCAATGAAAAAGGTAGAATGAAAAATAGACATGGAAATATACAATAAATAATAGCCACAATGCTTAAAACAAACTTACTTACTTGACTTGACTGTCCATTGGACCATATTTTTACTTGTTTATCTTCAACAACAGTTATAAGATCCATGGACCTAAAAATATCATCCACTTGACTCCCCCTAAGAGTATATCCACCATATTTGTCTTTAAATATGTCAAACACCTCCATTTAGGCCTGGACCGTGCTTGAAAACACAAAATCTTCCTTCAACACTATATTAACCATCTTTAGTACCAAAGTCCCTAAACCTCATCTTCAGTACATTTTTCATAAACTTCTCTGAGTAATGAAATCAACCAAAGCATTTAAAATAACCTCCAAGAGCTTCTCCTTTCATAATTTCTAACTAAAAATACAAAAAAAATAGTTCATACCTTCACCAACTGTCATTGAAGAGGATCATCATAAATGTCTCAGTCTTTAAGCAACTTATTCAGTGTGCTCTTCCATTTTTGTATGAAAAATAACGGTTTTGATTCAAATGACCAACTCCCCCTACAATAATTCTTGTAAGTACCTAAAATATTGCTAAATAGATCTAATTGGCACCTTAGTTACTTGTTAAAAGAACATAGTCACACTTCACTGTCTCATAATACATTCATATACTTATAGCATACTGTTATAGTACATCGTGGCCTTCTATACTTTGTCACACTTAAATCAAGAAATATGTCCACGTTTGTGATGATTATAACACACAACAGCCTTCCAAATTCTAGGCTTAAACACAATAAAGGTTCCAACCACAATCATATTCATTATGGCCAAACTCACAACATGAATAACATTTACCCTTAAAGGAGCTTTCACTATTCCATGAATACTCATTAGAGATATTTTTCTTTCAATCCATAGCTCTATGACCAAAACCATGACAAGAGTAGCAATAACCATTAACTTAAATACCATACCTCATTGTATTGGGGTGTCTAATATGGTTAGACATCTTTGAATTATCCTTCTTGATCACCTTCATATTTTCTTAAGAGCTTGGACAAGTTTTTTAATCATTCTCAATATGTTCTCCTTTGAATCCTTAGATTTTTTTGTCACTAACATCTCTTTGAATCTCCAATATCTGATGAAGAGCTTCATAAATCTTCTCCAAACTTCCATACATATTCAACATGTTTGATGATTCTTTTTATTTTAGGTCTCTTATCCTACTTTCAACTTGATATTTTATCTTTTTTATGGTTTTTCCATGTTCATCCCTCCATGTAAATAATTTGTTCTTACAATTTATGAATTAGAGAATCAACTATCTCATACTTCTTCCTTAAATCAGATTCAACATTAGATGATTTACCCATGCTTTTGATTCAAGAGGATCTCCTTCAAGTTGTCAAAATTGCTTCATAAGGACTAGCTTTGATACCAATTATTGAAATCACAATGTAATTTGGGGGGGGTTGAATCATTCCTACAAAAATTTCATTTCATTTTCCAAAACATACATTCAAAATTCAAACCATTCATTCAATCATCCATGAACCATGTGAAATTATTATGTGTGTATTAGACATTCACAAGTGTAAGAATAAAAAGAGAGAACAATCCACACCAGATATATGTGGGTAAACCATCAAAGGTAAAAAAACCCCACTAAACCTTTTTTTATATTACTAAAAAAAAAGTAATTTAGTGAAGCACCAACCTCACAAGGAGCACCAACCCCTGATTTAGTGAGGCACAAACCCCAAAAGGAGGCTACAACCCCATAAGTTTGATCAAGTACCAACTAAACCACATGGAAATGGATGATCAATGATATTAATATGCTAATACAACCTATGGTTATCTAATTTTAGCTCCCAACACACCAAACCCTCATCAAGACAAACACTCCCCTAACTCTTTAAATATCTTTTCTCAATGGGATGAATATATAAATTTCCCTTATACATATGATCCTATATATATTTTTAGTTATTCATGCCTTTTCTAAGCCTCTATCCATGACCCCTCAACACTCTTCTTTAATCCCCTCTAGGTCTCACTTTTCTCCCTCTTTTTTTCAACTTGTCACAAATGACTCAAAACACTTGCTTATATTCAAGCCACTAGATCAAATAACCCCTAGGTCAGCCATGACCAAGTAGGTCAGCTCATCCCAACTCAAAAACATAAAAAAAACATCATATAAATCAACTTAAATGACACAAGTAGTTTGTCATTGGTGAAGAGATCGCCAACAAGCTACAAGATGCACAAGGAAGCTCAAAATAATCTCTCAAAGAACCAATAAATGGATCATGATCTCCAAAGGAATAAAATAACTTTTTCATGGATCATGAAGCATAAAAAATCATAATAAAAAACCTCCAATCATAAAAAAACATGCTCAGTAACAACTGCATCATCTCTAAACGTCATGAAGTATGCCAAGAAAAAAAAATCACACTAGGTCTTCAATTCCCAGAAATTTTGTCCCAAAAAAATAATGATTTCACATAGCTAAACTCATCATCATGGCTCAAGTCATATATCAATGGAAATTCATATTAATATTCTTTCTTTAAAAACTCACATTTTCATCCAACTCCTAGTGGTAGACCTCCAAACATGTCAAACTCTACAACTTCTCCAAACTAGCTTCAAGACCCCAAAATTAGGTCTTCAAAACAGATTTGGTTAAGATATGAAAAAACCTTATCAAGACACAAAAAATTTACCATGGGAAAGGTATATGAATATAATATCCATAAAAACTCACTTTATTTTCCAAATCATAGTGTAAGGCCTTCAATCAAGCCAATATCTGAAACTGCTCATTCATGCTCTAATGAATTAAGAACTAGTCTTGAGAGAAATAAGCAAAAACTCCTCCAAAAAAACTTCTAAGATCAACCATCACATAGAAAATATCAAGGAAACTTTTACCAGTATGTAAAATCACTAAGAAGCATATGTCATATGGATAGATCTAACCCAACACACCTTTTACTTCAAGCCTTCTTAAGAAGCCAATTCGGGCCAATTAGGCCATTATGGATTGAACATAAAAAAATATTTCTAGATAAAATAAATAAATTCAACACCTGATGATAGGCCTAAACCTAATGATATGCTAAAAAACAACTTCTCTATCATGTAATTTCATCAAACTCACATCAAACCACGAGACTAGTATTTTAGTCCTTAAGGCCAAAATTGGTAGGCTGACTTTGAGAACGTGTATCTTTAATTTATCCAATGTACCTGCCATATTTTCATGATCATATTATATCATCTACCAAGGATTTTGGAACAATTTGGTTTTAATCATGGAGCTTCCATCTGAGTCTTGAAACTTCAAAAACCCACAAAACTAGTTTTCTCTCTCTCTCTCTCTCTCTCCTCTCTCTCTCATCTCTCCTCTCTCTCTCTCTCCTCTTCTTGAAATAGTTGAAATGCCAAAATGAGATATGAGGAATCCTATTCAACCTTAATGCATCAATTTTTATTTCCAATAGATTATGGAGACCATACACAACAAATATTCCAAGTCACTCTAGAAGGAGGGTTTTCCTAGGGTTTCAAACCAACTTTTCTTCCTAATGATTGTTCTTAAAAACTTGAAAATAAAACCATTTAATTATTTTTTCAAAACATTATTAGGTCAATGGAAAATAATTTACCAAAATATTTGGGTCCCATGCAAAGTGTGTGTGAGTGGGTGAGCTTCTGAAGTTCACAATTCAAGTTGATTTCTCCTTCTCCAAAAATCGGTTTTAACCAAAAATGACATTTCTTGCACAAATATCTCCACTTTGACCTGAAAATTGTCATGAAGCATCATGAAAAATATTGTAAATGGAAAAAATCACCACCTTTCTCAAATATTCATGAAAATCTCTATTCAAAGTGACTTACAAGTGTTATTGTGCCTTCTGTTCACCTTATTACTTCTCTAGGACCATGAAACATCATCAAACCACTAAGAACAGACCTAAAACTCATCATTATAATTTTATGCAACATAAAAACACCTTTACCATACTTTGATAGGAATTAATTACTCTAAAACTCATGCCACCATACCATGCACCATGCTCTAGGTCTATAAATAGGCATAGAATGACCTGACTCAAGCCATATAACCCATGAACTGACCATGATGACTCATTATAGACACTTGGACACCTATTACACACCATACCAACCATGATATACCTTATGAAAACTTTCAACCAACTTAGGAGAGATCAAACTATGACTATGCACACTAGATCATGCTCCAGAACACTATAAAACTTTATCAATCCATGACACTACTATTGAACCTTCATGTTGACTATATATAACACCTTATAGAGACTCATATAACATCTACACACCCTTTACCATTAATGGACTTTGACATCAATGACAACACCTAGACACAATTGCCAACAATCTACCCATTTTTCATTGATGACAACCACCTTCAAAAGCTTTTAGTGAGTTTAAAACCCTAGCTTGAAAGTGGTTTGAGAGATTTGCTTCCTAAGTTGAAATTTTTTCTTGATATTTCTTATATAATAATTTTAACATGTATAGGAATCCTTAATATTTCCAGCAAGGTATAGTACTGGTTGTGGTGATGAGTGGACCCCACTTAAATAGGCCAGTTTTTGAAGAGGTCTAGTTTGGGACAAGGTTTTCCAAAGGAGTTGTAAACTAAATGACCATTATATGATGTATGTGAGTTTTTATTTATTTCCATGATATTTTTAGGTCATGTTGATGCTGATAAATGGTCAAATATGCTTCATTTATGTTGACTGCTCAAAGGGCAGTTTTAGGAGTAGTTAGAAGGAGTATTTAGTAAAATTGACATTATAGGATCTACATGAGGAGTTAGGAGGTGATTCAAGTTGTGATGGAAAAATAATTAATATAAATTTCCATTTATATAAGTTTTGTCTCATTATTATTAGTTTTTTATATGCTTTACATGTTAGTTTTTTGACAACAAGATTTTGTGGATTTTCAAGACATAATTGTTTTTGCTTAAAGATTTAGTTTGTTAGTGCATGAAATGGATTTGGTGATGATTTATATCACCTGTAATATGAATCAAGATGAATTTGGAATCCAATGAATCCATTTTTATGTCTTGAATTTATCATAAAGGGTGTTAACTAGTTACATTTTTAAAATGGCTTTTTGGGAAGATTGATTTGGTGAAGGAAAACGTTGATGTATTTTGAGTTTGAAGTTGTTTAAAAAGTTATAACTTACTTAGAAGTTTGTACATGTTCTTCCATTTCCATTGAGTGTTCATATGCCATAGTTGAGGTGTCCTTGGGTGACCTTGAGGCCAAAAGGTGAAGA
This sequence comes from Taxus chinensis, assembly GCA_019776745.2. Taxonomy (NCBI): domain Eukaryota; kingdom Viridiplantae; phylum Streptophyta; class Pinopsida; order Cupressales; family Taxaceae; genus Taxus; species Taxus chinensis. Next base: position 650,083,381 of record CM034147.1, on the reverse strand, counting down.
CATGGTGATGGAAACAAGTGTTTTGTGAAGGCAATGAGCCACTAGACCCATTAAGCGAAATAATTTGATTGGTTCATAATAATTGTGACCATTTATGATGTTTAAATGTTATTTTAAACATGTTTGGTGATTTTTATAGGTTGAAAAAAAAAATTGGGTGTTAGGATATTTTTCTCATTCCAATGATGAGAATCTGAGGATTTTTAGTGCATGGATGAAGGATTTTGGCTAGGCTGACCTATATGGGTCGATTGTGAATGTTATAGTGATTCTTATGGGGTTTTTTTAGGATGGTTTTGTTAAGATAAAGGAGTGAAATCGACCTCTTTTGAATTTGAATCAAGGAGAGGCTATAAAAGTGATGTTTTGGGTACATTGTTGTTAATCTTTTAGAACCCCTTTTATCTTATTTTGAAGAAACTTTTTTTGAAAAGAAAAACACCTTGGTCCTAGCCCAAACCCCCTATAATTTCATTATGGGTCAATATTTGGTGGTGTTTTCATGAGGAGGATTTGAGAGAAGCAAAAATGGTGAAGTTTCATTGATGACAAGTTGATGAAGGAGGGAAAATTTGGTATCATGTGTTTGAATGCTAATTTCATAGCATGATTGATCTCATTACATGTTTCTGAAGTATTTTCAGGTCTGATATTGAGTTGAAGTCATTTGCAAAGAATAATATCTTCTTATGTATTCACGAGACAAGGTTAATTGTCTTGGTATCTCTTGGTTATACCTTGTTGACTTTTGTTGAAGACATCAATTCATTGTGATCTGATTTGAATATTAATAAAGAGTGGTGATCCAATTTTATATCATTAAAGATTGGTTTTTTGTATATATTATGATCCTTTCTTGAGTATGTTTCATGGTGAAGTATATTTGTTTGTTCATACATTGATACATGTGTTTCATGAAGATGTGTGTCTAATGTTTTGAAGTATAAAGTGAAAGATTTTATTGGGGTATTGATTTACCACCCCTGGTTTGTTATCAGTCATTGTCACTTCCAACAATTGGTATTATAGCATGCCCTTGGAAGTAAGGGAGAAGAGTGTCCTAACAAGTTAGAGGGAGAAAGAGTTGGTCACAAGTTGTGTGACCTTTTATGCATAATGTGTATTGTTGATGATTGTGAAGAGAAGTTAGACACATTGTGTGCATCTCATGAGGAAATTATCAACGTTTTAAAGACTCAACTTGAGGAGGCCCTAGATGAGTTAAAGATCAAGAGAGAAGAGTGTCTCAAACATGAGGCTAAGAAAGAGGAACTGAAGAAAGAGTAAGGTAACATTACAAGCAAGGTATCATCTTTTCATGAAAGTTCTGATAGTTTGCATAATATGTTAGGAAAACAAAAGGTATATGGTGATAGAACAGGTCTAGGTTTCAATGAGGATTCATTCAAATAAGAGAAAAATGAGGAATAATCAATTCAAGGATCTAATGATAAAATACATTCAAGCTTACGAGAGAGTTCAAAGCTTTCATCTCATGGAAGATCATCTATCAAATGGCTAATGCATATATGTATGGTAATTGTTATGAGTGTGGTGTTTATGGACATAGAGCTAATATGTGCAGTATTAAAGTTAAGAATAAGGGTGATTACAAAGGAAACGTTCATGAGCATCATTGTGAAGGAGATATTGAAGAAGAATGTCAAGGAAATAAGGAGCAAAAGGTAGGTCATAAATATGGTTTTGTATGTTATATTTGTCATGAAAAGGACATCTTGCAAATTATTGCAAGAATGGACAATCAAACACTGAAAGGTATATAAGCAACTTCAATGGATATTAGTTTACTTGCAATGGTTATTGACATAGGGATATTGAATGTGAAATAAGACAAGTGGAATGCTTTAGGTGCCACACGGTAGGGTGCATTGCAAGGTTTTGTGATGGAGGATAGTTGAAGAAAGGAACACATGGATCCAAACAATAAGTTCAGAAGTACAAGAAGAAGTAAGAGGCTATTCAAAATGCTCAAGAGGATCCCAAGAGTGTGATTTATCAAAATAAGGAGCTTGTTGTGTTAAATGAAGAATAAAAAAATAATTAATCAATCAAGGAGCCAAAAGAAGGCTTGATACCTTCTTAGGTATCTCATCTAGCCCCTCCATGATGACATATGCCTCTACTAGGCTTCTTAGAGGTTTATTGGTTCTAATGAAGCAATGGAGTGAGGGGGAGCTATCTTGGTCTGTGTGTGTCTTGTACATGGTGTTGAGGTATGGTATTTCAAGTCCTTAAGTATTTTCTTACGATTCAAAATGGTTGGTCATGTTGAGTATGTCAAGTTTCAAGTCTTGTTGATCTTCAAGTGTATGAATTTGTGTCCTTAAATTCTAAGATTACTTAGTCATATTGTATTGTCAATATGATATGTCGTAGTGAGTGTATGTGTCATGATGATGTCATATAAGAGGTTGTTGTGTCTTGTAAATCATGAAAAATGTCTTTCTTTAGTCTGAGTCAGTGATTAGTACTAATAAATGAGTCTATGGTCTAGGTTTTCTCATGTTGTTTACTTTGAGACAAAAATGGTGTATCTTGAGATTTTTCATGAGCTATAAGTGCATAAATTAAGTGTGTCCAGGTTTCTATGATGAGTGTAAAATAATGAGAGGTATCAAAATTCAAGTCATTATGTGAATATTCTTTCAAAATCTCATGGTTGTTCATTGGTGTATCAAGGTCATTTGGAAAGTGTCAAGTCGAAATGTTCTTGGGCTCTTATTATTGGGATATACTTATCATGATGATGAGTGTTCTATTACTTTAAAGAAGATTGTTTGTAGATGGAGTGTGTCATCAATATGATAACTTGATCATTCCTTCACTTCAAAGGTGGCATGTAGTGGTGTTGAGGACAAAACAAGTGAACTCAAGAGAAAAACTAGGTAGATCCATGCATGAAAATGATGTTCAAGCTTCCAAATCACATAAAAAGGTGCTCAAGAGGTTAAGAGATGTTATTCCAGTGTTGATGTTGAATCGTGAGTTCTTAAATTCAAAATGTATGTATTTTTGAGGTGTCACTATCATAACTGGTTTTGAGTGTGCATATTGAGTGATGTAGAGAATATTTTGTTATCTAAGGAGTAAATGATGGTTTCTAAAGTACAAATTTTGCACAAATTAACTAGACAATGTGTAATTCATGATTTAAAAGTTTTCATACTCTAAGAATGCCTAAATTTCCTAGAATTTATGATTGTACAGTGAAATGAAAATGGTAATGGAAAAGACCTAATTGTCAAAGGTACAAAATGCATTATGGGTATATTTCCCTTTGTGTGAGTTTTCAAGGTTCTTGGAGGTCGTATTTTGGCCAAATGGGTATCCATAATGGGTGAAATTCCATCATGAAGATGTGAATGTCAATAGTTAGACATTAAAAACTAATACAACATGGCTAGTTGTTTGAGTTCACAGTATGAAAAGATGCAAGTAGTTGAAAAAGAGTCATGATACTCTTGATTAGCTTCTTTTATGTATGAATATGATTCATATATCTTTAGGTGAATCCTTGAAGTTGTGTTAAGAATCTCTTCTCTAGTGGGAAAAATATTTGGTCCCGATGTACCCAAAATTTGTGAATATGAAAGTTTAGTGTACTTAGGGCATGGTTCCAAACTTATATTAGTATGAAATGTTTGTCCAACATATTTAATGGTGTGTTAAGAAACTTTCTAGGTGATCTAGGAAGTATAAATAACCTCAGAAGAAGATGAAGGTTGACAAGATGGGCTATATTGTGACTAAGTAATATAGTGACATGACTCAAAGGTAAATTTTTGTACATCTATAGGTAATGGATTATCCAATATCATGAATAAATTTATCCAATCTTAAAAATGGTATATGGACGTACACACCATCATGTCAATAATATTAAGGAAATAAAGGTGCTCTTTGTTTAAGTAAACTTGTTATACTATGTTTATAGATGAACGAGGAGAATCGTGAAAATCTATAGGTGTAGTGATGTATTCTCAAATACAAGTTGAAGGTGAGTCTTTTCTTAATTTCTTCTAGCTCCAAATGACACAACAAAGGAATGAAGTTGTATGATGATCCAATTAAGTGTCAAAATGAAGAGTTATAGGTCTGAAAATGGTTCAAATGTTATTAAATCTGTATAAATGATTGTTAGGGTGTGTGATCAGTGATCATGAGTAGCCTAAGACTCTTATGAGTCAAGGGGAGTGTCTCTAGACATAGCAGTTTGGAATAACCCGGTTCAATCCATATTAAACTCAAAGGGAGTTCAGTGGCAGTGCTCAAGATCTAAATACATATATCTACAATTTCAATGTGTCTCATGGGTCTGCATCTTTCTAAAAAGTGGATTAATTTTCTAAAATTTAGTATGAGCTTCTACATGTATGGGAATATGTCTAAGCATCAAATTAATGACAAAGATGTATAAGTAGTTGATTCTTAGCACTGTGAAAGATGGTCTACATGCAAATCCTCAGGATGAGATAAGACCTATTCTTATCAAAGGGTTAAATTTATGAGCTCATAATTCTGTATGTGTGCTCATCATCAAGTACCAAAGAGCTCATTCTCAGGTTTGTCTAAAGATGTTTGAGGTGTATTACAAAATGAAGATGTCTTTGCAAGCATGATGATGGAAAAGTGAGTAAGATTAAGTTGTGGGGTATTAAACTCAATTTGATGCCCTTACTTGAGTCTTATGCAAAATAGCTAGCTACAGGTTTATAGTATATGTGAGGGGCAGAGTATGTTGTTTTCACAATTATTTTTTATATGGTGAGTCCATTTTTGAATTGGTAAGATGCTCTCAGACTTGTTCTTGTGGTGTTGGTAAAAAGAATCTATTAAGGCATATAGTTGGCTTGGTCTATGAAGAGGTTCCTTGATATTTTTGGCTCAAAGGCATGTGATTATTAAAGTTCAGTGCTATAGTGATTGCAAAGATGCTTTCACGGGTAAAGGTGTGTTTCAAGCCTATCTATTGCATGTTAAGATGCATTCAATTGGTCTATAAGGAATAGAAGAAGTGTCATCGCAAAATTGTACATGTGTTACTAGTGGATTGTGTTATGACTCAGAATGATTATTCTTGCTCAAAATTTGCAATCTACACAGTCTGTAACATATGATCAGGTATGGAGGAAGTTATTTTTGTTGGCTACAAGATTTCTTAAGTGGTCTCCAAGGTTAAGTAAGCCATTTTACAATGGTAGATTACTTGTGTTGACTCGTTCATCTTGCTTAGGTCATGGGATTGATTCATAGACCTTTATAGGTCTGACTTATTGCTACAGTGTTGTGTAAGGAAAAACAAGGAGCTCGGACCTATAATATGGTGATCATGTAGGGGGGAGCATGAACTTGTGTCTCTTGAAGGAGGCATTAATTTTTTTGGAACATTTGAAGTATGGTATGAGAGTTTTATATGAATACATGTGAGTATGGTTCATAAAAGCATTCTATTATCCAAATATGATTGTAATACACTAAAAATGAGCTTTAGGGCAGGGCCAAAGTGGCTAAGTTAATTTATACCCAAGTTATCAAGGTAAGTTGCTTGAATTTTTGCTTTCTTACTAGATATGGTGGTATTAATTCTAGGGCTATTTGTGTTATGCCATTTCATGGTACTTGAGAGCTTGACAAAGTTTTTCTTAAAACCACTGATGAACTCATTCAAGGATCTCAATCCTACTATGATATAAAGAGCAACATAAGGTAGTAACAAGACAAGTTAGTACCTTGAAAAGATGAGTAAACTCAAGAGTAAGGGTAAGTAGTGAATTTTCGTTCTCAACCAAGCATTGTTGGCAATTTCATGAGATGTATATTTCAGGTACATGTCTAGTAGAGTGATTCCTTGATGTGAAAAACAGATTTTGGAGGTGAAATGACTTTTTGTGCATGCATAAAATGTGGATGTTGATGTTTTAACTCAAAGAAAAGGTAATATGATGATTTCTTCATGATTTATTGGAATATTCAAATGGTGTATGTGCTTTTCCCAGGGGGGTATAATTAAAATATGCTTGAAATGATACAAAAATTAGTTTTTGAATGAAAGTTCAAAGTTTTTAAGCTTATATGACATCTTTGGTTGATGTTTCTAACCAAAAGGTGGTCCTATAAATCTAAGGAAAGTGAAGAATATGTAGGTACAAGTATTCCTTTGTCATTAATTTAAAAAGGGGGAGAAGTTCATGTGGTTTTCCATTAATGACAAAGGGGGAGATTGTTAGCATGTTGGTGTATATGTGTTTTCATTTATGATGAAGTAGTGTCATATGATGATGATGATGATGATGACGACATGATGATTCAGAGGTATTCATGATGATATCATATGTTTCGGTGAGGATTGTTTGTTCTTACAAGCATATACAGGTGACCTAGCTAGTCTGGGTGATGGTGAATGTATGTTGGAGCTTCTTGGTGGCTTGATAAATATTTTGAAATTATTTAGATTAGGTTTTTTGAGTTCTTGGGAACTCACATGAGTTGTAAGGTGCAGATACATATTGGTGATCATGATTCAAGTGCTCATTTAGACCAAGTATGGTTGTTATATTGCATGAGAATTATTTATGGAGATATATAATCTCATGGATATATGTAGGAATTTTATTCATAATGTATCGGGTATTTTAGGACCATTCAGAGAGTTTTAATGATGTGTTATGAGGTTATTTTAGTTAACCCTGGCCTTTATAGTGCAAAACCCTAAGGGTTAGCTATATAAGTATTAGTGACTGGAAATATTGAGAGAAATTTGTGAAATAATGATTATTGTAAATTTTATTAGGGTGTTCCATCCTTATGTTGGAAAAATTTCAGGTTTCCATGATGGTAATTTTTGCATGGTATGTTAGTTTTGATGAAACAGGGTCAAGAACAATGTCATTTCCAGCTCGAATTGGAACTTCAAATGCTCACCTTGATTTGTGTACTTTTCATGGGACCTTATGGATTTTAGGGATGTTTATAAATTGATTATAGAAGGTTTAAAGGTAATTTCATCATCATATTTTTATCAATGAATGTTAAGAAGGTAAACAACTCTTTATGAGTTTGAAACCCTAGCTTGAAAGCAGTTTGAGAGATTTTCTTCCTAAGTGGCCATAATTTATTCCTGGTGAATTTATTAATATTGTAACATGGATATTTCTCCTTCATATTTCCATAAATTTATGGTAGAGGTTATGGTGATAAGTGGACCCCACTCAAATAGGTTAGTTTCTGAAGAAATTCAGTTAGGGACAAGGTTGTCCAAAGGAGTTGCATACTAAATGACCATTATATGATGTGTATGATTTTTCCTTGATGTCCATGATTTTTTTAGCACATGGTGATTCTATTAGATTGTAAAATATGCTTCATTTAGGGTGACTATTCAAAGGGTGTTTTTGGGACAATTTTGAGCAATTTATGGTAAATTGGAAATTTCAGGAGCTAAAGAATAATTTAAGAGGTGATTAAAGTTGTGTTGGAAATAAAATTAAGATATATTTCCAGTGATATAAGGATTTATTCATATGAAAATTTTCAATATGTTTTCCAGGTCATTTTGTGGACAAGAATATGTTTGGCTTTCCAAGATAGAACTTCTTTTGTTGAAAGATTAAGTTTGTTAGTGCATGAAATGGATTGCGTGAAGCTTGAAATCACCTGTAATGTGAATAGGGATTAATTATTCATCAAATGAATCCATAAAGAGGTATTTAATGTATAAGGAATGGTTAAAACCAATGGCATTTGTAAAACTTCTTTTTGGGCAGCTTAATTTGGTGAAGGAAAACGTTGATGTGGTTTGAACCAGTGGATGTTTCATGGTACATAACTTGTTTAGTAATTTTATACAGGTATTTCCATTTCCACAGTGGTTATATTCCATAGTTGAGGTGTTACTGGGTGACCTTGAGGCCAAAAGGTGAAGACAAGGTGCTTGAAACAGGTGTTTTATGAAGGCAATGAGCCAATGGGCCCATTAAACAAAATAATTTAATTAGTTCATGAAATTGAGATCATGTTTTAAGTTTAAATGTTATTTTAAACATGTGTGGTGTTTTTTAGAGGACGTATAAGAATAATTTTTGAATGAAATAATTTTTCTCATTCCAGTGATGACATTTTGGGAATTTTTGGTGCATGGATGAAGGTTTTTTGCTAGGCCGACCTATATGGGTAAATTGTGAATTTTATTGTGATTATGATGGGATTTTTTAAGGATGATGTGGTTACGATAAAGGATGGAAACTGAACTAGTTTGAATTTTAATCAAGGAGATGATATAAAAGTGATGTTTTGGGTACATTATTGCTAATCTTTTGGAACCCCTTTTATCTTCTTTTGAAGAAAATTTTGATGCAAATCAAAAAACCTTGAGATTATCCTAAAACCCCTATAGTTTCATTCTATTTTAGTATCTAGTGGTGTTTTTATGAGGATGCTTTGAGAGAAGAAAATATGGTGATGTTTCCTTGATGACGAGTTAAAAAAGGAGGGAAGATTGGGTGTTATGTGTTTGAATGCTAATTTCATAGCATTTTGATGTCATTTCAGGTTTATGAAGTATTTTTAGGTCTAATATTGAGTTGAATTCATTTCAAAAGAAGAATATATTCTTATGTATTCAAGATACAAGTTTTATTGTCTTGGAATCTCTTGATTATGTCTTGTTGACTATTATTGAAGACATCAATTCATTGTGATCTGATTTTAATATCAATACAAAGTGGTGATCTAATTTGAGTATCAATAAAGAGTGGTTTTTTGTTTATCTTGTGATCCTTTCTTTGAGTATGTTCCATGGTGAATTTTATTTGTTTTTGATCATACATTTATTTATGGGTTTCTTGAGGATGTGTGTTTGATCTTTTTAAATATAGTGTGAAAGGTTTTACTGGGGACTAATTCACCCCCTCCCAATCCTTGTCACTTCCAAAACTTCCCCAGTAAAAGACGTTTCATAACATCTTTGAAGGAGATATCCTCTGGTAGCTTAGACGAGGGGATAGAAGAGATGGTATAAGCCTTGTCAGAAGAGCCTAATTTTTTCTTAGGAATGAGAAAATCATTAGGTCAATAGGTCATGTGACATGCTTTGAAAGGATTTGGGTTAACAGGAATAGTACATTTTTTCCTTAATGTTCATACTTTAAATATAAATGTAATGGTAATGGGGTATAGTGCATAGCATGTATCTAGGGTCATCCTAATATCATATTGTACTTAAAATATCCATCTATGAGATATAAGATCTCATGAAGTATTTTAACGCATGCCTTGATTGGTAAATTATTGTGCCTAACGTAAGGCGATAGTGTCGTTAAAGGTGTGCAACATAGAAGATGACTGGGTAATGATTATATTAGGTAACTAGAGTTGTTTATATCATGTTGTACTTAAAATATCGATCTATGAGATAGAATATATCATGAAGTATTTTAACACCTACCTTGATGGGTAAAATTATTGTGCCTAAAGTAAGGCGATAGTGTCATTAAATGCGTGCAACATGGCAATTGATTTGGTAATGATTATATTAGGTAAATGGAGTTATTTAAAGGTGTGAGAGGATATGATGTTAATATTGGCTCATAAATATCTTTACAAGAGTATCATAGATTTGGGTGGTGACGAAGAGTGGAAGGTCATGGTCTTTAGGTTGTAAGAAGAGGATTTCAGAATCATCAAAATTGATAGTGGCATACATTTTAAGAGTGTCGACAAGGTTGGAAAATGGTTGAGTGTCATCATAGGGTATTGAGATGGATTAAAGAGCCTAAATCATTGTTTATTAGTGTTGTGGAGAATTTTGATCAAGCTCATAGAGGGACATCTTTCTAGGAGCTTGGTGAAGTTGTTTAATGACAGTTTTTTGTATATAGGTGGTAGATTGGCTATGTGGAGTGGAAAAGATAGTCACCTTAGCCTTAAAAGATGATGGATTAGGTGATTTGGGATCAAGGGAGATAGATACTTTGGGATTTTTTTTCTAAGGTTTTTGAGTCTTACGCATGGGCTCTTGTATCTATGGAAACAACGTCTATTTGATGGAGTGAGGTTTTACAAGAAGAGACCTTACTCTTGTTAGATATGGATCTAGTATTAGATGATGGTTTAGAAGGATTAGATTTAAGGATTTTACAATTTGGTTTGATTTGATGACTAGGTTGTATTTTATTTGAATGTTTTGGATTTGCGGGAAGAATTCCTTTGTTAGCAAGGTTTTGAATTGTAGTATGGAGGGATTTACAGTCCTTAGTGGAGTGTCTTGGTGTACAATGGTATGAAAATAATTCTTTGTTATTAAACCAAGAGGGATTCAACTCTCAGAATAAAGATAACTTAATAGGGGTAATGTTATTATAGATTATTGGATGAGCTTTTTGAGGATGTTACTATGGTACCATGTTGTAGTTGTCTATGATGATGATGAAGGTGAAGGGATCTATACATCATTTGATGATTTATAGGTTTGAGATAAGGATAGTTAATTGATAATCCACCGCCATCTGGCAATAAAATCTATAGCATACTCATCTTTTAATTCTTTAATAGTGTAGAGACCAGTGATAAAAACCTTTCGGTTGATATTAATGGAGAAATGATATAAAAACAACTACACAAGTTGTGCAAAAGACAAGAGAGAATAATGTGGAATGTTATTGTACCAGTCAAAGGTGGATCTTTCTAAGGACATGGGAAATATCCTCATCATGAGATCCTGGTCATGGGTAATTAGCTAACATACATGGCGGAAAGATCTACTGTGTTGTTGCAGGTCTTCCCTACTATAGAATTTGATGAATTTGAGGAGTTCGTAATGTGGGGGATAATTCTTAAAAGGTATCGATGGGTGGATGGGTTCATTACATATTTTTTGTAAGAAAGAGTGCTTTTAAGACCCATAGTGAAGCTTCAAGACTTGGAATCCTATTCATGATTAGTTCCAAGGGGTCTTTTTGAGGTTTTTTTAAGGTTTGAGGATGATGAGCTAAGTTCATTATAAATATATGGGTTTGATTTTTGGTAAAACTGCTATGGTAACGATACATTATGATGAATATGGGTATTTGCGGGAATGTTGTGGGGATGTTGAGAGACTAATGGTTGTAAGGGTTTGATGTATTGATAAGGGATAGAAATAGAAGTGTGGATAAGAGGATGTGATGGTTATGGTATATATTAAGAAGGGATGGTGTTGTATTGTGAGACAGGGGCAATGGATGCATACTATGAAAAGGGGTGAGTACTAGCGATGGAACTCATATTGATGAGGGGTATAGATGCGGGGATAGATAAGATCAAATTTTGGATTGAGCATGTAGGTTTTTGTGGTGGGATGAGTTGAGATATAATAACATGTGTCGTAGTAAGGGAAATACCAACCAAGCTTGCAGGAGGTGGAGGAGGAGCACTGGAGGCTACAAGACTAAATATAGAATAAGATGTGGTAGTGTTGGTTTGTGAGTCTGTCAAACTCAATGAATGATCCAAGGATGGAGATGGTTGTTGGTTGGACATGTCTTTTGATTAGATAGCATTAAAGTTGAAACTAATGACAGGGTCATATGAAGCAAGGATTGATGTGGCTATGTTACTAGTGGAGGGGTAAGGGAATAGTTTTTGGATAACATGATCATAATCAAGATCAACGAGTTGGGTATAATAGATGGTGACAATGGTGATGGGAGGTCATTATTCTAGCTCTTGTTATCAGAGAAGGGCACTGTGAGAGGTGAAGTAAGAATTGGGGGCCATTGGGTTATAATATAGAATTTCTATAAAGTTTGGATCACCAATATTGAAGAACCATGAGCTAGATAGTTTTGATGTGGCTAACTGAGTACTAGGAGAATGTGGAGATTGCAATAATGTTTCTAAGAGAAGATTCATTGTGTTGGGGATGTTTTGGATATGGGATTGAAGTGAGTCTGTCATATTTGAAAGATTATGAAATTGATAATGTAGCCTAGTTTAGACTGTGAAATAAACAAACGGTCAATGAAAGATAGTTATTTTTTTAGAAAATTAAAAAACACACAATCAAAAGAAATTCTTAATTATCTTGATTATCTTTAAGAAAGTATAAAATGAAAAAAAGGTGAAGGATAACTAAGATAAATCTATTGTTGGTTTTAGGTGAGTTAGGAATGGAGTCCCCAATATACCTGAAGGTAAGTAAGGCCCAAATCTATGTTTTTTTTGTTATGAGGCGTGGTATTGGGGCCTACCCCCTCACTTTACGGTCCCATAATGATAAGGGTTTTAGGTGCTTAACTAATAAACCACCCACCAAATTTTTTATACTTGGCCATAACATTGGGTCATATTATCCTCTTAGTGAAGAAATCCAAGTAGATCCACCTGGGAAGGATTTCTTAAATGAAAACTTGATGTGGTATGTGGTTTGGTTGTGTGTGAAGGGATATTTGTGAATGCAATTCATTCAACTCCTAATTAGAATAGATGAGAAATAGAATTAACTTATGTTTTAAGATCCAAAAGGAAATGTTTATTTTGATGAGAAAAAGACAATCAAGATTCAAATGTTAAAAGAAAGAAAGAAAGAAATAAGGCATAATAGTGATCATTCTTCCGTTTTATTTTTTAATTTTAATTTTCACGTTTTTTAAAATAATGACAGTGAGGATCTCCAAAATGAAAGGTTAGATGATATTGACAAGAAAATAAATAAAAATATATGAAATCTAAATAAAAAAGGACTAAATGTCCCACCCGTTATGCCAAGAAGTTTATGTTGAATTTCAGTTAGTTGGTATTATGCTAAAATACCAAAAAATCTAAATAAAGAAGGGTTTAATGATACCTATGCTTACAAACGTAATTTTAGGATGATTGGATATACGAGAAAGGTTGCAGACTCATTCTTTTACTGAGAGAGAAATTTTTTATACAAAAACAACTAGACAAGACAAATATTATATAATGATTTAATGAGTTACTTGGCAAAGGCCGGTCGCACGAAGCTAAAGGGATTCCTTGAAGGTTTTCAACTTGTATTGTACAATCAAGTGATATGATAATAAGATAAGATAATGATTAAAAAAATTAGAATTCAAGAGGGATGGAGAGATCTTGTTGTGTATTATAGGTGGCCTAGGCTAGGGCTGCGGCAAGCTCAAAGGCCAGGAAATACTCAAACCAATCTTGTTCTGTTGCATCTTATATTTCATGTATTACTTCAAGTTGATTTTTGATGTCTTCAATTTCTGGTGTGAGGGTAATGGTGCAAGGTTGAGCTCATGTGAGATATTGAATTGTTACCACACAAAAGGCTACTAGACAATCAAAATGTCGTATATTCTTGTGATGGGATGTGAAATACTTGAAAATTTCATCTACAATGAATACATCTTGCAAGAAAACATATTAGGCAAAAAAAAATGTATGATAACTGATAAAAATGACAAAAAATATAGAGATCGACGGTGATTGGGGAAAAAATGGTCTATTCCAATAAAGGCCAATTAATTGAATATTCTTTATGCATGATAGAGTTTGGTAGTTCTAAGATAAAGTAAGGGGAATCTAAAAATAGAGGAAATGTGGAAAAATGAGATCACAACGTGTTTACAAGGCTAATGAGAGGCAAAAGGAATTAGGATTCCAATCAACGGTGATTGGGCATCTGTGGAGATCACTGATAAAATTGTAAATATGATAAAAAGTTAAGAAAATGATTAAATGGGAGTCAGAATGCAAAATGGATATAGAGGATGGTGAAGGCAAGTCTATGCAAGATGTGGCTAATACAAAATCTGATTGAAAATGATAAAAATAAATGTACTAACCTTGTTAAATGTTGTTGGTGATAACAGAGATCCAAAAATATTGATTTATTGTTTGAAAAGGGTTATCTAAGGATAAAAAAAATTGATGTGTACTAACTTCGTGATTTCATACAAGGTGCAGTAATTCTTTCCTGAATCCAATCTCTATCTAACTAAGAAATTGAGAAGGAAGGTGGCTAAGTAGAATTTATGGCGTCCGCAATTATTGCAAGAAATTATGGATCACCATTGATTTTTTCAAGAATGTTTGAAAATAAACTATTGAAGGATGGAAAATGGTTGAAACTACTTTCCATCCAAAGCTTGAGGTTGTTTTAGGATGGTGGGAGGTTAAGAAATTGGGTAGGAAGAGGTTAGGGGGTTGAAATAGTTAGGGTAACTTAGGTAAGATTTATTTTATATGGTTAGAGGAGCGTAAATAAGATTATACGTGGGTAAATGATGTTTTTATGATGGTAAATTAGACTATAGTATTAATGGACTTAGGATAGGACTAATAATGTGAATAGTGATAGTATAATTAATATGTGTCGAGTCACCTAGGGGTGAAAAAATTGGTGTTTACACTACTTATAATATTCTTCGTGGGGGTTACTATTGGCCAACTCTTTTCAAGAATGTAGCCAAGTGTGTTTCTAAAAGTGAAGCATGCCGGACATTTTTTGGAAGACCCAAATTAGTGGCTTTGTCATTAAAACCGGTTGTAATTAAAGAGCCTTTTCAGCAATGGGAGCTTGATTTCATTGGGACTCTCAATCCAAACTATAGTGTAGGACACACTCATGTTTTGACTGTAATGGACTATTTTACAAAATGGACAGAAGTAATTCTAGTCAAAAGGAGAACTTATGAAGTTATTTGTGATTTAATCAAAAGGAAACATCTTGGTTCATGTTTCAGAGTGCCTAACAAAATTGTGACAGATAATACTCCAAACTTTTCATCTTATGAGCTCATTAATTTCTATTATGGGTATGGAATTTCTCTTTCCCATTCTTCTAATTATTATCCATAGGGAAATGGATAGGCAGAATCAACCAATAAAAATTGGTAACCATAGTAAGGAAACTAGTTGATGAATCACAAATAAATTGGCATAAAAAATTATATGATGCCCTATGGAATGTGATCTTATAACACAAAAAAGAGCCATTAGAATGTCCCCTTTTCAACTAGATATACGGAATGGATGTTGAGTTACTAGTAAAACTTGAATTTCCTACCTTGCATCTCACTAAAACTATTGAAAATGGTCAATTTAAGGATGCATTTGAGAAAAGGATTATGTGTTTACAGGAACTTGAAGAAGAAAGGATACAATTGGTGGATCACATTTCAGCACATCAGCAGAAATTTAAGTAGTTGTTTGATAAGAATACCAGGTCTCGTGACTTCCAAGTTGGAGATCTCATTCTATTATGGGATAAGAGAAGGGAGCCTCACAAAAGTCATGGTAAGTTTTACTCCCTCTGGCTCAATCCTTTTCAAATTCTACACTTTTGTGGAGAAAATTCATATTACTTAGCCTATATGGATGGAACTCCCCTTCCATTTCCATATAGTGGGAAATACCTAAAATTGTATAAGTGTTGAGTGGGTGTTGGTCCCTTGTACATAGTTTTGTTTTGGGATTTTGGTTTGGTTGTATTTGTTTACCTTTCCTTCTCTTTTGTTCTATTCTTTGAATATATGGCCCAATGGATTAAGCATTGGTCTTGTAAACCTTGAGATTATGGAGTTCAAAATTTTTCTTATTTGTACTTTGTTCAATCCAATTCAAGTCCCCAGAAAGAGCTAGTTATTGCCTAAGATCATAAAATGTTGAAAATTTTCAAAAAAAATGAGTCATAGGTTTGTTCTTTGCATTTTTGGTCACATCTGCCCTTTGTTGAGTTAGTTCTAGAGAAAAAATCTAAGGAGTTATTTAAATTTGGGTTTTTACAGACAAATTGGCCAAGTCTATCCTTGACGAACAAGAGGAATTGGTCTTTTGTTCCTCTTATTCCTCAGTTTACAGAATTTTCCACCTATTTTGGTTTTTTTTGACTATTTCAGGAAATGGTAGAACTTGTGCCTCTATTCTTCCATTTCCTAAGTTCCCTGATTCACCATAACACCCACATTTTCAGTTAGATTGGTTAAGTCATGCACCACTTGTACCTTGGTAACTTATTCCATTGTGTCCCATGTTCCCTGATTTTTTGATTTGTCTACCCCCATTACTTGATCAATTAATTCAGGCCTCATTAACACAAGGAGTACTTTTCCTTTTGTTTGTTCCCCGCATTCTTTGATTCACCACCTCCTCCGACTTGTTTTTCCCTATTGATCAATTCAGGTATCTCAGGCCCAAGTGAAACTTTGGGAACTTGTTCCCTGGTATCATCTGTTCTCTGAGTTAGTTGATCTTCCCACCTTAAAACACTTTGTCAAACAATTAAGGAATTTAAGCCCCTTGCAAATCTGTTCCTTGGGGCCATTTCCATAATTGATTCACCACTTTAAAATATTTAAATGCATAAGTTTTTGGGACAAAATTTCCACATTCCTCTATAAACCCTTCCCACTTCATTTTTATCCTCACATTTGTGACATTTTTCTACGCCCTTTCATTTTCCTACACTATCATTTTCCTTTCATGCCTAAAAAAACACTCCTTTACTCATATCTCCTCCATTTTAAGGAAAAAAAATTCAAATTGCATTGGATAACTTTAAGAGGTCACCTTCCTTTGCATCCAATTGGTAAGTGATTTTATCACTGTTTAGTCCACTTTTTAAGGTATTTTCTTATCTTAGTGCCCTCCCTCTCTATTCTACAAAATGTATTTCTTTGAGAAATCCATTTTGCTTCCCTGAGTAAGTGCACATTTTAGTCAAGATGAAGTATAAATATGTTGGGTATGAACCCATATCCTTCCTAGAAACCTCAGTCCCTAAAATTGGAGATAGTGACATTAAACATATGAAGTCTGGATGAATTTTGGACCAAGAATGTGAGATGACAATCCAACACCACTAGCCCAAAGAATTTTAGGCAGTGGTTTATCCCATGTAGGAGGATTCCCCACCTTCAATGTCAATGTGTTGATACATTCCTAGCTTGGATTATGCCTCTAGCTTTGAACCACATAACAAGGAATTGAAAGATCCCCTAAGGAAGATAATTACACAACTTGATTCTCACCATATTAACTTGGCCCTAGTTATCCCCACTTTTGATGAATCTCATAAGGTCTTAACTATGGAAGATACACAAACGTAATTTGAAGTGACTCTAAAAAAATACCAGACTATGATTTCTAAATCTTGGTTGAAGGCCAAAAATAGAGGGCCATCCAATTTTCCTAAAATTTTCTACATAAGTTGATTTCATTGAATAATTATCTAACATCATAACACTACTTTCCAGGGTAATGGGTCTTCCTTCCACTAAGGAATTCTAAAACTGGATGTGTATATTCATCAATTTTATTTGTGAAGGAAAGCAAGTATTAAAATGGGGACAAATCATTTTTGAAAACTTAACCCAAAAATTTACTCCCATGTGCATCAAACTAGAACTTTTACAATGACCTCATATGTGATTTACACCATAGCTAGGTATAGAATCTGGATTGGTTTATCGAATCAAGGAAACATGTAGATTCTTCCAATTTTAAGTTTTATACTCAATTAACTCTATAAAAATTAAAAAATTCATCATATGAGGCTTAATGATGCCTTCACAATGTTTTTAGTGAATATTATTAGAAGGTAATGTGACCAACAAAGTTTCTCATGAAGCTAAACAACTAATAGTTGTTTATGGCAATTTATTCGTCTAGTTTCAGAATTTTTCATATTCTATAACAACACATTGAGGTATATCCTTATATTCTTCCTGTTTATTTCAATGATAAAATCATTTTGATTGAGCTTTGCATACAGCTAGATCTTCTACATAAGACCTGTCAGGATAAGAAAATATATTGCATATGGTTTCCCATATCCCTGGGAAATTACACATGTAAATTTTCTCCCGATGCTCATAATGTTGAGAGAAATATCTCTTCTTTCAATATGCATCCTTATCAAAAGAGGACATCCTTTGATAGTAATAATTTTATCAAAAATGACCTTTGGCTATCTTATTTTCATGTGCCTATAGTTGAATATTAATGGGAAAACTGTGAAGATGATTTTGAGGTAAGAAAAAGAGAATATGACATGATGTCATTACAATAAATTCAATATTTCAAATTGTATGAAGTGTCAAAGGATATAGTTGATGATGGTTATGATTTTCTTTCTCCTGAGTTCACCAACTCTATTCATTTCAATCCTCTCCCCATAATTGACTGGTCAAAAAAGGAGAGGGATGATCCATAATAGCTTAATGCTCCTATTCTATTAAAAAAAAAGAAATAATTTAATAAGAAAATTATTGAATTCAACACTTATCAACAAGAAGCTTCTCCTTATCAACAAGCTACTTCTTATCAACATATGAACTCCTTCTCACCAAATTCCTCCCTCTTAGCAATATTCTAGAACTAAAGTGTATAAAAAGAAGGATAAAAATGGAAAAAGTGATAAAAAGACTGAGACACCTCAAAAAGAAGAAAAGAAGACAATTGAAACATAAAAAATGGTAGGAGAATCAACTGTTAAATAAACAAAGGAGGAAAGTGAAGAGGAAGGATATGAAAACAAATTATATGAAGAGAATTGGAAGAAGAAAGTGAGGATGATTCAAAGAAGAAGAGGATGTGGTGTAAGTAGCAACCCTAGATCTGAGGTAAAACAAGTTCTATCAGACCTAAACTAGATGTGAGAAGACCTTATTATTCCATTACAAAAACTAATGTGGTAGTTGCTATCTCACAACCCCTTCATCCACCACTTGTATTCATTCTTCCACCTTTAAGCAAAACATTCTGTATAATCCTTCACTTGAGTTCAACCTATAATTGACATCAAGAAGATGAAAGATCCATCTAAGGTGGAAGTCCCTAACTATGATGTTTTTATGCACTCCTTGGCACCACTCTTTCAAAGAAAGACCAAGATTATTTCTCATGTCTTGTCCTAACTCCATAGGACAACAATTTCTTGAAATTTCCAAGCCTAAGGGAGATAAAAGTGGGAAGGATATTTCTCCATCTAACTATGAGATAACTATAGTACCCTTGGGTGAGTCAACCTCTTAAGGTGATGTTCATAACCTCATAAGAAATTATTTCTAAGGTGATTGAGAGAGTTGAAAAGGAAAAACAAACACAAGAACAATTAGAAGAGAAAGTGCAATTTATCTCCTCCTTCATCAAGTCCATAATTTCTCTTGATAATAATACCTTGGATCCAACTCCCTTGTCTTCACTTCCACCCTCAGTTGTAATTGTTGATATTGACTTAAAAGTAATTATAGAAAATCACAAGCATGCAACTCAGGGAAAAGCAACAGAAGCATGGGTGGAGAAAATTATCCTCATTGGTTTGGAATTCATTGATGAAGCATGAAAAACTTATGACAATATAATCTTTACACAAAAGAAAATCAGTTTAGGTATTGATACATTGAGAAAGAGGTAAAGATTTGGGTAGATGATTATCTAATACCTCTTTATTATGTCTCTCACGGATGAGAAAATCATTCTCTCTGAGAATATTTTTGAAAAATATAAAAACAATTTGTCTCACACTTGGACCTTTAGTATAGAATGAGGATGAAGGTCCTTGAGGAAGCATCTACCGAATTACATAATTCCATCTAGAAGGGTGAATCTCTAAAGTTTGAGGTTTTTGTTGATTTAGTTCCCTCTATTTTGTGACCTTTTCAAGGATAATTCATCTCAATGGAATGCAACAAATATCAAATCAAGGAAGACTTCTACAAGTTGATTAAAGAAGACTTGTTTAAGAAATAAAAACGTGAACAAGGATAAAATGGAGGAGCTATCGAACTGAATAATGTGATTGTGGAAGCTACAAAGGGCTTATCCCAATATGGAGGAATTGTAGTGGAAATGGAGAAATATCTTGGAAGTTGGTTGGTGAATCTTGCTAACACAATTATACCAAAGGACATGGATATATCTTCTACAATCACTAGATTCCATATGCATGTACTCAAGTTGAAAGTTCTTTCCTCTGTTGTCTCCTCTCTACCTTCTATTAGCTAGTTGTTATGTTTTCACATTGACTTTTATTTTTGTAAAAAAGGGTATTAATGTAAAATTCATTTTAATAATGACTTAAATAATCAAATGATTAGTTAACTTAATCAATAATTAGTTAGTATGTGGGAAGTTACAGTATTTTTCCTCCCCTCTTGCCTATATAAGGCTTGATTTTATATTGTAAATGGGTTGGATGTTGGATAATTTTTATGTAAAGGACATTAATTTGAAATACAGAAGAAGAACCCTTCTCTCCTCTCTCTCTTGTTAATATTTCTTCATTGTGTTCCATTTTATGTATTGTTTGCATTATCAAGATATTAAAACTTTGTGTTCTTACTCATGTGCCAATAATCATTGAACTTTGATTCAATTTGTATCTTGTTCACTACAATAAATTCCATTATATGCAGGCATGTATGTTCTTAAGTTCTATTGACATGCAGGAGTAGAATAAGGTTTACATCCTTCTTATTCGAAAGTTTTTTTCTCTCTCCCTCTCTCTACTTTCCAACTTTGTAAGTATGGTGATCTTACACAACCAAGAAGGAACTATGTGTCCTTGATTGACAAATTTGCAAAATGGTGTGTCCCTAGTTTGTTAGTCTTGTTGAATGTAACATTGTTTCATTCCTTCCTTTTCTCTTACCTAGGCTTATTTGTTTTGCAATATTTTATTTGTATTTGAAATTATAGAATTACTTTTTGCAACCAAAATCCCCATCAGAACTTATTATAATTTATATTTGTAAATATTCTATAATTTCCAATTTTTGTTTGAATAACGGAACGTCCCCATTAAAGAGGAGGGATTTTTGTCCCCTTTATTTTTTATTAGATCTTTAAGAGAAAAAAATTTCATCCAATAAGCACCATCGGTGGGAGATTCAATGAGGTCATTTCATCTTGTGGGGGGAGACATGTAGGACATTACAACGATATGTTGGGTTGATGAATTATAGCCTAAGTATTGGAGGAACATAAGATAAGGGAGCAAAAACATAAGGCGTGGAGGTGCATGTGGAATTATAGTGGAACAGGGTGTTCCTGGGAAAGCGTGATATCAGGACTTAGTCATTTTACATGATGAGGATAAATATATACATTAAGTGTGGGGAACACATCAACGTGAAGACTTGGAAGCAACACAAAGGCTATTTTGGACAAGTAGAAGATCAAACAACATGCATAGTTTTTTAGCTATTAATAGGATTATATCTTCAGTTTGTATTATTAGAGAGTCTATTATTAGCGAGCTTACATGCTTTTGTATTTATCATGTAGGGGTGCATGACTATTTTTAGCATATAGCCTATTTTGAGGATGCATAAACGGTGAAGGGAAAGTCCCCACCCCTATATATATGTACTGATTTACATGGTTTATGGATACACATTTTTTTAGTGTTATGCTGTTGGTTATGGGCACACATGACCTATAATGATACTCCTATGTATGTATTTATATTTTTTTCATTTACAGTAATTAATACAATGGATCTATGTGGTTGGATATTGGTTGTTGAAATATCTATGAATGGTTCTTAAATGGTAAACCTAATATTGATTCTTGTATAATTTATTCTTATATATGATTATGATCTAGATATCTTTATGGTTATCCTTGCATTGTTACTATGGAACTAGAATATATCTATGTATGTGTTTATCATGCTGACTCCTTAACAAAGCTTCCATAAAAGAGGGACATCCTACCCTTGCATGCTTTGGGTGAGCTCTCAGGTTTTCCTGGGTGATGTGCCAGCACACCTTAGGTTGTTTGCTAAAATAAAAGACTACATTTTGGTTCTATTTTTGGAACCTATTTTCAAGATAGTTACAAGGATGTTGCATGATGAATACATACCAGTTGAATTTGTCCAGTATTGAAGATTAGGTAGAGAATTTAGAGGAAGAGTTTGCTCACAGATTTAACCCTAGACCCAAATTTGATGCACGCGTGTGGGTTGAATAGAATATGTATCATGAACTCTATGAGACATTCTTATCTTATTTTCCTATAGAGTTGTATGAGTAGATGGTAGCATATGCATCAAAGAGGAATTAGAGGTATAGAGCACTTGTTTGGACCCAAGAAGATTACCAGAATTTGCATAATGTCGACTTGGATTGGACATGCGTTGTGGATCATTAGCAGAGTGGTGTTTTGCATAGTTACACCTTGGATTATGATGTTTCTACCTATTCCTATCCATAGGTTATTATGTTCCAGTTCTTGTGTGAACCTAGAGGATCTTATATGCACATTATCCCTTTAGTGATTAAGATCTTGATCGTGACTCTAGATTTGGAAGAGAATCCTATGGCTAGATAAACCCCACAATGCATGGGGGCAAGAGAAAGTGTTGTGAAATATGGCAGACCTATAGGCAAAGAGACATAGAGAAGAAAGGTGGATTAATTTTAATGAGGCACACGACAGGGATTTGGCGAAGTGACGTGATGTTGTGGAATGAATGGTATTGCAGAGAGAGATGGATCATGAAGGATTTGGAGCTCACATAGAAGATGTGAAGCTAGAGCATATGAAACTCCCCCATTTGAGTAAGCATGGTAGATAACCCTCTTCAAACCCAGATGAGAGCACACCAGTTGAAACTACAAGGACCATGGGCATGCATTTGATCAATCCTAGCAACCTAGCCCTTGTTCTTGGTTTTCTAGTTTCTGTGATAATTATTGATAAGCAAGCTTATGTGAGTGGTAGATGTAAACACTTTTATTTTGATCAAAGAACTATTATGCCTAATATTGCACGAACTATTATCCTTCATGTAAATTTATGATACCTCGTTAATAAGGCCTCCTCCAACTCATCCTTAACGACATTATTTTAGTCATATTTCTCATATGAACTAATTAATGGGGTTAATATAGTCCATTATTAGCTAAAATTTATTCTCACCATCTTCTATACCATTTTGACTAACTTCCTAGTCTATCAATCCATTTCAATGGATTGATTAGACCTCTCAAAACCATTTTGAAACCCTAATTCTTCTATAAAAAGGGATTAGCTAGTGTAACCTAGTTTAATTAACCCTAAACCATGATTGACATCTTCTAAACATTGTCAAATCTTATTTTGACTCTCTAAAGTTCCTTTTGGTTTATCCTTTTATCCCACATGCACCAAAAGTTTCCCATTTTTGAAATTGGAAAACTATAAATAACCCACTACCCCTAGACCATTTCTAAGAACTATCCTTCTTCCTAACATAAACTATAGAATTTTTCTTAGGGTTTAGAGCTTATTTCATTTTTTATTGAGCTATTACTTTTCTATTACACTACACACACAAGCATTGTGTAAATGGGAAGAACCATTGGCCTTGAAGCCATTAATGGTGAGCTCCCATTCTCATAATCACATAACTAATTGCTTAGAATATACGTAGGTTCATTTTAAAGCTTTCAAGAGTAGATGATCACTAAATATGCTAGATTTTCTTGTTTCTTTCAAGATTAATGTATGCAAATTGATGAATCCTTGTTTATCTCTTATCTGATGGTCCATTGACTAGTTTCTTAAAAGCCTTTGGGGTTTCTTTAGATATTTTTATCCCATGTCCATGGCTTTTGTAACTTTTCATTAAACACAGTAGAGTAGTGATAGATAGATTTCAATTTCTAGTAAGTTCAGGTGTTAGTCAAATAGAACATTCATCTATGGTAGTACCAATGTTGTCTTTATTATTTGGGGGTCTAGTTAGAGGTATATTTTTTAGCGCATCATCTGCATAGAACATGGATGATTAGAATGTTGGTATTACATCTAGGAGTAGTACAATTTCACAGAACATGGGGGGTTAAATTTAGTAAAACTATTAGAACATAAGGTAGTACATCATCTAGTCTAGTGCCTTCCACCATATGGGAATCAAGAGGATCAGGTGGTTCAGGATCTAGTGGGTCTGGTGGATCTAGAGGAGGATGGAATACATGAGGTAATATAGGTTCTGGATCAAAAGGGCATGGTCTGCAACATCCCCAATAAGTTTATTTCAATATGTCCCTTCACCTACCAGAGTATAAAGGAATTAGAGATGTAGTTGAGTATGTGCATATGTGTGAGATACTATGGCATGTTAAGGAGATCACAACTCCTGAGTTTAAGTCAATTCAGTTTGCTACTACTTTGTAAGGGTGAGAACATAGTTTTACAGGAAGTATGATCCAAACCAAAATTTTGTAGACAATACCATGCTACGTGATTATTTCTTATCATATTTTCATATACTTGAGTTTGATTAGAAAATAATTAGCATGTGGAAGGACATCAAGAAAAGAATGGATGAGATATTTAGGGAGTATGATGCACATTTGAAAACTTTTTTTATCAAATTTATCCTATGATATTCACATTATTCAACATGCTCAATGGTTTATTGGAGGTTTGATCACCCCTTTCAAAAGGGTGATCTCACACAAGACTTTTACATATCCGCGTGAGGTACTTGATGAATCTTTATGCGTTGAGGAAGTTGGGAGCATAGACACTGGAGTTAGCCCCTTTTTGGAAGATCAGATTACATCTATGGAAAAACAGTTGGAAAATTTGTCAGCTAATTCAGCCCATGAGACATGCAGTGGTATTTTGTATACATATTGTGATATGGAAGGACATACCAAGGATAGTTTCCCTTTTAAATCAGTGTGTGCCATGTTGTTGGATTGTGAGATATGTCACTTAGATCATGATTTAAATAGGTGCCCCTTGTTGCAGTGAGCGATAAGGAAGAATGTGTCTTGTTATTGTAAGATTTATAAGTCTACCATTCATGATATGGATAATTAAAAATTGATTGATTAGATTCATGATGTCATTGAAACTGGTGTATGCTAGGCCAATGCTATAAAAAATTCTAAGGAATAGGGTGAGCAACATAGTCATAATGAAGGGAGATCTAATAGAGGTGGTAGAGGTAGAATTTATCGCAGAGGATTTAGAGTATGAGGTCACAGTGGTGGAAGAGGCGAGTTCCCACAAGGAACATGTTATACATGTGGGTCCCCTAATCATTATAGGTGTGAATGACCTCAGAATGTTATTTGCTCCTTGTACAGAAAGAATAACAATTATGAAGAGTGCCTGGATTTGTATGAGCACTTGAGAAATAATAAAAAGAAGGATAAGTGCACGGTAATGGTTAGAGTACAGTGAATTGTGGAAGATCAGTGGATTCAAAAGTTAGCACTTGATCCTAAGCTAATCCTAGTATTGGTTACTGCATGCGTCAAGGAAGCACGCACACGAGAGGCTCCGAAGTAGAAACATGTCATTACAAAACAGGAGGTATTACATGTAAAGTATCTAGATCTTACCCATCATAAGGAAGTTTATCAAGATACCATGGAGGTAATTCAAAACCTATAGGGTGAGATACAATGCTTGAAGGATCAGTCACAGAAGATGAAGTAAGAAAAAGTGGTTGAGCTTCCTCATAAAGATGTTGATGACTTGAAGGAGGTTTATAAGTTGGTGCACCAAGAGAACATCATTCCTTTGTTGGGAGAGTGTTTAAGGTAAAATATACCACGTGATAGAGTTGAGCACGAGAGATAGATATTGCATGTGAACTTACCTCCTCATATTCTTTATTATGGAAAAGATATCACATTGAATGTAGTTGTTGAAGGATGGTTATTGAGTGAAATTTTGATTAATATAGGTGCAGAAGTGAATGTTCTCACCTTTGACATGTGGAATCATATGGGGAGACCACCATTATAGCCATATTCAAACATGTTGTATATGGAAAAAAATAAAGCCATGCCCATTGGAATTTTTAAGGATGTCATTATTACTATACAAGGGACCAAGTTTACTAGGGACTTTGAGGTCTTAGCGCTTGCGGAAGCAAACAGTTTTCCATCTTTACTTGTGTGCCCTTGGTGTTATGAAAATAATGTTGATCTAACACTTTAATAAAGGATATATCAGTTTTGAGAACAAGGAAGAGCGCGTGATCATCCCCTTTGATAGATGGGAAATTTACACTTTATGTGGAACCTTTGAGTGAAGAGGAATTGAATAGAATTTATGTGCCACACCATTAGAGATCCTGAGATGCTTGAGCCATCAAATGGAGTTTTTTCAATGGGATGATGCATAGCCTAATGAATGATACAACTATAATTTCTTGTGAAAATTGGGTGCATGGGACTTACGAAATGTTTGGGTGTGAGATGAAGAGTGTAGTTACTCGTGTAAGAAGGTCACGTTGTGTTAGGTGCTTTGATAGCAGCTAGGTACCAAGGTACACTAGAAAAGTAAATCCTGAAGTATTTTTGCATGCTATGGAATCCCAATAGACAAATAAAGTGGAAAGAAGTAATAATTCTAGTGTATACCTTAGATGGAATAGAAGTGTGCTGGTAGATGGTACACAGGGATAGTATTTTAGAGTGTCGAGAGGTGAGAATCACCTTCTATTCTAGATTTCTTAGGAGTAATGCACCTACCAAGACATATGAATTTCATGGGAATGATTCTACCTCGCTTCACATTCAACACTATGAGAGACTCTAGACATAGGGGCGGGAGGCCTTACCCCCTTCACTATGGGTGCACAAGTTCTACTTCACTATGTGTGGGTTGCACATGCACATGGTATGTTTAAGTGAGAATTAAATTGAGAAATAGGAAATTGGTAAGAACTGACTATAGGTATGATTCATACCTTTCACTATTTTTCTACTAAACATCTAGTGAATGAGAAATTATAGATTATGAAGCACTTAACTATGTGAGATAGTGCAAAGGCTGAGGATCCTATCTAGGAATTACTAGGTTAGTCAGATATGGAGGTGTGCTTTGAATAAGGAGAGATAGATGAAGAACAACTTGGGTGCACCTACCTAGAAAAAAGAGAAAGGAGATTTGGTGTACATGATTGATGATGAAGAAGTGGAGAATCTAGATTTTGATCATATTGTGGGAACGTGTGAGGTCTTACATATTTCATATAAGAAGGCGCGTGTGTATCATGAGCCTATGAAAACAAATAAGGTCAACAATGGGATAGACACAAAACCAAAGGAGGCCATCATTGGTGATTATTGGTCTAACTCAAGAAGTTGCAAAGATAATTGAGTTATTGTGTGACTTCCAGGACTTATTTCTTAGAGGCTATCATGAGTTAAAAGCGGAACATCACTCTTTGGGTGAAATGAGGATCAAGTTAAAGGAAGGTGCACACCTTGTTAGGAAGAGGCCTTACAGGATGAATCCTAATCTGCACGTTAACATAAAGGAAGAGATTGATAAGATATTGAAGTCTGGGATCATTGAGGCCATTGAGGAGTCAAAATGGGTTAGCCCTATGGTGATAAGAATAAAGAAAGATAGAAGGATAAGGATCTATGTTGATTATAGAGAGTTGAATGTTGAATGTGTAATAGATCCCTTGCCCACACCATTTACAGAGGTGATTCTGGAAGGTGTTGCAGGGTGCGAGATCTACTCTTTCACTAATGGATTTTCTGGATATCATTAGGTGCAGATTGCTAAAGAAGATCAGGAAAAGATAACTTTCACCACTGAATGGGGAAGTTTTACATATACAGTTATGCCTTTTGGATTGAAGAATGTTCTTACAGTATTTTTTGTGCATTATTGTGCAATAATTTCAAGACTTCATTCATAAGTTTTTACAAGTTTACTTAGATGATTGGACAGTTTATGGACTAGTGTAAGATCATTGTGATAATTTAAGACTTATGTTTGAGAGGTTTCAACACTTGAACATCTCCTTAAACATTAAGAAGTGTGTTTTTACTACACCCTTTGGGATTATATTAGGACATATTATCTTTAAAGAAGGCTTATTGGTAGACTCTATTAAGGTTGTAGTTATTTTGGACCTAGAGGAACGTACTAACCAGAGTGAGGTGCATGGATTATTGGGGCACACAGGTTATTACAGGAATTTTATCAAAGGTTATGCTAGGATTTTCATTCCCTTAGAGGAATTATTGAAGAGTAAGGGAAAGTTCCATTGTGTTGAGGCACAACAATGCATTTTTGAGACATTGAAGGAGAGGCTTACTTCTGTGCCTATTTTGTGCTTTTCTTTCTTAGACAAAACCATTCCATGTGCATGTGGATGTCTCTAGCATGACCATTGGTATAATATTAGCCCAACTTGGAGAAGGTATTATTGATCATCCTATTTTTTTGTAAGTAGGAAGTTGACACCAACTAAGAAAAATTATACAACTATCGAGTGTGAAGCGCTGTCCATGATTTACATGTTGAATAAGTTTAGGCAATACTTGCTAGAAACACCTTTTATTTTCTATACAGATCACATGACACTTACGTATCTGGTCAACAAGATTGTTTTATAGGAGCACATATTCCAATGGATTCTGTCATTCCATGAATTTTATTTTACAGTTGTGGTGAAGCCAGGGAAAAGTAACTCAAGCCCAGATCATTTTTTAAGAATTAACTTTAGTGAGGTATGCGCAGAGCATTGATGACACAATGTTGGATGCACATTTTTTCATATTGAACCACTCACCCTCTGACTTAGAATATATTGTTTTTTTACATACTGGTGTGGTGCCTGAAGGGATGAAGAGCTTAGAGAAGAAACATCTTGCCATACGCATCGCACCCTATATTTTGATCAGTGTGGATTTATAAAAGTTAGGTCGAGATGAGGTTTTTCTCTAGTGTGTATTGGGAGTATACGTGTACTACCATTATAGAGGAAACACATGGTGGAATTGCAAGAGGAAATTATGAAGGAAATGCTACGGTGCGTAATATTTTATTGGCAAGACTATGGTGGGAAACAATTTATAAGGATTACATTGAATATTGTAAGGCATGTGACCATTTTTAATGCCTTGGAAAGCTTGGGAATAGAGATGAAATGCATTTGAGGCCTATTGCTAGTGCATAACCTTTTGAAAAATGGTAAATTGGCTTTGTGGGTCCTATTTCCCCCCTGCACTCAGCACTAATTCGCACTACATTATCACTTGTACATATTATCTTACAAGGTGGGAAAAAGTGGAACCTACAAAGGATTACAAAGCAAGTACAACAACGGGATTTTTATGAGAAAATATAATCAACGAATATGGATGCCCATTGATCTTGACAAGTGATAGGGGGACTCATTTTCTTAATGAGACTATTAAGATACTATTTGACAGAATTTATGGTGGCCACACTATAAAACAACACCTTATCACCCATAAGCCAATGACACTGTTGAGGATTTCAACAAGATATTGGGACATACATTGACAAAGAGTTATGACGTTGGAAGAAAGGACTGGGATGATAAAGTCTATGTTGTACGTTGGGAATACATGATAACTTACAAGAGGTTGAATAAGGCCACACCCTTTCATTTGGTGTTTAGGATAGAGGTTGTTCTACACATGGAATTCATGTTACCTTCCTTATGTATTGCACATGCAGGAGGGCTAGTTGATGAGAAAGCACTATAAGAGTGTATTGATAAATTGATGCAATTAGATGAAATACACACCATTTGTCATTGGAGACAGAAGACAGAAAAGGCTAGGAAAAAGGCATGGCATGATAGGCATGTCAGGGATAAAAATATTGAAATTGGACAGATGGTTCTTCTGTATGATACAAATTTGTTGTGCCACCCTAGAAAGCTCCAAGTGCATTGTTTGGGACCATATGTTGGACTTATATACTTGATTTAGGTGTTGGATGGGACAACGGTTTCCTGTTTAATTTAATGGGAGTAGGCTAGAGCCCTACTATAAATAAGTCTTCTTGGTGTTTATAATAAGGTAGTATTATCAATTATATTAGATTTCCTTTAATGAATTTCCTTTATCTGTGTTTCCTTTCATTTTTGCTATGCTTTGTCAATTTATTTTTGGGTTTTGTTGTGATAAGTGAGCTTACACGCCATCAAATGATTACTTTCTATTGAATTCATGTGCAGATGACCACATATAATTTTAGTGGGGGATGGATCGAGAACAATTGGTTGGTGCCTTGTTGTAGATTGGTATGCATTGTAAGACTACAAGAGCTTAGAGTGAAGATGGCTTTGAAGAATAAATTTCAAGGAAATTTCTCAAATTGAAGACCACATGTAGAGGGATGGATGCTCATTATAGCATGAGGTATGTTGTGGCATTGGAGACCTACTTGGTATGAGGCACATTGGATAGGTACTTTGGCACAGGGAAGTGCGTCTAAGGAAATTTGTGGCCAAGAAGTAGTGGGTGCGATAGAAGGTTTATAACTAAGGTGGGGAAAAGGTAGGTGTAGAAAGATAGGGTGAAATGTGTGGAAAATCTTGGAGGTGGAATGAATGCCACATACGGTGGTAGTTAGGAGTAATTAATGAGGAGAATTTTGAAATGAGCTATAAAGTCAGTGAGTGTAATGTTATTATTACCTTTCATCCTTTAAGCTTTCAAGTTGTAAAGTGCATCGAATAAATTAGTGCGATGAGAAATTTATGGAGTGGAGAACCAAGTGAGCTTGAGACATATCATTTATAACATTCTACATAGAAGTGTTATTAAGTTGGTTGTGCATCTTGTCAAAGGAGGGTTCGTGTGGTTAGGGTTTTAGTAAAACAGAATCACAGCTAGGGAAAAATAGGGTTTCAATGGATCAAATATTTTGGTTCAAATTCAAGGCATGTAAGGTAAGGAGGTGGCAAATTTGAAGCTAAAAAACATACCTATAAGTCAAGAAGATAAAATTGCACCAAAGAAAGCTCCAGTAGTTAAGAAGGAGATTGTAGAAGTAGCAGAAGAATGGTTAGTCGAGATCCAGTACCTTGAAGAGGTGATTGAGGGTAGGTCATGGACATCAAAGATAACATAGTGCAAGATCATTTATTTTAACCACATAATGGAGAAAACCATTAAGGATATCATTGCAGACACCGTCTAGAAGACAAACAGGATGACATATCAGAATAACATTTTGGATGATTTAGTGAAGATACTATTGGAGAGTGTTGGAGTTATGCAAATCTTTGAGTTGCCATATTTTGGAAAGCCTGAATAGTTATACTAGTGGCTGATGTCATGCTGACATGAAAAATTCTTCTATTTTGAAGGCAGGAGGATGCAGATTACTTGAGTTCAAAGATTGTGTGTGACTTTTCTAATGATGAAGGAGTTGAGGTGAAGGCCACTACATTTCAATATAAAAGAGGGGATGAGCATTCAAGGTTACAAACATAGAGTATCTAGCTACAAGGGTTGTGATGTGGCTCACAGGTTGCAAATTAGGCACCTCGAAGAGATTAACAAATGTCAATCAATGTTAGTTGCATATAGTGCACAAAATGGTGAGTAAGACCTACTACAACATTGTAGGTTACATCACAGAGAGCCTAGTAGTAGAGGCACGCATCTAGGCTAACAAAGGTGATAAAATAACTTGGGGTTTCATTTTACTTTTAATTATATTTAGTGAAATAGGCATGCTCGATGGGCTAAGGGAAACAATTTGGGAGTATTCCATGGAAAATAAATCACCTATGCAAAAAATTCTGAAGTACACATGTCATGGCTCCATTTCAAACACTTATAAGGAGTTCCTACAGAAGTGGTTTGGCAGGTTATGCCACGAATTTGAGAGAGAGTGGCACATACCATGTGAATTGCCTAGTGTTTTGGAAGAACAAGCAAATTTCACGGTGTACTAGCATTTCAGCCTTGGAATATTTTTCATGAAGATGGAAAAGAAGAGCCCATGGTGTAAGTTACTCTTCACTTTCACTGCATGTTATTTCAAGGATTCGATGAACATGTTACATAATGCACAAAAGTTTACTTTTGATGTTGATAAAGTAGATGTGGACATACATATTCTGCAAAAGACATTTATATGGCTCAAAAAGGAGGCGTATGTGGAGACAATGGAGACAGATAAAATTGACATTACCCCGAAGACTCTGGATGTAGGAAAGATTGATCTCATGGACAAATATATGTTCCTGAGGGCCATGGTTCAAGGATGGAAAGGTGGTTTCAGGAGAGGACTTTTCATTATCAGGTCCTTTAAGGGGGAAAAATTGTGAGAAGAAGGGATTTGTTGACACAGACACCCACCAGGGGGTAGGAAGAAAAAGGAAATGAAGTCTTGAAGAATGTCCTGAAGGAGGAGGAGGAAAAATATGATAATATTGTTCTTAATCAGGAGAGGAGACAATTACATAGAAGGTGTACAGGTGTGGATAATGGTGCATACCGCCTCATAGAAAGTAAGAAGATCATTGTACATAACATTAGTGAAGAAGGTTGAGGAAGAAAGAAAGAAAAGGTGGAAATACATTCCAGTCAAGGATAGTGATGAAGAAAAATCTTCACGTAGAAGCACTCATGAGAATGTTAACACACCTATTTTGGAGATGTGAGAGGATGAGAAGATAGGTGGGGAGTAGCCTTTATTCGAGGAGGATGTCCCCAATATAGGCGTTCAATGACTTGAAGAGGAAAGATGCACTAGTGGAGACATGGAAATTGTAGAACATTTTATGCACATGACTAAGGAAACTCAAGAAGAAGAGGAAGTATAGTGGAATGTGTTCGCCGAAGCATAGGAGCACATAAGAGAGTGCATCAGTGAGCATAAGGAATATGAGATGGTAAGAACATAGAACCTTTCCTATGCTGATGACACAAAAAAGATAATTTGCACTATATTATAGAGTACTATTGTGAAGGAATAGTTTATATGGATGGGAGATGATGGATCTAGATATGGTGACTATGTGCACCCACAAATAGTTTTCGTGGTGTATGGAAACTCACATGGATGAGCTTGAATTTGTTTTATGTTTAAAATCATGTGTTTCATAGAAAATGAAGAAATCACTGTATTCTTGCCATATCATAATCAATCCAACTCAATTTTCATATGAACAGGTGAGTAATGCATTAATGAAGATATTTGAAAAGGTTGCATGTAGAAATATTGTTAAAGAGGAAAATATTTTTGCTTTATTAGAAGATAAAAAAATATAAATACATAGAGATTAAGTGCCTAATGGAAGAAAAGGAGGTAGCTGAGTTGAAGGAACATACGGTATTAGACATGACAGAACATATTGGTGATGAAATTTTGAAGGAAAGGTTACATTTAGAAGAGAGAGTGGCTGAGATATTCCCCTCTAGTATACATCACTTATGCAAACTAGTGCACATGGTGTTGGATGAGGGTCCAATACGGATGCTAAAGCTGAAGGATGCTGCAGCACAGACACAAAGAGCTAAGGAAACGATAGCACACTGGATTACACGTTATGATTCTTTTATTTAGAATCTAAAGGATGAAATGAAAAAGGTAGATTTGGCACTGAACATTTACGCAGATCTTGAGCTAATAATCAAAACAATGACTATGTTGGAAGAATATGCATCCCTTGCAGCAAAACAAGATGAGACACTTAGGCATGAGAAGAGGCTCACTTTAGTAGCATAAAAGTGTGATGCACTTACAGCAACCCCAGGACCCTCATAATGAGAAGATCAAATAAAATGTAAAACTCATAGCGCGGCATATGGATGTAATGGAAGGGATGGTCTAAATTTTGGCCAACATCCTTAGAGTATCGCAAAACAAAGGTGAGAACATTTCTATGGTCGAAATGGAAGGGGTACTTAAAAACATCCATGATAAAACAAATAAGTAGTTGGATGGTTAGAATGATCTTGAGGTAGAAATAAAGAGTAACTATCCTAATTTGACACCAGCTTTTAAGAGAGTAGGATGAAAAATTATTTGTATTATTCTTTTTGTGCATAACATTCTTTTATTCCTTAGTCTATGTTTTCCTAGAGACAAGGTATGACTACCCATTGTCGAGGGAGGAAATGAAGCAAATGTGGGGTAATCTTGGGCTGATGAATTATAGCCTAAGTATTGGAGGCGTATAAGGTAAGGGCACATAGACATAGGGTGTGGAGGTGTGGTGCAGAAGTATAGTGGAACAAGGCCCACCCAGGAAAGTGTGATATCAAGACTTAACGATTTTTCATGATGAGGCTAAAGATAGACATTTATTATGGCGCACGCATCACCATGAAGACTTGGAAGTGATACAAAGGCTATTTTGGACAAGTATAAGATCAAACAACATGCATAGTTTTTGAAATATTAATAGGATTATATCTTCAGTTTGTATTATAAGAGAGTCTATTATTAGCGAGCTTACGTGCTTTTGTATTTATCATGTAGGAGTGCATGGATATTCTTAGTATGTATCGTATTTTGAGGATGCATAGGCAGTGAAGGGCAAGTCGCCACCCTTGTGTGTGTGTGTGTGTGTGTGTGTGTGTGTGTGTGTGTGTGTGTGTGTGTGTGTGTGTGTGTGTGTGTGTGTGTGTGTGTGTGTGTTGATTTACATAGTTTAGGGATCCACGTTTTATTAGTTTTATATTGCTAGTTATGGGGTGTGTGTGACCTATAAGGATAATCCTATGTATGTATTCATCTTCTGTGATTTAAAATTATTTATGCAATGGATCTATGTGGTTGGATATTGGTTATTGACATATTTGTGACTAGTTCTTGCATGGTAAACCTAATCTTGATTCTTGTATAAGTTATTCTTGCACATGGTTATGATATAAATCTGTTTATGGTTATCCTTGAATTGTTTTTATGGAACTAGAATATATTTATGTATGTTTTTATCATGTTAAATCCTTGAAAAAGCTTCCATAAAAGAGGGACCTAGTACCCTTGCATGCTTCGGGTGAGCACTCAGGTTTTCCTAGGTGATGTGCTAACACACTTTGGGTTGTTTGGTAAAATAAAAAACTACAAGATATTGTGATGCAAAGGCATTGGCAGCCACCAGAAGCATATATGTGATGTTGCAGAGTATATTGCATGTGCAGGCATCCCTTATACATGAAAAAGTATCTCACCTAGATGATGTCTAGAGAGTTACAATTTGGATTATGTCATTAGAGAAACAACTAGCAAGAGCATAGGGAAAGGCCTATAGATCGCAATCTAGGGTGGTATCCCTAGCCCACATAATGAGAGTGGACAACATGGAACCATTGGCCCAAATCATCTAGAGACTCCCAACATGGTGTGAGGGTGTTTGAGCCATTTTGTAGATGATCCAAAGCCATATTTTATGATTTTGGTTGATGTATAAAATTGATTCAATATATATATATATATATATATATATATATATGATGGTATTTTAATGGTATTTTGATTTTTGGTTGTGTGTAAGTTGATGATTTTCTTATCATTTTCTTTTTTTCCACATGTATGTATGTGATAATACTATGGTACTTAGGAATAATGATAATGTGATTAGGTAGATAAATATATTGAGAGGGAGAGTTAGTAAGATATATCCTCCCATGTGATGTGAAGAATACAAGGGGTGAAAAATGGCCTAGACATCCAAGGGTAGGATGACAGGGTGCGATTGGGTATATAAATCCAAGCAAGGCCATAGGCCTAAACAAGGATGCACAAAATACCGCAATGATCCAATAAGAAAGACTAGGGAAAATCAAAGCCAAAATAGGTAGAATCGGGACTAAGCCACTCCAATTGTAGGATAAACCAAGGTTTACATGGTGATAAATCCAAGTGGATCAAAAAACCCAAGCAAGGATATAACGAGATATTTTAGATAGTATGAAAAACCCAAAGGGGGGTTAAAATCCCAAGAGAAGGTGAAAGGTGTTGTTGTTGGAAACGCAATGGACTGAGATGGGGGGTGAATCATTCCTAAAATAATTTTTAATTCAATTACAAAACCATACATTCATCAATTGTGTTTTCCATACATCGTTTGTAATCATACATGTGCATATTAGATGTGCAATAACCATTCACAATAACACAACATAAGAGAGAGTACACAAGACACAAAATCTAAGTGGGAAACCCTAAAGGGGAAGAAAACCCACTTGTAATCTACTTATATTACTCATATCAAATATATTTAGTGAATCACCAACTTCACAAGGAGCATCAATCCCTAGTTTAGTAGAACACCAACCCTACAAAGAGCACCAACCCCTTATTTAGTGAAACACCCACTCCACAAGGAGGATACAACCCCCTAACATTATTAATAACTAACTCAACCATCTAAATATGAAGATATATGATTTTTTTTCTTCCACAACCGATGAATATCACTGATTCAGCTCACACTCTTTCTTCAAACCCTCATACCTTGAACTCGCTCTATTCTTCTTCTTCATGAACTAATTTTCATTCATACCTTTGCTAATTTTTTCTCTATACTTCCTAATATTTTTTATAAAATCCTCATCTATTATTTTATTCCATTTATCAGATTTTAAACCCTCACCTAGGTTACATTTTCTCTATTAGCTCAAGTAGTTCAAAAATGAACTAAAACACTCACTTTATAACCTTCTCTTCTCATAAACATAAAATATTTTGGTTCTTATCCTTTATCTCAACCAATAAGTCCTAAAAAATCCCAATACATTCATAAAAAAAAATCATAATGGACCCATGTAGGTTGGCCATGCTCAAATGCACCAAACAAGCTCAAAATAAGCTCAAAATCCCATCACCTGGATGGTTAAAAACCACAAACCTCATAAAGATGATTATTTAAGCTTAAAAATTCATCACACATTTCAAATATGACATAAAAAAATCATTCATGGTATTTAATTAGCATTAAAAAATCCAATTTATTGTAACTCACTCAAGAAAGCTCATATCATTTACCAAACAGTTGTTTCCAGTAACTCATCTTCAACTTTGGGGCTCAAGAACACCCTATAACACCTATACTATGGCATGTAACAACTCATTAGAATCTCGATGAAATTTATATCACATCCATGCTTTATATATCCCATGAAACATCCATACATGTAAACCATGCCAATGTTCATCTTAACCAAACTGAGTTGCCCAAAAAGCAATTTTAGAAACTTAACTAGTTTTCACTCTTTCTACCACTTTTAAGGCCTCCAAATTCCTTCACTAGGAACCATATACATCCCTCTTCACTCTCCAACTGATATAAAGCATCAAAAATTCCATCTTATTTCTCTTTTACCTCCATTTCCTAGCAAGAGCAATCTTATCCTAAGAAACAAGCAATATTTTTATCTACATATTTAGTTGGATGACCCATCAAATCTCATCATCATGAGACAAAACATACCATTAGAAATTATTCTGAATATAATTTCTATAAGTCTTACATTTCCTTCCAACTCCAAGTGGAATGCCTTCAACCAATTCCATCTCTAAAAACTGATCAAAACTGCCCCAAAACTGCCTTAAGACCATAATTCATAAATAGGGAACACTTTTCCATTTAAAATATCAACCATGATCTGAAACTATCATGTACATTAATAAAAAATCTTGGGATAAAAAAAATTCAATTTATTCATCTTCTTCTTTGGATAATTTTGCCACAAACTACAGATCTTCATAAATAAGCATTTTCAAGTGGGGCCCACATACTTTCACAAGCATTGTCTTACCTTTCTTAAAATATGGAGGATTCCTCTACAACATAAAATCATAAATTTGGAAAAAGGAATCAAAATAGGTTTAGTACACTCCATTTTCTCCAAGTCACTTTGAGCTAGGGTTTAGCTAGGGTTTCAAAGTAACTTATCTTCTTAAGGATCATTCATAAAAATGTGACTATGAAACCACCTAATTTTTTTATAAACATTATTAGTTCCATGTAAAAACATCCCTGAAATTATTTGGGTCCTATGAAAAGCATACAATTCACAACAAGCATTACAACGTGAACATTTACCTTAAAATCACACTTTGGAAAAACCAATTTTTCCAAAACTGACATATCTTGCAATTCCTTCATCACTTTGACCTAAAACTTGTCACGAAGTAGCATGACAACATCCTCTAACTTTCCATGCTCACCATATATCTCAAATATTCCTATAACTCTTTATACATTAAGACTTACCTATGTCAACATTACTTGTTCTCACTTTTTTATTTCCCAAGGACCATGAAACACCATAAAACCTCTAAGAACTAACTGGAAACTCATCATAAACCTTAGGTAAAATATCACCATGTTACTACCATGCTTGGTTAGGACTAATAAGCTCCAAAATTCATTCCTTCATACCATTCTACATGCTTCAGGGCTAGGAATAGATCTAGAATGACTTGAATCAACCACGACATCACATAAATTGACCTTATTGACCTCTTACAAAATACTTAACACATTTGACACACCATACCAACCATATTTTACCTCATGAAAACCTTCAACTAAATCGGGAGGACTCAAACCATGACTATGAAAACTAGACCATGCACCAGGACTTCATAGAACAACATCAAACTCAATCACTACCAATCAACCTTCATTTTTAACCACTGAATATCATCACATTGAGACTCACATGACCTCATGACACCCTTTTCTATTAATGGACTTGACATCAATGAAAACACTAATACATAATGGCTAGTAATATCCCCCTTTGTCATTGATAGAAACCACCTTCACAAACATTTATGGAAACCATAAGACAAACACACACTACATGAACTCATTTCCATGTTTTTGATGATATTCTCCCCCTTTGACATCTATGAAAAAGGATAATATGATAATATTACATGGAAAATGACTACACACAATGAAAATAATGCACAAATGATAAACTTACTTGACTTGATTCCCCCTTGGGCTGAACTTGGTCTTCTTTGACTTCAACCAGCAACATTAGTTTCAATGGACCTGATAAATCATGTAAACCAACTCCCCCTAAACTGATATTATCCACAATTTATCTCCATCTTATCAATACATCTCTCTTTAGGTTTGAACCATGTTTGAGATAATCAAATTTGCCTTTAATGCTATCATAACCTATTTTAGGATCATTGTCCCTAAACAACTTCTTTAGTTAAAAAATGACAACCTTCTCCATGCTCTAAAATTCCAAACACAACATGGCATGACTCCTTGTAAACCCCCTGGGACCATACTATCCATAGTTAACCATAAACACAATAATTAGAGTGCTTACCTTTCATACAAGCTATGAAAATGAAATGGACTCATCATCACAGTTCTACATCACTTCTTCAATGTTTTCAACCTTCTTCTCATGAGATCATACTTGTTTGAGGTCAAAATAGGACTCCCCTATTGATCTTCTCTCTTTGCTTTCCTAGGATTTTACTAGCCCTTTTTTACCCTTTTTCCACTATAACTTTTGAATCATTGACTCATTAAACAAACCAAGGCCAATTTAGATTACACATTTGGATCTTTCTCCTAAGTACAAAATTCCATTATGACCTTCTTGATAAAATTCCACTCAAATCCGTTGTTTTCAGCTGCAATTAGGTCTTGAATATTTTCTATAAGACTATATGTACATTTTCATAAAGTACAAGAATCTATGACCTAATTAGGGTTTAAATTTTTTTTATTCTCTCTCAAAACTCCCTTTAGGTTCTTACTCTCCAATCCTAAGGCTCCACTTTCACTAATACTTACTTGATCGTCAACTTCCCTTTTATCTCCTTGTATTATTGTACTACACAAAATTCTTCAGGCATACTATAATCTTATGTTTTTGGGTCCATAATCTACAACCCTGAATAAACTATGAGTTTCCTTCAACTTTGCTACACTTGCTACCTATATAACTTAGCTATCTTGCTTTGATGTCATCAATCATTTCATACATGTGTAAACCTTATTCCATTCTCACTTGAACTTCAATAACCAAGCTTCTTTGCATGATGACAACTCACTGAGCATTTCATTTCTAGATCACCTTGAACTATGAGGTCTCTTCACTCTATTTTATCCCTTAACCAAGATTTCAAAATTTTAATTTTAACCCTATGCATTCTTTTAAAACTGTGCTTACTTACCAATCCTCTGTTAAAGACCATACCTTTCTTACATTCATGTGTTAAGAAACACAAATATTCTTTTCACAGTCTTGATGGTTCTCTGATAATTTTTATACAAGCTTCATGAAGTATGAGTACTCTAATGACAACATGAGCACATTACTAAAGTTAATCAACTGATTATAAACTGGTAGCCTCCTATTTTAGATCTTTGTACACTTTGTGAAACAATGTCAAGAAGTAAAATTTATATGAATTGCTCTTTTGTAACCACACCAGTGAAGGGAGACATGGAAACATTTCTTCCTGAGAAGAAGATGAGGTAGACAGTATGAAATTCTAGAATCCCAGAAGCTAACATCTTGTATCATGATAGCGAGCAGATGAATCACTTTGTGGAAACCAAGGAGGAAGAGGATATCCCCATATTGATAGGTCCATACATGCATTCTCGGTGAGATTTGGCTTTTGAAGAAGCATTGAGGAGATTAAAGTTACAAGAGGGAAGCCCCAAATTACTAGATGATGCAAACCATGAAGAAGAGGAGATGGTTCTTGATGATTTTGAAAAATCAAAATCAGCTTATGTGCTTATCCATGATGAAAATATTTTCTCATTCCCATTTTAAGACGAGGACCCCATTGATCATGTCACCTAGGAAGAGACCAAGCCAGTCTACAATGAGCCCTCGAGAAATGGAAAATAACTATCTTTACAAGGACTACTAAGAGCCATGGAAGAAATAGAAGACCTTGATATCATTCTAGAACTTTTAATGCAAGCCATGAATCTGGAAGACAAGCATGAAGTTGACTTGGAAACCTCAACCAGTGTGAAGATGGGTTATGCTGAAATAAATCTAGATGAGAAATATGATGCTCCTCTCGAGCCAATGGTTGGTGGAGAAAAGGATGAAATTGAGGTATTTTATTTCCCATTTGAAGAGGAAGAATATTTCCATGATGAAAAAATTAAAGAAATAAATTTTGAGGCCTTTGAAGCAGAAGCTCCTCCAGATAAAGGAGTGATAAAATGTAGTGATTCCCAAGATGATGAAGTAATCCCTCTAGATAGTTGTCTTGAGCTACAAAATAAAGATTCTTCAAAGGTGTACAAAGAGGAGTTGTAGGAAATGACGAAGTGTAACTCCGTGCAAGAAATATTGGATATGGTATAAGTTGCAGATGACCCCGAGCTGATTCTTGATCTCTTCACTTGTGTCATGGACATATAAGACAAGTATGAGGTCATGTCCAATCCTTTCATCAGTACTCAAGCACCTCATAGTGGAGTAAAGGAAAAGGATAAGTCTGAGGTTTCTCATGGAAAATAGGTCAAAAAGCATAGACCTGGGAAAGAAAATAATCCAGAATGTTCAAGTAATTTGAACAGAAAGTAGCCTTGGGGCAGCGATAGCATGCTCAGTGAAGAATAATCTATGTGGATAAATGCGGAATGAAACTGGCAATATGAGATCGACTTCAAAGAGGATAGATGCAATGGAATTTATAAGTGAAGTCATAAACATCAATAATATCATGTAGACTCAATCCTACCAAGTACAAATACAATTTTGAAAGAAAATGGCTTTCATAAACAATTGAGGAGAGGAGGCTGCTTTCTGGAACCTATCAATGGCTTCAAAAAATGTAATCATTCACTATTACCTCTTCAAGGATAATTCTTGAGAAATGAAAAGTGCTTCAGTGAAAGTGGGTTTTCCCCGGCCTTATACCATAGGTGATTTCTAGGTGTGTTTCCCTTCCTATTGTGTGCCTCGTTTCCTTTTCGTGTGCATGTATGTTTCCTTCTTCTCTCTTTCTCTCTTGTTATAAGTTGTACATGATTCTACAGGGCTTAATGGATAAGGCAATGGTAAAAAAATAATATGTTGTAATTTGATATTCTATGTGTTCCCATGCCATGTCTTCACTGTGCTCAGTCCATGTCATGTCCCTAAGCTAGAGCCAGTTGTTGTCGTTCAAATGTGCAATATGGAAATTGACAATTTCTAAGGCCGAAAACAATACCCATGTGTTAAATTTTTCAAGTCCTATCATTCCAAGACACCCCGGGTCTATCCAGTCAGTCCAAGTGACCACCTAATTAATGTTATCTCATCCCCCTAGGTGATTTAGCAAATTCCATTCTTTCCCCTAGGTGATTTTAGGAGTTCATTTACAAGCTATAGGTAGTTGTGGGAAGGGCTATCACTGGCCTTCCTAAGGCTGGAGAGGCCCCATGGAGTGAAACAAAAGATCCTAAGTGGATATGGATTTTAATTGAAGGTCCTAGGACATCATGGAGATGATTTAGGAATATCCTGGAAGGGATCGAAGAAGTTGGGGCACTTTTGCAAGAATTAGGGTTCACAGACCTAGTCGGTGCACAGGACAAAACACTCACTGAGCTTCAGAAGAAGATTTCAGAAGCTATAGATGGAGTTAGGAGTAAACCAAAACATCTCAAAAAATAGGATTCTAAGCCCTACATGATGGTGAAATCGTATTTTTCACAACACTTTGGTGCATTAGGTCTGCAGGCAGGTTTTCTCAAGCACAAATGGAGTACCAAATCACAATTCTGATTTTTAGGGACAACATGGATGAATCAAGACATGAGAACCCCACCATTAAATTCATAAGGAAATTTCCAATAATTATTATATAAAATTTCACCAAGAAATTCCACCAGGAGCTCAATTTATCATCATTCCAAGTCACCCTCTTGGAGACAGTTCAGAAGTTAGTCAATTTTCGGGAGGACACGTGTCAGCACCAGGATCCTGGCTGGATTTTATTTCCCCAACATCCCTAATATCAGGTACACCAACCTTGGAAAAATTTTCTCAGTCCCCATGTGACCTTTAGGACCCTCATATGACCTTCCAACTTGACAGTTCAGCCCCCTGGTGCATTTTTAGAACTCAAATTCCCTACCGTCAGATCGAGGACACGTGTGAGCTCCAGAAACACCATGGAATTTTATGTCCCTAACGTCCCTGAGGTCAAGGATAAAAGACATGGAAAAATTCACCCAAACCCTATGGGAAGTCCTTTGGTCATCAACATGACTGGCTTTCAGCCTCCAGTGCTTCTAGTGTTTTTTCAAGCAAATCCCCATCCGTCGGATCGATGACACGTGTCATCCTCCTGCTCACCATGGAGTTTGATGTCCCTCAAATCCCTAAATTCAGATGAGGTTAGGGACATCAGACATGAAAAAATACACGCCACCCTTTCATGAGTATTTTTTTTAATATTCACATCCGGCACTTAGTCATTTTTTCCC
Source organism: Taxus chinensis (assembly GCA_019776745.2). Taxonomy (NCBI): domain Eukaryota; kingdom Viridiplantae; phylum Streptophyta; class Pinopsida; order Cupressales; family Taxaceae; genus Taxus; species Taxus chinensis. Next base: position 650,040,204 of record CM034147.1, on the reverse strand, counting down.
CCTCATTTATCCTTCACAGATTCTCACCATGCCATGGTCTTGTTCTTGCTTGTCCAAACACATGGTTCACCATTACTGATTCAAGCCAGATCTATCATGGTAACGAAACTCTCCACACCATGAAAACACAACAATATCATAGAAAAACATTATGAAGAAATGAACAGGAAGAAAATGAAGGGTTTTTGCCAGATAACTATGAAGTCACATGATTGAGAAATCTTCATATCTCAAAAGATAAAAATCAGATCGAGGTTCCATCTTCTGCAGACTTCCACATTTTTCAAGATGATCATGATGCAACAAATGGGAGGTCAAATGGTTCTCTGAATGATTTTTTCCAACAAAATCCTCACTTTATGCACTGGCTCACATTCATCAGATTTCCCCTCATTCCGGAAATGGAAACGAGCTAAGAACTTGCACACGAGCTCCAAATGAAAAACCTATTGCAATGGATTTTTTTTCATCAAAAACAGAGACAAAAACCAGACCTAAAATTTTTGAAATCCATTAATGAACGCCATGGCAGCTCTATACTCGAAGCCACTGCCAAGTGAAAATTTTGAATTTTATTTCTCGACATTCTAGTGGGCAAAATTATGTGAAATTCAAAGGATGTGACCATGAATATGAGATGAATCTAGAAAAATAGACTCCACAAACCGAGCATTGGAAATCCACTTTCTAAAAATAGTAATCTTTCCTACACATGCTTGCTATTTTTGCTAAGTCTTTGTCAAAAATGGCTATAGAAAAGGTAGTGTGCACAGAATGCCTCCAAGAAGCCAGAATGATTATCTAGAGCAGAAAATAGTGAAAATTATCACTTACTAAAAATAGTAAGTCCCATATATAGGTGCTTACTAAAAATAGTAAGTAACCCCAAGAAGTGGTCAAAGCAAAGGAAGTGTGCACAACATTGAATGAGGGAGTTCATCACATCACGATGGTCAAGAAGAGGCAAAAATAACCTCTCACTAAAAATAGTAAGCCTTCTATCTGGACACTTACTATTAATAGTAGGTTATCCTCAAAGGGCAATTTTGGCATAATTAGACATAGATGGGTGACAATCTCAGGGATCTGGATAATGTTTTTTGACACTTACTACATAGTTTAGGTCAAAAGTATATCATACGCAAGCTAGGAGTTGTGGTCATCAACAAAATAGTTCACTCAAATTATCGATAATTTGTGAGCTAATTTGAATGATTTTCACAGTGTGCAAGGAGTTTGAAGATTTAGAGTTTCACTGCATTTGGAGCTTTCCATCAATGAGGACCAATGAACTTCATCAAGAATGACATCTCCTCTTCTTCTTCTCTCTCTCTTTCTCTCTCCTCTTCCCCCAACTTTCTCTCACTTTTCAATATTATAATTTCATGTTGGGGTTGCACATTTTCATATGTCCTAATGCTCCTAATGTAATAAGTCACCTTTATGTTATAAAAAGGGACTTAATATTCTCCTAGGAATTCGAAAAATTTTAAGTTGCACAAGGACATATGAAAAGCCATTAGGGGTAGACGATAATTCACCTCTCCTTCTATAAATTATAACGCCATTCCCATTTCAAAGGGTTGGCCATTAATTTTCTAAGCTCAAGAGTACATTCTACCTTGAGAGAATAAATGAGATATCCAAATTCTTCCATTCCCCTCATCCTCAAATTTTCTCTATTTCCTATACTATGTACAATTTCTACTTGAGCACCAATACAAAAAGGAGTTTCTATTCTTTTTTATGAGAAGATTTTAGAAAATTTGAATTCTCAATCTTACCTAGTCTTATTGTTGTTTGTAGTATTTTTTCCTCTTAATTTCAATGCATGTGATGTAATTTCCAACTAGTGTAATGCAAGTCTTTGATTTCCTACTTGCAACATTAGTTCCTCTTTTCTAATATTCTCACTCCCTTTCCCGCTCTCCTAGAAAATTCTTCACTTGCAGGTATTTGCAAGCTTTGCCACAGGGTCAGTGAAGTGTCCCTATTAGATCCTCGGTCTAAAGGCCACCATAGAAATCCACCTTTTCACACACATTCATATATCGAAGATGCACCACTTAAGTATAGGGACTTATATTCCCATAGCATTGGCAATAAATCCACAAGTTTGTCCACCTAAAAAAAATTCTCGCCAATAGTTTTTGGTGCCCATCGTGGGGCAGATTTAGCAACATCTACACCTAAAATACAACCGGAAGGTCCAAATTTTTTTAAAAATCAAATATTGAAAAAAAAAGAGTTCATGAAAATACATTGCTAAAAGACACACTGTTGATTTTTGCATGTGTCTTTTCATATTCCCACTGTAAAGTTTTTTAGTGTCGGAATATTAAACATGATTTTTCAAAGAAAGAGATGAAATAGAAGAAGAAGAAACAATGGCAGATGAAGAAGAAATACCTTTGCAAATTGTTCCATAGGGAAGGAATACATGCCCGCTTTTTCTTGAACCCCCTCTTCATGATCTACCAACGGGTTCCCACAAGAAATTTCCAAAGTTCAAAGGTGACAACAAACAAAATCCTGAAGAACACATCATTGCTTTCACAACATCATGTCAAATCCTTGGTGTCCAACATGAAGATGCTATTGTGAGATTGTTCGTGGAGTCCCTCCAAGAAAAAGTAGCAGAATGGTTTTTTACTTGCAAGGAAATATTTAAATCAACTGAAGATTGTCATGACCTATTGGTGCAATTAGCTCAAATGAGGAAAGGAGAAAGGGAAACTATGAGAGACTTCATGGCTCATTTCAAACGGTTGTTTCATAGGATACCTAAAGAGGATTCGCCATCTGAAAACAATGTCAAAAGATTCTTCATCAATGTTCAATCATCAAAAGTAGGAATTTTTTTGCGAAGAGCCCAACCAAGGAACATTGTAGAAGCGCAAAGGATGGAATTAGAACTTGATGATGATCTCATCCTCTCTGGTAAGATCAAGAATCCATTGAAGGGAAAGTCCCAACATCATGAATACAAGAGAACCAATCCATCGGTGCAAAAGTTGGTAAATGAGAAGGCTTCTTTAAAGAGGGTATTCTTTAAATGAGTGTCTTCTCGAAGAAGCAACAAAAATCATATTTGCAGGAGCACCCCAAAGGATCACCTTGGAGGCCTCAACCATGAACATAGATTCTAGGATTCAAGAAAGTGAAGAAGATCTTAAACAAGAAAGTGGAGGTAATAAATTCCTAGAGATCAATGAACTTGAGAACGATAGAAAAATAAGATTTTGTGAGTATTCTAGAGGTGATGAGGAAGACAAAAAATATGCACTTGGTTTCTCATGTATGGTGTTCACTTTTTCTCATTCCAACAAAAGAGCATCTCCCTCCACTATTGCAAAATAAAATAAGTTTGATGATCCTCCTGTGACGACTCTACAAAACAAAATAATTAGTCAAGGATCCCCACTTCCATCTTCCATGAAGTCTGTATTGTTAAATCCTGACCCCATAACAAGTAAGAAGACTCCCGCAACCCCAAGTAAGTCTTCTGATGTCTCTTCCAAGTCTAAATCTAAATTTGATCCTGTAAAATCTAGTACTTTGAAATCTCCTAGTGTAACTTTCAAAATACTCTCCATTACCTAAAAATCAAATCCTACTCCCAAGCCTATCCAAACTCCAAAATCAGTCCCTTCACCCCCCTTGTCTTCATCTACTCCCTTTTACTTCATGGAATATGCAAACAAAGCCAAAGTGTAGATTACTAAAACCAAATATTTGCAGAATCATCCTGTATAATTTGAGAGATTCGTCTAATATATCAGGAGTGGTAGTCTAGAACCCAATGTTGTAACTTCTAGTTCCAAAGGCATGTTGCCAAACCCACCTACACCTCCCTCACAGAACATGCTTTCTTTGAATGCATCAAAGAATGATAAAGTTGAACCTTTCTATGTCTCCCTTCTTGTTGTAGAATATGTATTAAACAACTGCATAATAGATTCAGGTGCCTCAGATAATGTCATGCCCACGAAGGTTGGCAAAGCTATCAGACTCACCATGACTCCACCCAGTGGCTCTTGTTACTCTTTGGATTCAAAAGAGGTCATGTTGACGAGCATCCTTGGTAGATATAGCCATCAGATTCATGGGAATCCTTAGGTTAGTGGGACGTGCACCCTAAGGAGACCTCCAAATTTTAAATAAGTTGTCTCTTCTCTACAAGGGGGATAGGGGTGAGAAGAACTAAACAAAAACATAAAACAAGCTAAGGTGATGTGCTGAATAATCCTGCTAGGAGATTTAATCGAGACCACAACTTCCTGGGAAGGGAAATGGTGAGTAACTGAAGAAGGGCAGAAAAAATGCACCACAAGTCAGAAAGGGTCACAAAAAACACTACCTCAAACTACTTAAGCATAGCTTCAAGGATAGTAACAACATTGAGAGATGCACAGTTTCTACGTGAAAATAAAGGTGACCAGAGACAATAAAGTTAAGTAAATGATGAATATAAAACACCAAAAGGAATATATATCACTCCAATAGTTGTGTATAATATTACATTTGGAAAAGAGGAAATATTTCTATTACAAAACCCATGTAGAAGGCTAGAGTTCCAAGATCTCTACCTTTTACAAAAGAGAGACTTGCTACAGAGAAGAAAATATTTAACTCTTCTAGTATCTAACTCTCTATTAGGTTGAATTTCCACTTCAATTTATAGAGGGGAGGAGATAAGAGAGAACTTTCAACATCCTTCTCAACTACCCCTCAATTATGATAAATGATATGAAGTGACAAAAATATATTTCCTCAAATCCTTCTAACAATTTGGCCTCCTCGGAGAACTGAGAGCCATGCCTATTAAATGCATCTTAATTATCCTACAGCTGAATCCCTTGAGATGGAATCACCTTTTGAAAAGAAACTCCTTCAGCTATTTATTACATAATCAGATATTTTGATCGTTTATGCATTGGTTACTGATCTCTTGATTAAAATGGCGCATTCTTTGTAATGAAATGACCCTTCACCTCTGATCTTTTGAAAAAGTATTGAGCATTAAATCTTACAGATAAGACCCTAAATGACTTTATACGTGGTGGATGGCTTGTCATATTTTATGGTCTACTTTGAAAATGGAGTCCATTTCTTGCAACATCCACATGAAAGGCCCGCACATCCTTATGAATCTACTTTTCGTTAGGGCTTCTGGGAAAGAACTGGGGGGAAACTCGGCACCATTTGTGGGATTTTTGTCCTATTTCTTTATTGACTCCATGCATTAGCCTTGCAGGAGTTTGATACTTCCTCACCTCCTTTGACTTCTAAAGTTGCGCTTGCTTGACACTTGGCAGTGTCCACAAGCTTCTCGTCTCTCTTTATGTTTTGATTAAGTCCTTTATTCTCGGTGAGGATTCAGCTTTGAATAGGCTTCAAAAATGTAGAAATCTATGTTTTGTATTATAAAATAACAAGTCCCACTTGTAGGGAAGGTCAAAGATGCATATGTGGCTCTTGCTAGATTTCAAGACAAGAAAGTTATAGCGATGATTTTGGTAATAGACATCCTAGCCTCGTTCAGAATATTGCTGAGTATAATTTTTTGCCGAGACTTGGGAGGTAAAATTTAGATGAATTGGTCTTCTGCAACCATACCAGTGAAGGGAGACAAAGAAATTGCTTCCCGAGAAGAAAATGAGGTACACGGTATGAAAGGCCAAAATCCTAGAAGCTAACATCTTGTATCAAAGTAATAGGTAGATGAAACAGTTTGTGGCAACTGAGGAGGAAGAGGATATCCCCATCTTGATAGGTCCAGACATACCTTCTCAGAGAAATTTAGATTTTGAAGAAGCATTGAGGAGATTCAAGTTACAAGAGGGGAGCCCCAAATTATCAGATGATGCAAACCATGAAGAAGAGGAGATGGTTCTTGATGATTTTAAAAAAGAAAAATCAGCTTATGTGTTTTTCCATGATGAAGATATTTTCTCATTCCCATTTTAAGATGAGGACCCCATTGATCATGTCACCAAGGAAGAGACAAATCCAGTCTACAATGAGCCCTCAAGCAATGGGAAATAACTATCTTTACAAGGACTACCAAGAGCCATGGAAGAAATAGAAGACCCTAAGATTAGTCTTGAACTTTTAATGCAAGACATGAATCTGGAAGACAAGCGTGAAGCTAACTTGGAAACCTAAACCAATGTGAAGATGGGCTATGTTGAAATAAATCTAGATGAGAAATATGATGTTCCTCTCGAGCCAATGGTTGGTGGATACAATGATGAAATTGAGGTATTTTATTTCCCATTTGAAGAGGAAGAATCTTTCCATGATAAAAAAATTAAAGCAAGAAGCTTTGAGGTCTTTGAAGTTGAAGCTCCTCTAGACAAAGGAGTGATAAAATGCAGTGATTCCCAAGATGATGAAGTAATCCCTATAGATATTTTTCTTGAGCTGAAAAATAAATATTCTGCAAAGTCGTACACGGAGGAGTTGTTGGAAATGACAAAGCATAACTCCGTGCAAGAAATCTTGGATGCAGTAGAAGTTGTGGAAGACCCCGAGCTAATTCTTGATCTCTTCACTTGTGTCATGGACATATAAGATAAGTATGAGGTCAAGTCCAATCCTTCCGCCAGTACTCAAGAACCTCACAATAGAGTAAAGGAAAAGGATAAGTCTAAGGTTTCTTATAGAAAAGAGGTCAACGAGCATAGACCTGGGAAATAAAAGAATCCAGAATGTTCAAGTAATTTGAATGAAAATCTTCCCTGGGGCAGCGATAGCGTGCTCAGTGAAGAATCATATTTGTGGATAAACGTGGAATGTAACTAACACTATGACATTGACTTTAAAAAGGATAGAGGCAATGAAATTTCTAAGTGAAGGCCTGAACATCAACAAGCTCATGTAGAATCACTCCTACCAAGTACACATATAATTGTGAAAGAAAATGGATTTCTTAAACAGCTGAGGAGAGGAGGCTACTTTATGGAACCTGTCAACATCTTTGTAGAACATCATCATTCGGTGTTACCTCTTCAAGGGTAACTCTTGAGAAATGGAAAGTTCTTTAGTGAAAGCGGGTTGTCCCCTGCCTTGTACCATAGGTGATTACTAGGTGTGTTTCTCTTCATGTTGTGTGTGTTGTTTCCTTTTCATGTGTGTGTGTGTTTCCTTCTTCTCTCTTTCTCTCTTGTTATAAGTTGTACATGACTCTGCAGGGCCCAATGGATAACATACTAGTCAATGAATAATATGTTGTAAGTTGAGATTCTAGGATTTCTCATGCCATGTATTCACTACACTTAGTCCATGGCATGTCCCCAAGCTAGAGCCAATTATTTTCGTGCAAATGTGCAACAAGGAAATTGACAATTTCCAAGCATGACAATGATACGCATGTGTTAAATTTTTCAATTCCTATCATTCCAAGACACCCCAAGTTTGTCCAATCAGTCCCAGTGACCTCCCAATTAATTTTATCTCATCCCCCTAGGTGATTTAGGAAATTCCATTCTTTTCCCCCTAGGTGATTTTAGGAATTCATTTGCAAGCTACATGTAGTTGTGGGAAGGGCTATTACTAGCCTTCCTAAGGGTGGAGCAACCCCATGGAGCCAAATAGAAAAACTTAAGTGGATTTGGGGGTGATTTGAAGGTCTTGGGACATCATGGAGATTATTTAGGAAGATTTTAGAAGGGCTCGGAGAAGTTGGGGTAGTTTCACCAAAATTAGGGTTCACAAGCCTAGTCAGTGCACAAGCCAAAACAATCATTGAGCTTCAAAAGAATATTTTGAGAGATATGGATGGAGTTAGGAGTAAACCAAAACATCTCCAAAAATATGATTCTAATCCCTACATGATGGTGAAATTATATTTTTCACAACACTTTGGTGCATGAGGTCTGCAGGTAGTTTTTAATAGGCACAAGTGGAGTACAAAATCACAACTCTGATTTTTAGGGATAACATGGATGAATAAAGACATGATACCCTCCACCATTAAATTTAAAATTCCATTTCCAGTCAGGATCATATAAAATTCCACCGGGAGCTCAAGTTATCATCGTTCCAAGTTAACCTCTTCGAGATAATTCAGGAGTTAGTCAATTTTCAGGAGGACACGTGTCAGCACCCGGATCTTGGTAGGATTTTATGTCCCTGATGTCTCTAAGGTTAGGTACACCAACCTTGGAAAAATTCACGAATCCCCCATGTGACCTCTGGGACCCTCATGTGACCTTCCAACTTGATAGTTCTGCCCCTAGGTGCACGTTAGAGCTCAAATTCCTTACCATCAGATCGAGGACATGTGTCAGCTCTAGGACCACCATGGAATTTTATGTCCCTCATGTCCCTGAGGTCAAGGATAGAAGATATGGAAAAATGCACCCATCCCCTATGGGGATTCCTTTAGTTATCCACGTGACTGGCTTTCAGCCCCCAGTGCTTTTAGTGTTTTTTCAAGCAAATCCCTTGTCGTCGGATCGAGGACACGTGTCATCCTCTTTCTCACTATGTAATTTTATGTCCCTCACATCCCTAAGGTTAGGGGCATTAGACATGAAAAAATGTGCCCCACCATTGCATGAGAGAAAAAAAATTAATATTCAAATTTGACACTTAGTCGTTTCTTCCCCCTCATTTCTCCTTCACAACTTCTCACCATACCATGGCCTTGTTCTTGCTTGTCTAGACACCCAATCTACCATTACTCATCTAAACCATGAAAACATAGCAATATCATAGAAAAAAAGTCTGAAGAAATGAAGACCAGGAAGAAAATGAAGGTTTTTTGTTAAATAACCTGAAGTCACCCGACCGAGAAATCTTCATATCTCACAAGATACAAGTTGGATCAAGGTGCCATCTTCTACAGACTTCCAAATTTTTCAAGACGATCACAATGAAATAAATGGGAGGTCAAATAGTTCTTTGGATTATTGGTTCCAACAAAATCCTCACTTCGTGCATCAGCTCACATTCGTTGGATTTCACCTAATTTCAGAAATGGAAACGAGCTAAAAACTTGGACATGAGCTCTAAACAAAAAACATATAGCAATGGAGTTGTTTTCATTGCAAACAGACACAAAAACTAGAGCTAAAATTTTTGAGCTCCATTAATGGCCGCCATGGCAGCTCCATGCTCGAAGCCACTACCATGTGAAAATTTTAAATTTTATTTCCCAACATTCTAGTGGGAAAAATTATGTGAAATTTGGAGGACATGACCATGATGATGAGATAAATATAGAAAAATAGACTCCATCGTAAACTGAGCATTGAAAATACACTTTCTAAAAATAGTAAGCTTTTTTACACATGTTTGCTATTTTCGGTAAGTCTTCATCAAAAGTGGTTATGGAAAAGGAAGTGTGCATTGAAGGCCTCTAGGAGGCCTAAATGATTATCTAGAGTAGATTACAATGAAAATGATCACTTACTAAAAATATTAAGTCCCTTATATAGGTGCTTACTAAAAATAGTAAGTCACCTCAAGAAGTGGTCAAAGCAAAGGCAGTGTGCACAAGATCCAATGGGGGAGTCCATCACATCACAATGGTCGAGAAGAGGCAAAAATTATCTCTCACTAAAAATAGTAAGCCTTCCATCTAGACACTTACTATTAATAGCAATTTATTCTCAAAGGGAAATTTTGGCATAATGAGACATAGAGGGGTGATCATCTCAGGGAACTGGACAATGTTTTTCGACACTCACTACATATTTCAAGTCATAGGTATATCATACACAGGCTTAGAGTTGCAGTCATCAGTGGAATAGTGCACTCAACTTGGTGAGTGTTCATGAGCTAATTTGAAGGATTTTCATAGTGTGCAAGGAGTTCAAAGATTTAGAGTTTCGCTACATTTGGAGCTTTCCATTAATGAGGACTAATGGACTTCATCGGGAATGACATCTCCTCTTCTTCTTCTCTCTCTCTTTCTCTCTCCTCTTCCCCCCAACTTTATCTCACTTTCCAATATTCTAATTTCACGTTGGGGTTGCAATTTTTCATATGTCCTAATGTTCCTAATGTAATAAGTCACCTTTATGTTATAAAAAGGGACTTAATATTCTCTTAGGAAGTTGAAACATTTTAAGTGTCACAAGGACATATTAAAAGCCATTGGGGGTAGATGATAAGTCACCTCTCATTCTCTAAATCGTAACACCATTCCCATTTCAAAGGGTTGGTCATTAATTTTCTAAGCTAAAAATTTCATTCTACCTTGATATAAAAAATGAGATAGCATAATTCTTTCATTCCCCTCATTCTCAAATTTCCTCTAATTCCTACACTATGTACAATTTCTACTTAAGCACCAATACAAGAAGTATTTTCTATCCTTTTTGATGAGAAGATTTTAGAAACTTTGAGTTCTCAATCTTACCTCATCTTGTTTTTGTTTTTAGTATTTTTTCCTCTTAATTTCAATGCATTTGATGTAATTTCCAACTAGTGTAATGCAAGTCTCTAATATCCTACTTGCAACATTAGTTTCTCTTGTCTAATATTCTCACTCCCTTTCCCTCTCTCCTAGAAAATTATTCACTTGCAGGTATCTACAATATTTTTTGTAGGGTCAGTGGAGTGTCCTTGTTGGATCCCCGGTCTAAAGGCCACCACAAAAATATTCATTTTCATGTGTATGCATATACGACAATTGCACCGGTTAAGTAGAGGGACTTATATTCCAAGAATTTTGGCAAGAAATCCACAAGTTTTTCCACCTAAAAAAATTTCTTACCAACACTTTTTGGAACCCACCATGGGAAAAATTTAGTAGCATCTGCACCCAAAATACAACCGCAAGGTCCAAAAGTTTTTTAAAAAATCAAATATTAAAAAAAAAAGAGTGTCACGAAAATCCATTACTAAAAGACACATTGCTGATTTTTGCACATGTCTTTTCACATTCCATGGTGTCTTTTCATATTCCCACTACAATTTTTTTTAGTGCCATAATATGAAACAGGATTTACCGAAGAAAGAGCTGATATAGAAGAAGAAGAAACAATGGTAGACGAAGAAGAAATACCTCAACACATTGTTCCATGGGGAAGGAATACAGGCCCTCTTGCTCTTGAACCCCTCTTCCTGATCTACCAATGGGTTCCCGCAAGAACTTTCCAAAGTTCAAAGGTAACAAAAAAAAACATCTTGAAGAACACATCACTAATTTCACAACACCATGTGGAATCCTTGGTGTCCAACATGAAGACGTTGTTGTGAGACTATTTGTGGAGTCCCTCCAAGAAAAAGAAGCTGAAAGGTTTTACCTCCTTCCTTCCCAATCCATCACTGGTTGGAATGACATCAAGATTTCCTTCAAGGAAATATTTAAATCAACTAAAGACTATCAGGACCTCTTGGTGCAGTTGGCTTAAATGAGGAAAGGAGAAAGGGAAACTATGAGATACTTTGTGGCTCATTTCAAATGGTTACTTCGTAGGATACCTGAAGAGGATTCGCCATATGAAAACAATGTCAAGATATTCTTCATCAATGCTCAATCATCAAAAGTAGGATTTTTTTTGTGAAGACCCTAACTAAGGAACATTGTAGAAGTCCAAAGGATGGCCATTGAACTTGATGACAATCTCATCCTCTCTGGTAAGATCAAGAATCCATCAAAGGGAAAGTCCCAACATCATGAAGACGAGAGAATCAATCCATCACTACAAAAGTTGGAAAATGAGAAGGCTTCTTTGAAGAGGGAATTTTTTGAATGAGTGTCTTCTCAAAGAAGAAAAAAAATAAGATTGCAAGAGCACTGTACGTACCCAAAATTGTAAGGTATTGTACTACCAGAATAGTGTAACAAGTGCCCCAATGATGATACAGATCTCCTCGCAAGGTGTTCGGGATCCGGAAAAGCCCTCGGAGTATGCGTTAACATCCGCATGCCCCGCTTAGCCCCCGCGCCCTTTGTTTTCCCCTTTTTTCCCTCTTTCCTTGGCCTCTTGGCCTTCAGTGACGAAACCGCCGCCCTGCAGGGCGGTGGTCTCGTGACCGCCGCCCTGAATAGGGCGGCGGTCCTGTAACCGCCACCCTGCTCAGAGCGGCGGTCCTGTGCACGTTTTCCAGAATGCTCTTTTGACGTGACCCGCGTGAAATATCACATTTCACCAGCTTTCTTTGCCGACTTGAGCATGCATTTATGTTTTTGGTCCCCTAGAATAGTGTTTTTCCTTTGTTTATTGTTTAGGAGTTCAATTTGGTTTTGGTTCTTGGGTGTTTGAATTCCTATAAGTGCATGGCTTGTGCTCAAGCAAATGGCCTCTCTCAAGTTTTTTTTTCTGGATTCCTCTTTGCAATTCCTTTAGTTTTCCTTTACTTAGAATACTTAGTTTTCTTCATTGCGTGTTTTGTTTAGTATTGTATTGCAGCTGGTAAGCCACATATCCATCTTGTGCAAGTGCAGTCATTACTTAGGACCACCATTTTTTGTTAGAGTCTTCTGATTTTTAGTGGTTTGGTCTGTCAGCTTGCTTAGGATTGATAGCATAGTTCATTTCATACTTGGTTAGTATTGTTCATCCGTCGGTAAGCCACATATCCATCTTGTGTAGGTAGTGCTTGTTGTTTCACCCATGGTCTGGAGTTTTAGGTCTGAAGCTTAGCTGGATTTCGAAGTTTGATCTTTGCTCTCATTCCCTCATTTTAGTGTTTTAGTTAGTTAGCTTGTTTAGAAGCCATAGCTTGAATTCACTTGCATCTTTTATTAAATTGCTCAGTTGTTGGTTAGACCCATCTTGTGCAGGCAGCGCTGTTGCTTTACCTAATCCATTAGAGTAGAATAGCTTAGGAAGCCATTAAAGTTGTAGGTTTTTCTCTTCATACAGGATAGTTTCAGGTTCTGGACACATTTTGTTGCACGATTCGCAGTAGATCCCGCTAGGAATTGCATAAGCCAAGCTCTGTACTCTTGCGCTATCCCTCTCCTATCTGCGTTCTATTCTATCTGCATTCCGAAGGTTGTCCCTTGTTCCAAACACCTATTCCTGTTGATGCAAGCATTACACGCTTTTCTGGATCTACGTGAACACAAAGAACGAAGAGATCATACTGAGGGGACAAGATCACACACACCATCGGATTCGCCACTGTTCTGCGAAATCCAGGTTTTAAACTTTCAAAGTTCTAGTTAAAATCATATCAAACAGAGTAGTTAATCGCTTTATTTCAGTTAATTTTATTCTCAATATTGCCAGGGAAGCTGTGGGGATTGATAGTTTCTGAGAAACTATGATTCACTCCTCACTTCTGAGGTAGGGTCGAGAATCTTGCTAATAGATTAGTTATTTCATTGTTTAGAATAGATATACAAAATTGCACAGACAAATAACCACACTCGGTTATCTTGTTTGTTTTAAATTATTAGTTTAGTTGTCAATTCTAAATATTTTAAATAGTTGCTTTCTTAAATTCATTTAAATCATCAGAAAATACAAAAAGAAGTCATATATGCTAGAAGTATACTTAGATTTCACTTTATTATAGTTTGTTTTATTACTGCTTTTGCATGACAATTACAGGACCTAGGGAGCCCAGGGAATACATTTTCAAGCCAATCGTGCCTCAGCCCAACCTCATAGCGGCAATAACTGATATTAACCAGAACCTTAGGATACAAGTCTTCCAAACAACAACAGATTTCCAGCAGGTCAGATCTCAGTTAAGAGGATTAAACATAGAAGACGACCAAGCACATACGTTTTGGTCAAGTCAGCCAAACTACAGGTTGCACTAGGAAAAATATCCACATGACTGTAGAAGGATTCGAGAGAGAACAAACATTCGGGTGTGATCCTTTATTTCCACAACCAGATGCAGGAGACACCCACACAGACATAGATACCAGCCTAAGAATCCAAGTTGCAAGAACACCTGTGAGGTATTCCGAGAAGATCGCACAACTATTGGTTTTAAACATAGAAGCTGAGAAAGCATACGATTACTGGATACTAGGGATTAGAACTTGATTCCACGCATGACCATAGCTGGTCCACAACAACCATGAGTCTACGGTTGTGACCCACAAATCCCACAGCCCAACGAATCCACAGGTCAATCCGATATAGACGCTAGCCTACGCACCTTGGTATTTAGGTCCACTCCACTTCCACCTATCATCATCGAACAACTGTCTTTACTAGATACAGTGGCTAACGAAGCTAGGGAATTCTGGACTAGGCCAGAAAATCGTCCGTAGAGTCAATAATATTCATCATCCACTATATGACCTTATCAGGAGATATACACGAAACAATCCCAGGTCATTTTCCACGTATTCCGCAACCCATAGATCGAATCACGCCAGAGCTCGATATTGATTGGAGCCTTCGAGCAGTCATCCTTGCTGATCGATCTATCACACCAGTCCAAGTTAGAAGGGCCTTCTTTGCCTTAGATTCACAAATTCCACTAGTGCGTGTCGAAGACATTAGACTGCCTAACTAGTTTGTCTGCATATTCCATCCCCACCGGTTGTCTCGGCACGACCTCGGGAGGTCGGGTACGCGGAAGAGTTACTTGTTGATTCTCACGCTCGCCTGTCACTTTTCCGACGTACAAAATTGGTGAACCCGACATGAAACAAACAATTGTTTCACCTTCTCTTTGAGAAGTTTCAAATCTTCTCTCATCCACCTTCGCTCCTTCCCATTATTCTGTGGGTATTCATATACCCCCCGAATATGTCGGGATTCGATGCATATGGCAGACCCCTCTTGGGTCTTGAGGCATACTACGCCCAACAGAATAGGCAATCATCACCCTTCGCTCTCAGTATGGGGTGACAACTATTCAACTAATCAGTTGTCAACACAAACCCCAAGAATCAGATATAGTTCGTCTTTTCAAACTGAGGAGTTAGATCAACCCCCTCGAACCCAACAAACAGAGCCTTCAGGTTCAAACAATATGACGTTTACCGGAGAATCTGGTTCATCTCCTCAAATGCTACTCAGACCACAAATTAGTAGGCAATCAGATCCATACCTGGTCTTAGATGATGGACAATCAATACATTATCCTAGGAGTGAACAACGCTCCCGGGGAATGTACCCATCTATAGGAGGTTTACAAATACAACCCGAAATCTCTTTTCAAGAAAATACCTCTATGCCACTGCATACAGGAAATATTCTTGGAGAAACTTGGCAAGATAGCGATCAGTTTATGATAGGATATCACGTACCTTTACAACACCAAGGTATACAACAAACGCTTTTCAGGCAAAGTACCGTGACTTCACCAAATGAAGTCATTTCAACGTTAGTAGAAAGAGTGAGAGGGTTAGAACTGGCTCAAGCAAGTCACAATTCTCCGTTCATACAAACAGGAAGTTCCAATCCTCCATACCACTCTGGCCAGGTAGATCTCCTTACGGGAGTAGGCACGTTAGGCATGCCTCCTCAATATCCACAACAAACACCAACAAGGCCTATCATCTCTAATACAATTCCTCTCGGTTTAGTGTCGAACAATCCGTTCCTTGACAATACCATGTCCTACTTAAACATATACTCTAAATCACCACAAGGAGATATGTTCTCCTCTCCTGGCATGTTTTCTCAAACACAGGGACCTCCCTATGCCCCTGCCAATGCATACGTTGCACCGTATCAACAACCTATCCCACTACCACTCCCTCAGCAAACACCATCAATGGTCAAAAGCTATGCGATAGGGACTTATTCAGAATACCTAAAGGAACCCTTAGATTTCACCATACGAAGCGTCATGCTTCCAAGACCTCTCCCTGATTTTCCCAAGTTCAAGGGTGAGGGAGATCCAAACGCGCATATCAAAGCTTACGCTACAGCCATACGAGAATTACTCCCTTGGGATGGGGTTGTTGCTAAAATATTCCCCAAAACACTGGAGGGCATTGCTCTTGATTGGTATTATAGAATACCTGAGGCTTCCATACATTCATTTAAACAACTCGTGTCAGAGTTCATCAAAGCCTTCGACATGAACAAACTGCTAAGAACAGGAATCAGGGAATTCTTGCATATCAAACAGGAACACAACGAATCTGTCGCCCATTTCATCCAGAGGTGGCGTACAGTTCTTTATTCATCAGCAAGTGCTCCAAACATGGATCAGATGGAACTATGTGATTTATTCCTTCATTCTCTCAGTAGAGAAGTGAAGGAAGAAGTCCAGAAGTTCCCACTAAGGACTTATGATGAAGTACTTGAGAGCGCTCTGCGAATAGATCAAGCAGCGATAGATAGTGGTCGTAAGACATATGGAACAAACGGGAGGTTAATCACCTCCACTCAAAACACTACAACTACCACAAATGTCAATCAAGGACCCAAAGTCCTTAACAAAAATCGGGGATAACAACGGATGGGGTAACCGACCAGCCCAAGAGGGTAAATGTTGTTAATGCTCCGTCACAAACAAACAACCAACGAAACAACAACTTTACCCCGACAATCAATACAGTGGATTTTAACCATCCACAGCAACAACAACAACAACAATGGTGAAATCCCATACAAGGGCCAAGCCAAAACTCAGTTGGTTACCAATTACCAAAGTCAAAACCCTGAAACGCTGATCAGATTTCTAAACTTTGATCACTCTTAGGCATCCAGTGTAATTGCACAACATTAGGAAACAATCTCTCCAAGTGTCAGACTTGGAAACTGAGAGAGGAATCTCCCAGATTCTTATTGCTGGTTTCCATCAAACTCCTCTGATTTAGATCTACGATTTTACTAGAACGTACCGTGAGGTTTAGATCCTAATCCTATTCTAACGTTTGCAAGGAGACAGGGGGTAGAAGTGCAAGACAATTCTTCACAGACCTAACTTTGGCAAGATCCCGTCTCATCATCACCAAAAACTCTCGCAGTGGTGAAACAGTATTAGTCATCAGAATAGACACAGACTCAAGGTTTTACATGATCCGCTCCAAAATCATACACAGACTGATAATGTATGAATTTAGCATCTAAAATCAAGCAAATAATACAAACAGACGGATTGAAACCCATGACACATGAAGCTTGCATTATCAATTTAATATCAAAATACGTCATTACACCCTCAGTTGAGAGCTAAACCAAGAACTGTTAGTCAATCCTTGGTAGAATTAGACGTCTGAACTACTTCATCAATCCCTATGAAGAAGGTGAACACGAAGAAGTCTGTTATGCCCAAAAATGTTCCAAGTCATCTACCAGAGACAGATAAGAGCCCAAAACTAGCTTTTAAAATGCAAGGGTCGAACCCAGGATTTAATTAGGAGACGTAACAAGGGCATGGGAGCCCATTTCATTTCTTGGACTGTAGGTGTATTAAAACAGCATGGAGAACCTTACAAACCCATACCCTGTCACTTTGACCGGATACAGGAGAATGCGACCCATTCTGCATTAACATCTGGTCCACCTCCCGAATGTCATTTCTGGGCCTGAATCACGCGTCAGAGCTGTTTCTTGATTTTCTCCCTCCAGCTGGACTCCAAGGACGTCAAGATTGACCCTGGAAATCATGTAGAGAATTTCACCAGCTTTCCGTTGATATAAAGAACGCTGAGGTAAATCCGAGCTCTGGACACTTGCAAGTTATGGCGATTTGATAGATAACTAGGGCACAAACGGGCAATGGTTGACGATGGGGCCGCAGTTTTTGAAACCTAGTCCCACGCTCTGCCAGCTGGACAACACGTGGCACGTGCTGATTGGACAAACAATTCTCTTCTCACTACACGAAATACTTTGAGCAGGCTTTCATAGCCTTGAAATTCGCTTCGATGGGGCCCTATAACTGGACATGTGGTCACTATTTCATTGGTTCGGGCTGACTCTTTTAAAACCATGCCCTTTTGACCTTTTGACCCTTTTATATCCTATAGACACGTGGCGGCTAACTATGATATGGGTTCTCGGCCTTGACCTTGGCTTTTTCGAATGTAGGCAATCACCTCCTACTTTGTCCCAAGATGTCCCATTCTTGCATTTTGGGCCCTTTGTGCTATTTGTAGCCAAAGGCGATCCAAAACCTTCGATTTGCACCTAGCTGATTTAAAGAAAAGACCAGGTCGGTGCATTTTTGGCCCGCTTGTCCCACTCAGAATTTGGCCGGGTTCGTCCAGTTCACGCAACTTTTTAAACCCGATCTGTCCCATTTGCTTCAGAGGACTATTTTTACCTCTTTCGACCCATCTTCGAAACGGTTCCAGCATAGCCAAAACAATTCCAACCCGCTAAAGGTAAAACTGAACTATCCCTCTCAGCAGTTAGTCGATTTTCTCTCGGTCGAAACCGGCATTTCACGCCCGCCGCGTACTTTCGTCCCATTTGTCCCATTTCTTTTGGACTGCCTATGCTCATTTCGGCCAAACCGGCCGGTTCGGGCCTTTTTGTCCCACATGTCCCGACTGCCCCTAGGACTAGGACCTTAGTCATTTTTACGATTTTTTTCCTGGATCAACCTACTTGCCTTCTAGAACCTTTTTTTTTTTTTTGCATTTTCTCAGAGCTTGCTCCCTGTTTCTTCGGCCAGGGGAGTTAGAAAAAATACCTGAAGGGACCCTAGAAACCTGATTTTGCTCTGAATCAATCAATTTTCTTGGGATTGAATCTTCTGATGCATGTTATCAAAATTTATCCTAGGGGGGTGAATTTTGGATAACAATTTGGCGACTCAGCGGGATCATCTGCCTGCTAGATGGAAAGACCAGTTGCCTGAAGCAATCCATTGGGCATGGAGTCATCAAATATTCTGTTAGAATCCAAACTGACTCAGAATGTGCGAGGGGGAAGATGGAATGTGACCTGATGAAAGCAAAGACATGCTAAACATCTCCATGGACAGCAAGCTGTGCCAAGGCACTTAGGGAAAACAAAACTAACCTACAGCAAAACAATGTGCACAAGCACTTGGAGGAAAGAAAATCTAATCTAATATCTACAGGTGTAGTGAACCTCCCTCTAGAAGCAACGCTTGAGATAGATTCCATTTACTGGAATCTGCAGTTCTTCACCATCCAATGAGGCCAATTGGAAAGCATTGTTGCTCTTGCACTTTGTGACCATGTATGGGCCACTCCAAATGGCATCAAATTTTGAATGCCTTCCTGGTTTTGCTCTGTCCACATCCCATTTCAGCACTAGATCTCCTACTTGAAAAGATCTGTCTTTGGCCTTCCTATCAAAGGTCTTTTTTATCAAAGCTTGATCCTTTTCCATTGCTTGGGATGCCTGATCTCTGATCTCTTGCAGCTCCATCAACTCTGCATACCTCACCTCCATGGGCTCAAACTCTAGCAACTCCAGCTGTTTCATGAGTTCCAACGTTGGCAACTCAAGTGACATGGGCAAGATTGCCTCTCTTCCGTAGACAAGCCTAAATGGAGAGTTACCCGTGGATCTTTTGGGAGTTACAACAAAAATCCTCACTGTTGCATCAAGCTCACATTCGTTGGATTTCACCTAATTTCAGAAATGGAAACGAGCTAAAAACTTGGACATGAGCTCTAAACAAAAAACATATAGCAATGGAGTTGTTTTCATTGCAAACAGACACAAAAACTAGAGCTAAAATTTTTGAGCTCCATTATGGCCGCCATGGCAGCTCCATGCTCGAAGCCACTACCATGTGAAAATTTTAAATTTTAGTTCCCAACATTCTAGTGGGAAAAATTATGTGAAATTTGGAGGACATGACCATGATGATGAGATAAATATAGAAAAATAGACTCCATCGTAAACTGAGCATTGAATATACACTTTCTAAAAATAGTAAGCTTTTTTTACACATGTTTGCTATTTTCGGTAAGTCTTCATCAAAAGTGGTTATGGAAAAGGAAGTGTGCATTGAAGGCCTCTAGGAGGCCTAATGATTATCTAGAGTAGATTACAATGAAAATGATCACTTACTAAAAATATTAAGTCCCTTATATAGGTGCTTACTAAAAATAGTAAGTCACCTCAAGAAGTGGTCAAAGCAAAGGCAGTGTGCACAAGATCCAATGGGGGAGTCCATCACATCACAATGGTCGAGAAGAGGCAAAAATTATCTCTCACTAAAAATAGTAAGCCTTCCATCTAGACACTTACTATTAATAGCAATTTATTCTCAAAGGGAAATTTTGGCATAATGAGACATAGAGGGGTGATCATCTCAGGGAACTGGACAATGTTTTTCGACACTCACTACATATTTCAAGTCATAGGTATATCATACACAGGCTTAGAGTTGCAGTCATCAGTGGAATAGTGCACTCAACTTGGTGAGTGTTCATGAGCTAATTTGAAGGATTTTCATAGTGTGCAAGGAGTTCAAAGATTTAGAGTTTCGCTACATTTGGAGCTTTCCATTAATGAGGACTAATGGACTTCATCGGGAATGACATCTCCCTCTTCTTCTTCTCTCTCTCTTTCTCTCTCCTCTTCCCCCCAACTTTATCTCACTTTCCAATATTCTAATTTCACGTTGGGGTTGCACTTTTTCATATGTCCCTACATGTTCCTAATGTAATAAGTCACCTTTATGTTATAAAAAGGGACTTAATATTCTCTTAGGAAGTTGAAACATTTTAAGTGTCACAAGGACATATTAAAAGCCATTGGGGGTAGATGATAAGTCACCTCTCATTCTCTAAATCGTAACACCATTCCCATTTCAAAGGGTTGGTCATTAATTTTCTAAGCTAAAAATTTCATTCTACCTTGATATAAAAAATGAGATAGCATAATTCTTTCATTCCCCTCATTCTCAAATTTCCTCTAATTCCTACACTATGTACAATTTCTACTTAAGCACCAATACAAGAAGTATTTTCTATCCTTTTTGATGAGAAGATTTTAGAAACTTTGAGTTCTCAATCTTACCTCATCTTGTTTTTGTTTTTAGTATTTTTTCCTCTTAATTTCAATGCATTTGATGTAATTTCCAACTAGTGTAATGCAAGTCTCTAATATCCTACTTGCAACATTAGTTTCTCTTGTCTAATATTCTCACTCCCTTTCCCTCTCTCCTAGAAAATTATTCACTTGCAGGTATCTACAATATTTTTTGTAGGGTCAGTGGAGTGTCCTTGTTGGATCCCCGGTCTAAAGGCCACCACAAAAATATTCATTTTCATGTGTATGCATATACGACAATTGCACCGGTTAAGTAGAGGGACTTATATTCCAAGAATTTTGGCAAGAAATCCACAAGTTTTTCCACCTAAAAAAATTTCTTACCAACACTTTTTGGAACCCACCATGGGAAAAATTTAGTAGCATCTGCACCCAAAATACAACCGCAAGGTCCAAAAGTTTTTTAAAAAATCAAATATTAAAAAAAAAAGAGTTCACGAAAATCCATTACTAAAAGACACATTGCTGATTTTTGCACATGTCTTTTCACATTCCATGGTGTCTTTTCATATTCCCACTACAATTTTTTTTAGTGCCATAATATGAAACAGGATTTACCGAAGAAAGAGCTGATATAGAAGAAGAAGAAACAATGGTAGACGAAGAAGAAATACCTCAACACATTGTTCCATGGGGAAGGAATACAGGCCCTCTTGCTCTTGAACCCCTCTTCCTGATCTACCAATGGGTTCCCGCAAGAACTTTCCAAAGTTCAAAGGTAACAAAAAAAAACATCTTGAAGAACACATCACTAATTTCACAACACCATGTGGAATCCTTGGTGTCCAACATGAAGACGTTGTTGTGAGACTATTTGTGGAGTCCCTCCAAGAAAAAGAAGCTGAAAGGTTTTACCTCCTTCCTTCCCAATCCATCACTGGTTGGAATGACATCAAGATTTCCTTCAAGGAAATATTTAAATCAACTAAAGACTATCAGGACCTCTTGGTGCAGTTGGCTTAAATGAGGAAAGGAGAAAGGGAAACTATGAGATACTTTGTGGCTCATTTCAAATGGTTACTTCGTAGGATACCTGAAGAGGATTCGCCATATGAAAACAATGTCAAGATATTCTTCATCAATGCTCAATCATCAAAAGTAGGATTTTTTTTGTGAAGACCCTAACTAAGGAACATTGTAGAAGTCCAAAGGATGGCCATTGAACTTGATGACAATCTCATCCTCTCTGGTAAGATCAAGAATCCATCAAAGGGAAAGTCCCAACATCATGAAGACGAGAGAATCAATCCATCACTACAAAAGTTGGAAAATGAGAAGGCTTCTTTGAAGAGGGAATTTTTTGAATGAGTGTCTTCTCAAAGAAGAAAAAAAATAAGATTGCAAGAGCACTGTACGTACCCAAAATTGTAAGGTATTGTACTACCAGAATAGTGTAACAAGTGCCCCAATGATGATACAGATCTCCTCGCAAGGTGTTCGGGATCTGGAAAAGCCCTCGGAGTATGCGTTAACATCTCGCATGCCCCACTTAGCCCCCGCACCCTTTTTTTTCCCCTTTTTTCCTCTTTCCTTGGCCTCTTGGCCTTCAATGACGAAACCGCCGCCCTGCAGGGCGGTGGTCTCGTGACCGCCGCCCTGAATAGGGCGGCGGTCCTGTAACCGCCACCCTGCTCAGAGCGGCAGTCCTGTGCACGTTTTCCAGAATGCTCTTTTGACGTGACCCACGTGAAATATCACATTTCACCAGCTTTCTTTGCCAACTTGAGCATGCATTTATGTTTTTGGTCCCTTGGAATAGTGTTTTTCCTTTGTTTATTGTTTAGGAGTTCAATTTGGTTTTGGTTCTTGGGTGTTTGAATTCCTATAAGTGCATGGCTTGTGCTCAAGAAAATGGCCTCTCTCAAGTTTTGTTTTCTGGATTCCTCTTTGCAATTCCTTTAGTTTTCCTTTGCTTAGAATACTTAGTTTTCTTCATTGCGTGTTTTGGTTAGTATTGTATTATAGCTGGTAAGCCACATATCCATCTTGTGCAAGTGCAGTCATTACTTGGGGCCACCATTTTTTGTTAGAGTCTTCTGATTTTCAGTGGTTTGGTCTGTCAGCTTGCTTAGGATTGATAGCATAGTTCATTTCATACTTGGTTAGTATTGTTCATCCATCGGTAAGCCACATATCCATCTTGTGCAGGCAGTGTTGTTGTTTCACCCATGGTCTGGAGTTTTAGGTCTGAAGCTTGGCTGGATTTTGAAGTTTGATCTTTGCTCTCATTCCCTCATTTTAGTGTTTTAGTTAGTTAGCTTGTTTAGAAGCCATAGCTTGAATTCACTTGCATCTTTTATTAAATTGCTCAGTTGTTGGTAAGCCATAGACCCATCTTGTGCAGGCAGCGCTGTTGCTTTACCTAATCCATTAGAGTAGAATAGCTTAGGAAGCCATTAAAGTTGCAGGTTTTTCTCTTCATACAGGATAGTTTCAGGTTCTGGACACATTTTGTTGCACGATTCGCAGTAGATCCCGCTAGGAATTGCATAAGCCAAGCTCTGTACTCTTGCGCTATCCCTCTCCTATCTGCGTTCTATTCTATCTGCATTCCGAAGGTTGTCCCTTGTTCCAAACACCTATTCCTGTTGATGCAAGCATTACACGCTTTTTTGGATCTACGTGAACACAAAGAACGAAGAGATCATACTGAGGGGACAAGATCACACACACCATCGGATTCGCCATTGTTCTGCGAAATCCAGGTTTTAAACTTTCAAAGTTCTAGTTAAAATCATATCAAACAGAGTAGTTAATCGCTTTATTTCAGTTAATTTTATTCTTGATATTGCCAGGGAAGCTGTGGGGATCGATAGTTTCTAAGAAACTATGATTCACTCCTCACTTCTGAGGTAGGGTCGAGAATCTTGCTAATAGATTAGTTATTTCATTGTTTAGAATAGATATACAAAATTGCATAGACAAATAACCACACTCGGTTATCTTGTTTGTTTTAAATTATTAGCTTAGTTGTCAATTCTAAATATTTTAAATAGTTGCTTTCTTAAATTCATTTAAATCATCAGAAAATACAAAAAGAAGTCATATATGCTAGAAGTATACTTAGATTTCACTTTATTATAGTTTGTTTTATTACTGCTTTTGCATGACAATTACAGGACCTAGGGAGCCCACGGAATACATTTTCGAGCCAATCGTGCCTCAGCCCAACCTCATAGCGGCAATAACTGATATTAACCAGAACCTTAGGATACAAGTCTTCCAAACAACAACAGATTTCCAGCAGGTCAGATCTCAGTTAAGAGGATTAAACATAGAAGACGACCAAGCACATACGTTTTGGTCAAGTCAACCAAACTACAGGTTGCACTAGGAAAAATATCCACATGACTGTAGAAGGATTCGAGAGAGAACAAACATTCGGGTGTGATCCTTTAGTTCCACAACCAAATGCAGGAGACACCCACACAGACATAGATACCAGCCTAAGAATCCAAGTTGCAAGAACACCTGTGAGGTATTCCGAGAAGATCACACAACTATTGGTTTTAAACATAGAAGCTGAGAAAGCATACGATTACTGGATACTAGGGATTAGAACTTGATTCCACGCATGACCATAGCTGGTCCACAACAACCACGAGTCTACGGTTGTGACCCACAAATCCCACAGCCCAACGAATCCACAGGTCAATCCGATATAGACGCTAGCCTACGCACCTTGGTATTTAGGTCCACTCCACTTCCACCTATCATCATCGAACAACTGTCTTTACTAGATACAGTGGCTAACGAAGCTAGGGAATTCTGGACTAGGCCAGAAAATCGTCCGTAGAGTCAATAATATTCATCATCCACTATATGACCTTATCAGGAGATATACACGAAACAATCCCAGGTCATTTTCCACGTATTCCGCAACCCATAGATCGAATCACGCCAGAGCTCGATATTGATTGGAGCCTTCAAGCAGTCATCCTTGCTGATCGATCTATCACACCAGTCCAAGTTAGAAGGGCCTTCTTTTCCTTAGATTCACAAATTCCACTAGTGTGTGTCGAAGACATTAGACTACCTAACTAGTTTGTCTGCATATTCCATCCCCATCGGCTGTCTCAGCACGACCTCGGGAGGTCAGGTACGCGGAAGAGTTACTTGTTGATTCTCACACTCGCCTGTCACTTTTCCGACGTACAAAATTGGTGAACCCGACATGAAACAAACCTGACAATTATTTCACCTTCTCTTTGAGAAGTTTCAAATCTTCTCTCATCCACCTTCGCTCCTTCCCATTATTCTGTGGGTATTCATATACCCCCCAAATATGTTAGGATTCGATGCATATGGCAGACCCCTCTTAGGTCTTGAGGCATACTACGCCCAACATAATAGGCAATCATCACCTTCGCTCTCAGTATGGGGTGACAACTATTCAACTAATCAGTTGTCAACACAAACCCCAAGAATCAGATATAGTTTGTCTTTTCAAACTGAGGAGTTAGATCAACCCCCTCTAACCCAACAAATAGAGCCTTCAGGTTCAAACAATATGACGTTTACCGGAGAATCTGGTTCATCTCCTCAAATGCTACTCAGACCACAAATTAGTAGGGAATCAGATCCATACCTGGTCTTAGATGATGAACAGCCAACACATTATCCTAGGAGTGAACAACGCTCCTGGGGAATGTACCCATCTATAGGAGGTTTACAGATACAACCCGAAATCTCTTTTCAAGAAAATACCTCTATGCCACTGCATACAGGAAATATTGTTGGAGAAACTTGGCAAGAGAGCGATCAGTTTATGATAGGATATCACGTACCTTTACAACACCAAGGTATACAACAAACCGTTTTTCAGGCAAAGTACCATGACTTCACCAAATGAAGTCATTTCAACGTTAGTAGAAAGAGTGAGAGGGTTAGAACTGGCTCAAGCAAGTCACAATTCTCCGTTCATACAAACAGGAAGTTCCAATCCTCCATACCACTCTGGCCAGGTAGATCTCCTTACGGGAGTAGGCACGTTAGGCATGCCTCCTCAATATCCACAACAAATGCCAACAAGGCCTATCATCTGTAATACAATTCCTCTCGGTTTAGTGTCGAACAATCCGTTCCTTGACAATACCCCATCCTACTTAAATATGTACTCTAAATCACCACAAGGAGATATGTTCTCCTCTCCTGGCATGTTTTCTCAAACACAAGGACCTCCCTATGCCCCTGCCAATGCATATGTTGCACCGTATCAACAACCTATCCCACTACCACTCCCTCAGCAAACACCATCAATGGTCGAAAGCTATGCGATAGGGACTTATTCAAAATACCTAAAGGAACCCTTAGATTTCACCATACGAAGCATCATGCTTCCAAGACCTCTCTCTGATTTTCCCAAGTTCAAGGGTGAGGGAGATCCAAATGCGCATATCAAAGGTTACGCTAAAGCCATACGAGAATTACTTCCTTGGGATGGGGTTGTTGCTAAAATATTCCCCAAAACACTGGAGGGCATTGCTCTCGATTGGTATTATAGAGTACTTGAGGCTTCCATACATTCATTTAAACAACTCATGTCAGAGTTCATCAAAGCCTTCGACATGAACAAACTGCTAAGAACAGGAATCAGGGAATTCTTACATATCAAACAGGAACACAACGAATCTGTCGCCCATTCATCCAGAGGTGGCGTACAGTTCTTTATTCATCAGCAAGTGCTCCAAACATGGATCAGATGGAACTTTGTGATTTATTCCTTCATTCTCTTAGTAGAGAAGTGAAGGAAGAAGTCCAGAAGTTCCCACTAAGGACTTATGATGAAGTACTTGAGAGCGCTCTGTGAATAGATAAAGCAGCGATAGATAGTGGTCGTAAGACATATGGAACAAACGGGAGGTTAATCACCTCCACTCAAAACACTACAACTACCACAAATGTCAATCAAGGACCTAAAGTCCTTAACAAAAATCATGGGGTAACAACGGATGGGGTAACCGACCATCCCAAGAGGGTAAATGTTGTTAATGCTCCGTCATAAAAAAACAACCAACGAAAAAACAACTTTACCTCGACAATCAATACAGTGGATTTTAACCATCCACAACAACAACAACGGCGAAATCCCATACAAGGGCCAAGCCAAAACTCATTTGGTTACCAAAACCAAAGTCAAAACCAGAAACAACAATTCCAAAACTTTGGTCCTAATAGGCAACAGTTTGATCAGAATTTTAGGCCACAATACACACCAAACCAACAAAACAGGAATTATAACCCCAATTCTTATTGTGGTTTCCATAAAATTTAGGGTCACGATACTAGAACGTGCCATGACTACAATAAATTTATGCAACGTTTGCCAGAAGAACAAAGACAATTCTTCACAGACCTGTTTTTGGCAGATCCCGTCTCATCATCACCAAATACTCTCGCAGGGGCAGTTTCTCCTCAGAATGCTCCCCTTAAGATATTTAATGATCCGCTCCCAAATCATGACAGCAATAGGCTGAATCCAACAGGAACAAACAAAGGTGCAGTGACGGGAAACAATGACCATGAAGCCTCAACTTCATTAAATCCGTCAGTCGTGCCACAGTTGGGAGCTCAACCGAGAACTAAGATAGTCAGTTTGGTAGAATTAGACGCTGAACTACCTATCGAAGCTATAACAAGAACACGAGAGTATTTCTCTCAACCAAGCCCAAGTCATCTGCCAGAGACAGATAAGAGTCAGCAAATAGTTGAAAAACCCATCGGTGCCTATGATTTAATTAATGACCTAACAAAGACCTTTTCACACATTTCATTTTTGGACTTACTAAAGAACTCTCCCCCTCACAAAGCTACTCTTTTAGAAGCATTAGGTCTAGGCCATTTAATTAACATCACTCCACCTCCCGAAACACAAGTAAATCACGTAGATTTTGATATCCACCCTCTGGGGCAGCTGGACAAGGATGTCGAATTCATCTTCGAAATAAGTAAAATGCCCACAGACACTGAGATCGCACGCCGAGGTGACCCAGCCTTACACTTGCAAGTGTGGGTTTATAATAACTATGTAAAACGGCAATGGTTGACGATGGGGCCGCAGTTAACATAGTCCCTTTCTCTTTCCTCCAAAAACTTGGATATGGAGAAACAAACTGTTCCACTACACGAAATACCTTGAGAGGCTATGATAGCCTTAAAGCCACTTCGATAGGAACTATAATACTACCGGTCACCTCAGGGCCCAAAACCATCTTGACTGAGTTTTATATTATAGATCGGGAAACTAACTATAATATGATCCTCGGCCGACCTTGGATACATCGAATGAAGGCAATCCCTTCTACGCTATTTCAAGAAGTAAGATTCTTGCATCTGGGAAAGTTATTTGTAGCCAAAGGCGATCCAAAACCTTTCGATTTGCACCTAGCTGATTTAAAGAAAAGACCAGGGGTGCACTCAGAATTTGAACTTCCAACAAACCAACTTAATAAACCCTCTGACCCAAAGCCAGAGGAAAAGTTGATACCTACGACGGATCTTGAAACTACCAGCATAGCCAAAATAATTCCAACCCCTAAAGGTAAAACTAAAGAAACAGTATCATTAGGGACTACTGCGAAAATCATTGAATTGATAGAACAAGATTCACCAATGTTCTTACCATTCGATTCAGTAGGCATAGGGTATTCCCTAGGAGTTGGCTCTCTTCTAGCAGAGGATCTCTGTATGGTAGAAGTAGAGTGTGCAAACGCAGCAGATGCCCCAACATCTACATTCCCGGCTAAGTATTGGACTCTCCATTTCGATGGAGCTAAATGTCGTTATGGAGCGGGGGTAGGTATAATTCTTACTTCGCCCGAGGAGAAGGTCCTCCCATTCTCTTTTAAGTTAAAATTTGAATGCACAAACAACGGCGCTGAGTACGAAGCCCTTCTCCTTGGCCTCACCTTAGCCAGAAGAATTGGTATTAATAACATCAGAGTCTTGGGAGACTCACAATTAGTAACAAACCAAGTTTCTGAAGTATATGAAACTAAAGCCGAACATTTACAACTCTACAAAAACGTTGTATTAGATTTAAGCAAGGCGTTTAACTTCATATCCATTGAAGCAATCCCGCGAGAGAAAAATCTTCTCACCGATTCAATAGCAACCTTAGCATCACGTTTTACTCCAAGCAATGAGCTAGAAGATACTCACTTCACAGTATCCATTCATGACGAACCATTAATAAAAACAATGACAAATCCTCTTTTTAGCGGAAGTGAATCTATCGTCCTAGACCATGTTGGAAATGATGCGGCTACTTTGGATTATTTAAATGCCTATGTAGCATTACATCTCTCCTATCACATGCTATATTTATCCCTGATTCCGCATTCGTCTTCCTACTTCAGAAATCCCGTAATGGATCTTCCCTCACAAACGGAGCCTAGCATATACGCAATAGAAAATGGAGATGATCTAGATTTACCTCCAGCACCACCTGAGTTCGAAGAGGGTAATGCCTCTTTGATCGAGGAAACAATCGATGTCAACATCGGGACAGAAGATGCACCAAGAATACTGAAACTAGGTTCTTCGTTAACACTAGAAGAAGTGGAAATACATACTCAGGTTCTCAAATAACATCAGAAGGCATTTGCATTTAATTACAAGGAGATGACGGGAGTCGCACCCCACATTGTGGTGCACAACCTCGTCACTAGATCAAATGCAAAGCCAATTAAACAAAAATCAAGACCCATGAAGCCCAAAGTAGCTCTCATGGTAAAAGAAGAAGTAATAAAACTCCTTCAGGTAGGATTCATCAAGCCAGTTGACTACTCCCAATGGGTATCTAATATCGTTCCCGTTCTCAATAAGAATGGAAAGATACGCATTTGCATAGATTTCCGAGACATCAACAAAGCACGTCCTAAGGACGACTTCCCATTACCATCCATAGATGAAGACGCTTACAGAGAAGCACATCTTTCCCAACTAGAAAGCCTAGATGAAACTAGGTTAGATTCTGAACAGCGGCATAGAGCTTATGCTAACCGAATGTGCCGGCAGTATAACAAGAAGTTCTATGAACATGATATATATGAAAGTGATCTAGTTCTAAGACTAGACAGCCGGATCGACAAGAAGACCGGCGAAGGAAGGAAATTCTGGCCCAAATGGTTGGGCCCATACCGAGTCACAAAAGACTACGAAAATGGTGCATACCTCTTATGCACACTAGAAGGTGAGGAATTTGGCGAAACAGTCAATTCCCTGCACCTCAAACATTTCTACGCATAAGCAGCTAGCACTGCTTATATAACTATTTACATTGCATCTTCATATAGATTTAGATCATTTTGTCCACTTGTTCTTACACAAATTGTGATCAAGGAATCTATTCTCAAAGTAATTCATTACAAACTCATGATGTTGTTGGCACAAAACTTTCTAATCATATCTCTCCATTTTCACAATATCATTAATCACTTCAGAATCTTTTATCAAATAAAATCAAACATGACGAAGTCTTAACGGTAACCATGCCAAGATCTGCAAGTTTGTTCTCACTTTGATTTCTTCTTAGGATAGGTGTCTTGCCTATGGTCTATTCTAGAAGCTTCATGGTGTCACATCTATCCCATATACACATCTCTTTGGAAATAAGCATATACTGACATTTTACTCAAAAAGACAAGTCAAAAAGTGATTAAAACAGAAAATTTTATTTTTACACATTTCCTTGCCCCACCAACCTTCGGTGATGAGCTTGCGTCTCTTACTAGTGACGTAGGGTTGGGAAAGGATGGAAATGCCCTGACTCGCCTATGCCTTGCCCACGGTGATAAACCCATGCTTCTTACAGGTAGCATGGGGCAAAGTGTAGGGGGTCCTCTAGACAATGCAAACGTTAAAAGGTCATAAACAAACTATTCAAACTTTGAGTCAAAAAAGAATGAATCAGATGTTCAAAATTCCAAGAGAGTTAAAAATCCTAAAAACCAGATTTTGTCTACTATGTGGCCATCTACGGGTCTAAGTCTGGATAAATCGCAAAGCAAGTTGCACCCAAAACTATGAAGTCATTCGGGTGGAGTAAGCTTGTAGTTTTCAATTTGGTTCCACCAAAGCTTCGTCTATCTTTCATCACTATCGTTTCACCATATTTCATAAACTTGTGCCCTTCTTGGCTCTTGGTGATGAGCCCTTGCATCTTACTAGTTGCGTGGAGTTAGGAGTGGGGCAAGTTAATCTGTTCATCATATTGGTTATTTTCATCACTTTGCCAAAACAAACATGAGGTAACCAAATTGCTCACAGAAGCTAAGATTTAAGATCACAATATATCTACAATATCATGTATCATCATCATGAAACACAAAAAGAAAGCAAGCATTTGCATCATTTGTTCTCCATTGCATGCATATAAAAAAAGCATATAAAACATACATCGTAGTATACACGAGGAAACTGAAAACAGAAAGGGAAAACACCAGTGACAAGTTTTGATCCAAAAACGAATGCATATATATAAATAATCAATGTTTATATACAATGCCATCATGCTCTAGGCATGGTCAAAATGCTCAAAGAGCCCGTGATATACAAAAGAATATATAGTACAAAACGCATAGGAGCCAAGTAGTCTCTCAACCCCTGCGCGACCCCTCTGAAGGTGCGTGCCCTCACCTAGGGCTCCGGCTACGCCGGAGCTCTGAATGCACAGAGGGCTCAGGGTCCCGAGGGGCAGCCATGGTCTCACCACGAGAATGGCTCCTCATAAGACACTCGGCTGTCCTATAGCCTGCCAACTCTGTACGGAGAGTTGACACCATCCTGGCCACGTGCCAAATGGGAGCAAAGATGTCGGTATGCCTATCGGCTGCTGAAGGCTCCCCGGCATCTACAGATAGCTCCACACGGGTCTTATCCATAGGGATCATCAGAGAATCAGTGCATACCCTACGGATTAGATCCTGCCACTCGTCAACAGTCTCTGCAAAACAAAGAAGAAGAAATGAATTAGAAACTAGGCAAGAGGCTAAAAGATACAAAAGCAAAACACAAGGAGAGGTAGCAGTTAAAAAAATCCTAAATTAACCAAACATTGAAAAGATGAGAGGATAACTTACTCGGATCACCGGGCCTCTAAGATGGGTCGCTGGGGCCAACACCCGCTGTAGATGCCGCTACCAACTGAGGGGCTGCTCCTGTAGTAGGAGCAACATGACGCCCCGCAACTGACTCATCCTCTCCACCATGGCCCTGGGAGAGTGGCTCCTCTGAAGCTAGAGTCTCTATCTCTGCACTCTGCTCGGCCCTCTCTGCCTGCAAAATATCCTGAGTGTCATGCCACTCAGGATCGCTTTCATCCGTCTACTCCTCTGACCCTCCCTCTGTAAACTCCTCAGAATCAGAGTCAATATCTATGGGGTCATCGCTACTATGAGTAGGACCCGCAGCAATCTGAAGCAAAGGTGCCCGGGGCACACCGTCTCTCCCTCTAGCCCGAACTACCCTCCTGTCTACAATGGGAGTGCCAGGAGTGATCACTATCCAACCATGGCCTCTAGGCCCCCCTCTAGCCTTGCGGACTGATCTGTAAACTGGTGCCGCTGGGGGAAGCATGCCCGCATATGGAAGGCCGAACTGCTGAGGAACTCTGCCAAAAGGGTGTACCTCCACCCGTCCCACGCGGTCGATAAGCTTACCCTATGGTGGAGCAGGAGATCAATGTAAGGGTCTCCTCGCCCCATATGCCGGCCATAAGCCGGTACAGCGTCGCCTCCATATCTATTGTGGTAAGGGAGGCAACTGGCTGGTGAGGTGCTCTAAGCACCGACATATCTGACCATCTAGCTGCCCTCACAGCCCCTGGGTCTGCCACCTCTACCCCTCTGCCATAAGGAATAAAATGCTCGTACACCCAACTCATGACTAGAGTCGGGTGGCTCAATGACTGTCCCTGCAAACGGACCACCCTGTATAAGTCATGGTAGGTGGTCCCCAGAATATCTGTGCCCCAAGCATATATCCGGCCATGCCCCTCTATCTGTGTAATGATGGGGGCCCAGCAATATAGTAAAGTATCTCCTCCCTTGTCCCCGATCAGCCTCGAGGCAAGGATCCCCATGATAGCCTGTCGAAATACGGGGATGGGCAAAGAAGGAATCGATCGAACTCTCACTCCCTTCTTCGACCCCGTAGAGATGGCTGCATCCCCCATGTAGCCTGCCCACTGTGTAATCTGTGCTCGAGACCCTGCCGTCTCCAGTGTGAGTCTCCTCCCGATGATCGTAACCCCCAGGATATGGTAGACATCCTCCAAAGTGATGGTCCACTCACCACGGACCCCTGGCAGTCGGAAAGTGTTTCGAACTGCATCCCAATATGAAAACAAGTCACAAAGTATGTGACTGGATGGTGTGACATGGGGCACGCGTGATATACGCAATATGCCGGCCCTCTGTAATGTATCCTCCTCATCCTGAGAAAGGGCATCCAATACCCCAGAGAGCCAATCACACTCTCTCTCTCGGCTCCATCTGATATACTCTGCTCTCGCCTACATACAACCAAAACACACAAAACAGAGCAAGTTAGTATCTAATCAATATCGAGAGAGTCATAAAAGCATATGGAAGTGATAAAAGTACAAGTACAATCTCCAAAATAGGTTCCTTTTGCATTCTGTGCAAAACCGCCGCCCTGAGCAGAGGGGTGGTTTTGTAACTGCCCGCCCTGATCAGGGCGGCGGTCGTGTAACTGCCGCCCTGATCAGGGTGGTGGTCGTGTAACCGCCGCCCTGGCCAGGGCGGCGGTCGCGGTCCGAAAACCCGCGTGGGTTCTTAACCCTAAAAAGCCCAAAAGTGTAAAAAATAGACCATTTTAACTAAAAACAAAGCCTACCCAGTAGACGCCCCCCCCTAGATGGACCTTTTGAACCTAACATTTTCAAAAATAATCCCCCCATTGCAAAGAATTTGCCATTTCAAATTTGAAGGGGGAAAAACACAAAATGGAAGAAAACCAACCTGTGATCGCTGAGGTCGGTGTTCCACTCGTGGAGGCATGATCACGATCTCGCTGCAAACGTTTCGACTCTACTCGCATGAGAAACCATCACCGTGGGTCCCAGAGCTCAAAATCAATCAAATCGACTCACGCAAATGAATAGGAAAATGGGCCCACTTTCATATATATATCGTTCTATTTCATTTTAAAGTGACTTTTCACAGGTTTGGAGCACTGATGGAGGTAAGTTTCTATCCCCACACGAATGGTACGTTCTCCTTCCCTATTATTTTAGCGTGTATCTTCCAAATTATTGTATCTATCTGCACTTGAGTTCTCTTTTCATTTTGCAGGTAGCAGGAATTTTGGATGGCATCATTTCGACACACGGACGAGTAAGGTATAGCTTCTAACTCCCCATTTCAGGACTGCCATACTCAGACCCAACCATTTTATGCCTCTTCATGGCTAAAACACTTCTCCGAGGGGGCAATATGTACGTACCCAAAATTGTAAGGTACTGTACTACCAGAACAGTGTAACAAGTGCCCCGATGATGATACAGATCTCCTCGCAAGGTGTTCGGGATCCAGAAAAGCCCTCGAGTATGCGTTAACATCCCGCATGCCCCGCTTAGCCCCCGTGCCCTTTGTTTTCCCCTTTTTCCCTCTTTCCTTGGCCTCTTGGCCTTCAGTGACGAAACCGCCGCCCTGCAGGGTGGCGGTCTCGTGACCGCCGCCCTGAACAGGGCGGCGGTCCTGTAACTGCCGCCCTGCTCAGAGCGGCAGTCCTGTGCGCATTTTCCAGAATGCTCTTTTGACGCGACCCACATGAAATATCACGGTTTCACCAGCTTTCTTTGCCGACTTGAGCATGCATTTATGTTTTTGGTCCCCTGGAATAGTGTTTTTCCTTTGTTTATTGTTTAGGAGTTCAATTTGGTTTTGGTTCTTGGGTGTTTGAATTCCTATAAGTGCATGGCTTGTGCTCAAGCAAATGGCCTCTCTCAAGTTTTTTTTCTGGATTACCTCTTTGCAATTCCTTTAGTTTTCCTTTGCTTAGAATACTTAGTTTTCTTCATTGCGTGTTTTGGTTAGTATTGTATTGCAGCTGGTAAGCCACATATCCATCTTGTGCAAGTGCATTCATTACTTGGGGCCACCATTTTTTGTTAGAGTCTTTTGATTTTCAGTGGTTTGGTCCTGTCAGCTTGCTTAGGATTGATAGCATAGTTCATTTCATACTTGGTTAGTATTGGTTCAGCTGTTGGTAAGCCACATATCCATCTTGTGCAGGCAGTGTTGTTGTTTCACCCATGGTCTGGAGTTTTAGGTCTGAAGCTTGGCTGGATTTTGAAGTTTGATCTTTTCTCTCATTCCCTCATTTTAGTGTTTTAGTTAGTTAGCTTGTTTAGAAGTACTTAGCTTGAATTCACTTGCATCTTTTGTTAAATTCACTCAGCTGTTGGTAAGCCATAGACCCATCTTGTGCAGGCAGCGCTGTTGTTTTATCTAATCCATTAGAGTATAATAGCTTAGGAAGCCATTAAAGTTGTAGGTTTTGCTCTTCATACAGGATAATTTCAAGTTTTGGACGCATTTTGTTGCACGATTCGCAGTAGATCCCGCTAGGAATTGCATAAGCCAAGCTCTGTACTCTTGCGCTATCCCTCTCCTATCTGTTCTATTCTATCTGCATTCCGAAGGTTGTCCCTTGTTCCAAACACCTATTCCTGTTGATGCAAGCATTACACGCTTTTCTGGATCTACGTGAACACAAAGAACGAAGAGATCATACTGAGGGGACAAGATCACACACACCATCGGATTCGCCACTGTTCTGCGAAATCCAGGTTTTAAACTTTCAAATTTCTAGTTAAAATCATATCAAACAGAGTAGTTAATCACTTTATTTCAATTAATTTTATTCTCGATATTGCCGGGGAAGCTGTGGGGATTGATAGTTTCTGAGAAACTATGATTCACTCCTCACTTCTGAGGTAGGGTCGAGAATCTTTGCTAATAGATTAGTTATTTCATTGTTTAGAATAGATATACAAAATTGCACAGACAAATAACCACACTTGGTTATCTTGTTTGTTTTAAATTATTAGTTTAGTTGTCAATTCTAAATATTTTAAATAGTTGCTTTCTTAAATTCATTTAAATCATTAGAAAATACAAAAAGAAGTCATATATGCTAGAAGTATACTTAGATTTCACTTTATTATAGTTTGTTTTATTACTGCTTTTGCATGACAATTACGGGACCTAGGGAGCCCAGGGAATACATTTTTCGAGCCAATCGTGCCTCAGCCCAACCTCATAGCGGCAATAACTGATATTGACCAGAACCTTAGGATATAAGTCTTCCAAACAACAACAGATTTCCAGCAGGTCAGATCTCAGTTAAGAGGATTAAACATAGAAGACGACCAAGCACATACGTTTTGGTCAAGTCAACCAAACTACAGGTTTGCACTAGGAAAAATATCCACATGACTGTAGAAGGATTCGAGAGAGAACAAACATTCAGGTGTGATCCTTTAGTTCCACAACCAGATGCAGGAGACACCCACACAGACATAGATACCAGCCTAAGAATCCAAGTTGCAAGAACACCTGTGAGGTATTCCGAGAAGATCGCACAACTATTGATTTTAACATAGAGGCTGAAAAAGTGTATGATTATTGGATACTAGGGATTAGGACTTAATTCCACACATGACCATAGCTGGTCCACAACAACCACGAGTCTACGGTTGTGACCCACAAATCCCACAAGCCCAACGAATCCACAGGTCAATCCGATATAGACACTAGCCTACGCACCTTGGTATTTAGGTCCACTCCACTTCCACCTATCATCATCGAACAACTGTCTTTACTAGATACAGCAGCTAACGAAGCTAGGGAATTCTGGACTAGGCCAGAAAATCATCCATAGAGTCACTACTATTCATCATCCACTATATGACCTTATCAGGAGATATACACGAAACAATCCCAGGTCATTTCCCACGTATTCCACAACCCATAGATCGAATCACGCCAGAGCTCGATATTGATTGGAGCCTTCGAGCAGTCATCCTTGCTGATCGATCTATCACACCAGTCCAAGTTAGAAGGGCCTTCTTTGCCTTAGATTCACAAATTCCACTAGTGCGTGTCGAAGACATTAGACTGCCTAACTAGTTTGTCTGCATATTCCATCCCCACCGGCTGTCTCGGCACGACCTCGGGAGGTCGGGTACACGGAAGAGTTACTTGTTGATTCTCATGCTCGCCTGTCACTTTTTCGACGTACAAGCACCCCAAAGGCTCACCTTAGAGGTCCCACCCGCGAACCTAAATTCTAGGATTTAAGAAAGTGAAGAAGATCTTGAACAAGAAAGTGAAGGTAGCAACTTCCTAGAGATTGATGAATTTGAGAATGATAGACAAATCAGATTTTGTGAGCATTGTAGAGGTGATGAAGAAGATGAAGAAGATACATGTATTGTGCAGTATTCACTCGTTCTCAGTTCGAGAAAAGAGCATCTCCCTCCACTACTGCAAAAGAAAATAAGGTTGATGATCCTCCTGTGATGACTCCACAAAACAAAATAATCAGTCGAGGATCCCCACTTCCATCTTCCATGAAGTCTGCATTGTTAAAGCTTGACCCCGTAGCAAGTAAGAAGGCTCCCGTAACCCTCAATAAGTCTTTTGATGTCTCTTCCAAGTCTAAATCTAAATCTGATCCTATAAAATCTAGTACTTTGAAAGCTCCTAGTGTACCTTTCAAAATACTCTCCATTCCCCAAAAATAAAATCCTACTCCCAATCCTATCTAGACTCCAAAATCATTCCCTTTGTCCCCCTTTTCTGCATCTTCTCCCTATGACTTCATAGAATATGCAAACAAATCCAAAGTGCAGATTACTGAAATCGAATATTTATAGACTTATCCTGAACAATTCGAGAGGCTCATCTGATATATCAGGAGTGGTAGTTTAGCACCCAATGATGTAACTTTTAGTTCCAAGGGCATGTTTTCAAACCCACCTACACCTCCCTCACACAACATAAATTATTTGATTGCATCAGATACTGATAAGTTTGAACCTTTTTATGTCTCCCTTCTTTTTGGAGAATATGTATTAACAACTACATAATAGATTCAGGTGCCTCAGATAATGTCATGCCTACAAAGGTTTCCAAAGCTCTCAAACTCACCATGACTCCACCCAGTGGCTCTTGTTAATCTTTGGAGTCAAAAGAGGTCCCACTTGTAGGGAAGGTCAAAGATGCATAGGTGGCTCTTACCAAATTTCCAAACAAGAAAATTTCAAATAATTTTGGTAGTAGACATCCCAGCCTCATTCTGAATGTTGTTGAGTAGAAGTTTTTACCAAGAATTAGGAGGTAAAAATTCAGATGAATCCATTTTCTACAAGCATACCAGTGAAGGGAGACATGGAGAAATTGCTTCCCGAGAAGAAGATGTGGTACAAGGTATGAAATTCTGGAAGCTCGGAAGCTAACATCTTGTGTCAAGGTAGCAGGAAGATGAATCACTTTGTGGAAACCAAGGAGGAAGATGATATCCCCATCTTGATAGGTCTAGACATGCCTTCATAGAGAGATTTGTATTTTAAAGAAGCATTCAAGAGATTCAAGTTACAAGAGGGCAACCCCGAATTACAAGATGATGCAAACCATGAAGAAGAGGAGATATTTCTTGATGATTTTGAGAAAGAAAAATTCATCTTAAGTGTTTATCTGTGATGAAGATATTTTCTCATTCCCATTTGAAGATGAGGACCCCATTGATCATGTCACCTAGGATGAGACCAATCTAGTCTAAAATGAGCCCTCAAGCAATGGGAAAGAACTATCTATACAAGGACTGATAAGATCCGTGGAAGAAACAAAAGATCCTGAGATCAGTCTTGAACTTTTAATGCAAGCCATGAATCTAGAAGAAAAACATGGAGCTGACTTGGAAACCTCAATTAGTGTGAAGATGGACTATGCTGAAATAAATCTAGATGATAAATATGGTGTTCCTCTTAAGCCAATGGTTGGTGGATACAATGATGAAATTGAGGTATTTTCTTTCCCATTTGAAGAGCAAGAATCTTTCAATGATGAAAAAAAGCAATAATTTTTTAGGCCTTTGAAGTTGAAGCTCCTCTAGAAAAAGAGTTGATAAAAAGTAGTGATTCCAAAGATGATGAAGTAATCCCTCTAGATAGTTGTATTGAGCTACAAAATAAAGATTCTTCAAAGGCGTACAAAAAGGATCTATAGGAAAATGTTGAAGCGAAAACTCCATGCAAGAAATATTGGATGCAGCATGTTGGTTGGATATTTTTTCAAACCAAAATATGAGGTTCAACCACAGTACATGGGATTAAATCCCTCCTCAAAGATAGGTGAGGATACCTGTTTATTACTAATCTAAAACACAGCAGAAATAATATATACAATATCCACACTATTCTAACCATTGGGGTTGGGATACAATCCTGAAATCCATATCAACACGAAATGGAGATGTTACAACTTCATAGATTAGGAAGAATTAGAAAGGAAAATATTATAGATGAAACAAAGAGGGAAGGGAATGAGAGGAACGTATTTTGTTTCAAGCAAACAAAGATCAAGAAATACTTATACGAGTTTTAGATAATGAGTGTAATATTCTGAAATGATTAAAATGATCAAGAATACTAAACAAAGAATAGCTCAAGATTTTGGACATAAGAACAATCTCTCAAGATAGATGAATCCCACAACACAAAGTTTGTAAAATAACACTTGTTTCTATTCTTCAATGATTAAAAACAAAATACAAAGTTTTTCTTCTTCTTCACAATAGCTCTTAATATTAAAAAAAAATCTCCTTTTTTGGAATGCACAAGCATCCCTTATTTATAATAGAGAGAGAAGAGAGAAAATAGGATAAATCCTAGAAAATAGTCTTTTAAACAAGAGTCCTATTTTTCTTCACTCTCACGCAGGAGAATAAGTCAAAATTTTCTTCCTATGTGACGAAACAAAAATGAAAAATACATGACAATTTCTTGATAGAAATGACATGAAACATTATGTTTATTCCAATTCATCATCTTTGTCTTCTTCCAGGGCAAGCCTGCTTGTCTCAAAACTCTTGGAACTTTCAGAATGCCCTGAATCCCATCTTCATTGGCGCACTAGAATAATCACTTAGGACAAGTTTCCTGAGTGTCACTTACATTACCAGGAAGTTTCTTCAATCTCTTGTTGAGTTTTCTCAGTGATTCCAAAACATTTTCGATCCTTATGAACTTATCGATGATTGATAGATCAAAGATAGAAGCTGGCTCATGCTGAATTAACTTCTTGAATTTGTTTGTAGAGATCTTCAGTAGGTAGAATCTTTGATCTCTCATCCAACACCTTGGAAAAGATCCTAGATAGATCCTCTTCTACATCATTGGTGGCATCGACCAGCTGATCTCTAGAATCCCTCAACTTGCTACAAGCTTCACTCAGAATATTTATCCTAAATCTGATGGCTTTGGCAAGGTGGAAAAGTTTATCTCCATGTGGAATGATTCCTTCTTCTATTGAGATCCGGGATGGAACCTATTTCAGTGCATTGAGAGCTTCCAAGGTTAATTCAAGGTTCCTGAATTCCTCTGAAAATTCATCATCCATCTTGTCACCATCTTTCTTTATATCCTCCAAGGATTTATAAACTTCCACCATATCATCTACGACCTCTCTTCCTTGCAATAATATCCTCTTTATCCATTCTTCAACAATTCTCCCCTTCTCATTCATCTTTTCAATCATAGGCACTGATGAGAAATCGACCCTTATAGGAGTAGGGGTAAAAGATGACATTGTTAATTGTGAAGGCTTTGAAAGCTTGAGTAATACCTCGGTCAACTATTCAACTTTCTCCTTCAGCTCGTCCCTTCTTACCTTTGTTTCTTTTAGATTTTGGCAAAGCACGTTCATGGTATCTTGTGCATCTTGTTGTGCTCCTTCAGTTATCACTTTTCCCAGATCAATCCTTGTAATTTGATTATTAGTCACTGTTATATCCTCATTTTTTTGTTGGCCGCAGGAGTGGAAATCTTTGCAAACTTATGCCCTGAGGCACCCACTAAAACTCTTGAAACCATTTTCGGTTTCTTGGCATATTTGGTAGGATAAGCCTTAAGTGAACTAAAATCGAAGGTTGATAGGGGAAATAACACATTCCTCTTCCTCAGGGTCTGATCAACCAACCATTGAGGCATAGCGGAATAAGTTTCTCCTATTGGAGGTGTTATGGTTGTATCTATGGGTGGAGGAAGATTTTCTTGTAGATTCGTGATGAGTTCAAGTGTAGTGATTGTGGGAATAGATTTAGGGAATGAAGGTGTGGAAGGAGGAGGAATTTCTATGGCCATCGTAGGTCCAGCAAAGAGAGGTAAGAGATCACATAAACTTTTGGCCATGGATGATGAGAGTGGCATTGAAATATGTGATGAGGAAGATTAGGAGAGAAGGGGTAAAGATTCTAAAGCCAAAGATTGAGAACCAAGAGCAAGGCTTACCTCTGATGAGAAATCAACAAAAGGGGAAATAAGAGGTTGACTAACCTCAATTTCCGAAAGAATTTCTCCTTGTTCTGGTGGAGGAGGTGAATCCAAGATCTCAACTATTTTTGTTGGAGTAGCAAATGATTCGGCCCCTTGCTCTCTTCTCCTTTCCTAACAAACTTAAACTTTATTTACCTCTTGGTAGGGATTTTATCATTTTCCTTTTCTCCCTTGGAGGGTCCCATGCTTCTAAAGTAGTTATTTTTGAAAATTTCTTCTCCTTATAACTCATTCCCCAAGAAATGAGCCATGCCTTAGTGTGGACAAGAGTCTGAGAAGCTCTTTCAGCGATAGAATCCTTTTCAACAATAGACCAATCAATGGATGGGAATCTAAGTTGTTCTCCATCTGACTGTTCGTACCTAGGTTCCAGAACACTTTCATTATCTGTGGTACCTTCAGGGATATCAGATAGATCTAACATCTAAATTTCTTCAAGTGTCAGTCTACTGTTGTCTTTTCTTCAGATGACAACTTCATCACAAAGATCAACCCAGATATCTTCCACAGTGGGTACATGCAGGTACAAGGTTCCATAAGACTTGAGGACTCCTCAAATGTTGAATCCTTCTCTCATCTTCATGTGCTTCTTCAATTTATCTTGAATTTTGTGCACCACATTCTTGGAATTAACCATGTGTAACATGTATACCTTCCAATGGAAATAGGGAAGGAGATAGTAGTTTTGTGTCTGCTTTGTTGGAATTTGTGAAAATCCAAAAATTGTCTGACCAACTCCATGAGGATCAGTTTGTCACCTGGGAACCTAGGAAAATGGAAAGGATTACCATGGAACCTTACCACCTAAAGATTAGGTAAATTCTTGAATTGTAAGAAGATGCAACCCCATTTAGACACTTATTTCCATGCTTCATCGAAACCCTTCTCTTCCTCAGATCAGGATCCAGTCTGTAAATATTTTCGTAGAAGAAGGTTTCATTCACTCTTCCAAATTGGTCTTCAGACCCTTTTATTGTCAGTTACAGGAAGTACCGATATATGTGTTTCATTTCTCAGTTTCCCTTTTCATCTAGCCCTGGATAGTTTCTCATGCCTGCTACCACATAAGTGACATATGACATCATATAGAACTTGCCGGTAGACAAGACCATTTTCATTTGAGAGTCTATCTCATTACTTATCAGGCTACCCCAGTCAATCCCTTGGTCATTTTTATTTATGATGACCATGAACTAGTACATCCACCCTTGGAATTATTTTGAATCTGGGAGTCCAAACAATTGGCTCAGCAGGGTGATGATATCACTGACTTCAAGAATAAAGTCACTTCTAGGGACCGACTTAGGAAACCTAGAAACATATGGCTTATCCTTGATCAAGAAATTTTTATTTACGTGCTTGATGCAGTCTTCCTGATCCTTGTCCCAAGCCTTTTGTGCTGATTTAAAGTCTAAATCAACATATTCTATAAAGTTGGGCAACTTTAGGAGTTGATCAAAATAATCTCTATCT
This sequence comes from Taxus chinensis, assembly GCA_019776745.2. Lineage (NCBI taxonomy): Eukaryota > Viridiplantae > Streptophyta > Pinopsida > Cupressales > Taxaceae > Taxus > Taxus chinensis. Next base: position 649,997,271 of record CM034147.1, on the reverse strand, counting down.
AATTTCACTATAGACTCCCCTGCTTGATTTCTTATTGAGTAGGAGGCTAAGTCATAGTGAGAAGCGCAAGCCAGGATGAATTCAGGGCATTGGGTTGATACTGGAAATCCTACTGTAAGAGGAAGAATGTTTCCAGCTATTGACTTTGTCCATATATTCTGAGAAGAATCCGCAATTATTTTCCAGAAGTCTTCCATATCTATATTTCCAAGCTTTGTGTCCCAGATGTCATAGTTGCAACTTACATAAGAAGAGGAATCCATCTTTTGATACTTGTACTTCATCTTTCTGACTTATCTGACTTATCCTGAGATGGGCCAGGGTCTGACATGAGGAGTCTTGAGAATGCCTTGATGACTTCTGGAAGAGTAGTTGGGTGTAGAGAGCTTGCTGAACAAGTGTATAGACCCAACACACCTTTCAGGTTTTGAATCTTGCAAAGCACCTTTGAAAACCCGATAAACTGAAATGTGTGTTGGAAATTAGGGCATGTCAAACACCTTGAGAAACTTGAAACACACGGCAGACCTTGATAGGTGTCAGGCACTCTGCGAAACCTAAAACACTGGCGAGGCATGGTGTCAGAAGTTATGAGATGATGTTCAGGTAGGTACAAATACCCAACACACTTCGGAACTCAGAGGATGTTGAACACCGGTCAAGACCCGACACAAGGCGGAGAAAGCAAGATGTTGAGCAGCTAGCAAAGCTCGAAACAAGGTAGAAACTAGATGATGTCAAGCACCCTACAAAACCAAAAAAAAGGATATCAAGTCTCTGTCCTATCAGAACATGAAGAATTTCCCATGTTTCGTACATTCATGGGTTTTTAGAAAAAAAAAATCCACAACTTATGTAAAAATAAGTAGATGACCAAGGAGTGAAATTCAAGAAAAAACCTTACTGGAAAAAGACAAGAACCAAGGGAAAAGACCCAAAACCCTATTCTGGTAAAGAAAAAGGAAAAGAGATGAAAACCCAAGAAAAACATCACAAAAATAACCCCAAGAAGCTTCAAAATGAAAGAGGAGAAGAATACCTTCAACAAGATTGAAAAATGATTGAGAATGGATGGTGGAATCAATCGAGGAAGCTCAATTGAGGTCTGGAGGTGGAAGAAGCATGCACAAAAATCCAACGCATCAAAATCATACAAGGTAACAAATGATGTGGAAAACCACCTATTTATAAAACCCTAACATTAATTACACATCACTCGACACGTGTGCCTAACTACCAGACAACTGGGCATTAATGACATGTCATCATGCTTGGAGCTCCCGAAAACCTGACACAAAGGATTTGGTTTAATTTGAGATTTAGGCTTCGAACACAAAGCATGAAGCATGAGATGTTGCAATGCTTTGAAGTCCCAAAATTCTGACACAAAGGCTACGATCAGGTTTCAGGGAACATGAAGCATAAAACATGTTTTGGGCGAAGCATGTTCTGATGCATGGGAGTTTCGAAAACCCGACGCACGGTTAAGACCATCAAATTTTGGGTTTTTGGGAACATGGGACATGTAACATGCAAGAAACATCAGTTCATGCAATGAAAACCTGAAAACCCAAAAATCTCCTTCAAAAGGGAATTTTAAGAGATATGTCCAAAAAAAATTCTATGGTTATCTCATTTTTAGCTAGAATCACTAAAACAAGATAACAACTGGCTCCAGTTGGGGAATTTATTTGAGACATCAAAGGAAGAGAACTCAGAATCAAGAAGATTTTATCCATTGAGCTATGGAGTCGGAAGAAGAAAAACCAAAAACAAAGAAAGAAAGAAAGAAAGAAAACACACAACAGAAAATAAATTATAATACAGTGCAAGAGAACATCTTGCATTACTGATGGAACAACTTCAGATGTTGGCCACTGAAAGGTAGAGGGAGCAACTCTCCATCAAGGTATGATAGACAAAAGCTATTTTCACCATTCAGCTGATGAATTTTGAAAGGACCTTTCCATAAAGAGTTGAGCTTGCCATGCATCCCTTTCTGTTCCCTTCTCTTATCCCAGAGAAGTACTAGGTCTCCAATCTGAAAATCACGTTGCTTTGATTTCTTATCAAATATCCTTTTGACTTTGATCTGATGATCTGCAATGCGATCTACCACCTTGCTCCATTCTTCTTCTAGCCTGGCTAGGTACATTATCCTTTTCTCAATAGAACTTTGAAAAGTTTCATCATCAATTGCTTTAGCCAACCGTAAGGCTAGAAATTCTACAGAGATAGGAATCTCAACATCAATTCCATACAACACCTAGAATGGGGACATTCCAATAGCTTGCTTAGGAGTAATCTGATCTACCCATAATGCATCATACAATGCTTTGTGCCATGTCCTTTGATTCTCATCAACCATCTTTCTGATTATGGTCACCAGGTTCTTATTGCTTGATTCAGCTTGACCATTGCCTTGGTAGCAATAATTAGATGAATGAGCCAATGTGATCCCAAATCCATAACAAAATTCAATCAACTCATGTGATGAGAAATTGGTAGCATTGTCAGCAAGAATCTTGTGAGGAATGTTGAATCTAACAATTATATTCTCTTTGAGAAAATTACAAACATCTTCAAAGGTTTCCTGTTTGATTGGTGCAGCTTCCACCCACTTGGTGAAATAGTCAGTGGCAGTGAGCACATAATTATGACTGGCATTGGAGGTAGGGTTTAGTACACCAATGAAATCAATTCCCCATTAGCAAAAAGGTTCTTCAATTACCACAGGCTTCAAGGGAAGAGCAGCCTTAGGGTGACCAACGAAATGTTAACAGGCTTCACACTTAGCCACCCATTCTATTGAATCTCAAAAGAGAGTAGGATAATAGTACCTAGCCTATAATATTTTATAAGCCATCATAGAGGAAGAGAAATGTCCTCCGCATGCTAGATTGTGAAAGGATTCTAGCAACCTTATCTGCTGAGACTTGTCAACACAACGAAGGAATACACCATCAATACCCTTCTTGTATATACCATTATCCCATAGAATGTATCTCGCGGACCTTAATTTAACTGTCCTCTTTTCTTTTTGGCTCAAATGTGGGGTACACTTGCCATAAGTTAAAAAGAAAGTGATGTCTGCATACCATTCATCGGTTGTGCTTACAAAAGCACCATGGGCAATTCTGAAGAAGTATCTTTAGTTTCTTCACATTCTGTCTCAGACTTATTTTCTGCAATCAATTGGCACAGGCCTCTTCCTTGTACCAACTTGGTAGGTCTGATGTCCAAGTCATATTCTTAGACTTTGGCTATCTAGTTACCCCGTTGACTACCCAACTCTTGTTGAGTCAATATGGACTTAACTGCAGTATCAAGAATGAGAACGAGAGTGTGAGAACTCAACACATAGTACCTTAAATGCTTCACTACTCTCACCACTGCATAAGCATGCTTTTATATTTGAGACATTTTCAATTCGTGTTCCTTTAGTGGGAAACTCATGAAATCAATGGGAGCTTTGATTCCTTCTTCATTCTCCTGCATCAGGATGGCTGATACTATATGTGCGGAAGCGTAGTTGTACATGATGAAATCCTTCTTAAAGTTGAGGCATACCAGAATAGAAGCATGAGCGATTACTCTTTTGAATTCTTCGAAAGAGAGCTTCCCTTCATTTCTCTATTGAAAAAATGGAGTTTTACCTTTCATCATCCCAAGGATATCCTTGGTTTTATCAATAAAATCAGGTATAAATCTTCTTAGGAAATTGACCTTTCTGAAAAAGGAATGCACCCCAGTTTTTCTTGTAGGAAGGGTAAGGATTTGGATGGCCTTTACCCTCTCTGGGTCAATATTGGTTCCTTCTTTAGTCATGATATGACCCAGCAACCTTCCTTCTGTTACTTTGAACATGGATTTTTTAGGATTTAATGAAATCCCATGGCGTCTACACCTTAAGAGTACCTGCTCTAGGTGATCATAATGATCACTTCACTTTTTAGAGAAGTTTGTCAAGTCATCTAAATATACAACTATGACCTTTCCCATCAAATATCTGAAAGCTAAGTCCATAGCTCTTTGAAGCATGGCTTTGGTGTTAATTAAACCAAAAGGCATCCTCCTGTAAGTAAAGGTCCCCCATGGGGTGGAAAATGTTATTTTATGTTGATCTTTAGCAACTACCTCAACCTGATTATATCTTGAAAATCTATCAAGCATGTATAACATTTCTGATCCAGTGATAGTCTGTAATACTTGGTCCATGATAGGCAATGGGTAATTGTCTTTCAATGAAGATTAATCAAGGTTCTAGAAGTCAACACAAATCTGAATCTCACCATTCTTCTTTCTGATGGGGACAATGTTAGCAACCCAGGTAGAATGATGGATTGGAAAGATAATCCTTGTATCCAACATCTTCTAAATTTCTACAAGGATAGTCCCTAAGATCTTTGGGTTGTAATGAATTTTCTTCTGCCTGTAGGGTTTAACCTCAGGCTTCAATGGAATTCTATCTTACACATCCTTCAGCTTGAAAGATTTCAAATCCACATATGACCATGTTAGGATGTCCATATATCTCTTCAGGAGTGAAGTGAATCTTTATTTTTCCTCTAGAAAACAGCATTTCACGATGTTTACCATTTGTGGTTGGTCAGGAGAGCCCAGATTAACTTGATCTACCTCTGATGAGGAAGCACCTTTAGCTTACCTTTTATCCTGAATGAAATGGTCATTCTTGTCAAACAAACCTTCCAAAGAAACTAATCCCTTCAGAATCTTATTGCCTTTGAGCTGGATGAATTCACCATTAATCTCTTTATATGAATTCAAGACAGACTCACAGAAAGTTGATTCTGATCCTTCAAAATAAAGCTCGCTAAAATTATCAGCTTTTTCAAGAAAAGACAACAACTATTGAGCATCATTAAACACTTACCAATGTTCTGCATTATCTAGGATACTCAGATGACACACAATTTTGATGGCATCTGTGTCTTGTTTGAAATTTGGGTGAGGAGGGAGAAGAGATGCAAACATGGCTAAAGAGTCAACTTTATCATTGTAATCTCTTAAGACTGCCTTAATGGAAAAAGCATCAAATCATTCTATGTTGTCCCAAACTTTGTTCCTATAATGTCTTAGGTGATCATTTTTTACCTAATAGGCCCCCCTTGATTCACAATCAACTCGACATCTCCTTGTACTTTTAGATTTTGGATTCCTTTTTGTCTTTCCATTTCTAATCCTAGTAACAAAGCTTCATATTCAGCTGTGTTATTAGTATTGTCAAACTGTAGCTTGAAGGCGAAGGGAAAAATATTGAAATCTGGAGATATGAGAACCACACCAGCTCCTGACCCAGTAGTTGAACAAATCCCTTCAAACTTGAGGATCTAAATAGCATTAGGATCTTATTCCTTGACTTCTACAGAGGCCACCTCAGATGTCATGAAATAATTACCCAAGCCTGCATCTTCGAAGAGAATTTGAGCCTTGGGGTCATCTAATTTAGTGACCAGGTACTTTATTGTGCTTCAGGGTGAAGGACACGAGGAACTCCATTTACTGGAATTTTAGCTTTGGTCCAGTCCATGTTGATTTCTCCTCCAACATCTTTACAAAAACCTCTTCCTAAGAGAATACCATAAGCAAACTGATATATCAGCAACCAAAATAGTCATTTTCACTCTCTTTTCAGGGAAGGCAACAAATGCAAATTGTACATCCTTGATTTTGCCAATCAAGGAGACTTGTTTGGTTTCCATGGAGTAAAACCGCCCATAAGATTTAGTCAAGGTGAGTCCAAGGGCATGAGCTAATTTTGTGGGCATTACGTTATCAGAGGATCCTGATTCAATAATGTAATTGCTGAGTTTAAAACCGTTTATAAGTGAGGACAAATAAAACGGTTCAATCTTTCTCGAAGAAGCAACATAAGTCATATTATTCTGAGGTAAAGGTTGAGTGGGGCTATGAAAAATTCCTTTTTAAGATGAGGGGATAACAGCCTTACTTCTAATGAATTTGGCAAGTTTTTAAAATTGCTTAGGGTTGGACTGAAGGTACTCGACTTCTGACATTTGAATTTTAGTTTTTCTTTACATGATCAATGATGTCAAAAGTGGTATATGAAGGAATGATGGAGGGATCAATTCTAGTTACACTAGTCTGAGCCAAGGTACTAGCCTTGGGGGCAGGAGAAAAAAAATTTAGAAGATGAAGTTTCCTTTTTAGTTGTCTCCTTTTCAGTTTGCACTGAGATAAGAGAGCCCCTTTTAGCCATAACCACAGGAGCTTCTTTACTTTTCTCCTTAGAGCCTTCAACCATATTTCTATGGTTATGATATTGGGATCAATTGAAGACTGCAAATGATTTACCATCATGCTCACCTTCATCTTCCTCGTATTCCAAATACCCAATGCTGGGGGTCACCAAATGAATTGTTAAAAGACTCATCAACATATCCTGAAGCTTCAAAAGCTTCATGACAATCTTGATCTTCTAGTTCTTCACCATCCTCAACTATTTCCAATGTTGCATTAATAGGAGGATCTTCAATGGCCAGCCTGGTAGGAGCAGCAATCAACCGGTTATTATCTCTTACAGGGGCACCATTGGCATTGTTGAAATTCCATCTAGGAATATCCCAATAAGGAATGATGGTCACTTATTGAGACATTTGCTTCTTCAAAGTGATCAAGTCATTGGCCATCTTCTAAATCATAGGATCAGTAGTACTCTTAGAAGAACTCTGATTTTTAGGTTTAGATGACTCTCTTCTGATATTTCCAACCAGAATAAGATCATCTTCTATTTCAATGGTTGTAGCTAGAGCAGTGGCCAAATCGGGAATAACAAACCTCCTCAATAAGAAGCTCACAGTAAGGGGCTAAGTGTTGATGAAGAAACACTTTTGATTTTCAAGAGTGGGAATGGCTAGGTCTTGAATCTTATGAATCAGCTTGTTGAATTTGGCTATGAAGTACTGCATGGGTTTGTAAGATTCCTTCTTCATATGTGTAAGTTGTGCTAACAAGGCATGATAATCTTCAGCTGGTTTGAATGTTGCTTCAAATACGGATCTCATGGTAGCCCATTTGGTAATGCATGCATTTGAAATATGGTAAAACCATTCTGATACTACACCATGCAATGTCTCAATGAAAATTCAAATAGAGACATCTTCATGAGCAACCCCAAGAACACCACACGTGACAAAGAATGAAGCAATGTGTTCATCAGAGTGCTTCTTCCCATCACCGTTGAACCTAGGAATATTCTTACGGGATCCATGAGGTAGATCATGCAACAGTGGAGTTAAGGAAAGAGGACCAATAGCCACACCCCAAGGCACAGGTTGTGCTTCCATTCTTTTGAATGAAGTACGTAAAGGAATCTGAGTATCAGACAAGAACAATGCACGACAGATTGCAGACACTTCTTGTTCTTAAGGAACCTGAGATCTTTAGATAGGCAAAGAACTTCTTGCTTGGCTAGATGTAACACTTTTAGGGGAAAGTCTAAAATTATGTTGTTGAAGTAGATCAATGAATGGATCAATTTAACCCCTGGCTCAGCTTGACCGAGTGAAGATCTATCTGGCCAGCTTGAACTGGAAAATAGATCTTCTGAAAATAAGGTAAATACGGAGTTTCTAGACAACAATAGGATAAGCTTAGTCTTATCAATCTGTATCTCCCTAGTAGAGTCACCAAAACCTGTTGGTTAGATATTTTTTCAGACCAAAATATGAGGTTCAACCACAGTACATGGGATTAAATCCCTCCTCAAAGAAAGGTGAGGCTGCCTATTTATTACTAATCTAAAACACAACAGAAATAATATATACAATATCCACACTATTCTAACCATTGGGGTTGGGATACAATCCCAAAATCTATATCAACATGAAATGGAGATGTTACAACTTTAGATTAGGAAGAATTATAAGGGAAAATATTATAGATGAAATAAAGTGGGAAGGGAATGAGAGGAACATATTTTCTTTCAAGCAAACACAGATCAAGAAATACTTATACAAGTTTTAGATAATGACTGTAATATTCTGAAATGATTAAAATGATCAAGAATACTAAACAATGAATAGCTCCAGATTTTGGACATAAGAAAAATCTCTCAAGATAGATGAATCCCACAACACAAAGTATGTAAAATAACACCTGTTTCTATTCTTCAATGATTAAAAACAAAATACAAAGTTTTGCTTCTTCTTCAAATATAGCTCTTATTATTAAAAAAAAGTCTCCTTTTTTGGAATGCACAAGAATCCATTATTTATAATAGAGAGAGTGGAGAGAAAATAGGATAAATCCTAGAAAATAGTCTTTTAAATGAGATTCATATTTCACTTGACTCTCATGTAGTAAAACAAGTCAAAATTTTCTTCCTATGTGACGAAACAAAAATGAAAAAGACATGACACTTTCTTGATAGAAATGACATAAAACATTATGTTTACTCTACTTCATCATCTTTGTCTTCTTCCAGCGTAGTAGAATAATCACTTAGAACTTTGCAAGTTTCCTGAGTGTCACTTGTGTTACTAGGAAGTTTCTTCAATCTCTTATTGAGTTTTCTCAGTGATTCCAAAACATTTTCGATCCTTATGAACTTATCGATGATTGACAGATCAAAGATAGAAGTTGGCTTGTGCTGAATTAACTCCTGAATTTGTTTGTAGATATCGTCAACAGGTAGAATCTTCAAGCTCTCATCCAAAACCTTGGTAAAGATCCTGGATAGCTTCTCTTCTATGTCATTGGTGGCATCGATCAACTGATCTCTAGACTCCCTCAAATTGCTGCAAGCTTCACTCAGAATCTTTATCCTGAATCTGATGGATTTGGTAAGCTGGAAATGTTTATCTCCATGTGGAATTATTCCTTCTTCTATTAAGATCTGGGATGGAACCTATTTCAGTGAATTGAGAGCTTCCAAGGTTAATTCAAGGTTCCTGACTTCCTGTGAAAATTCATCATCCATCTTGTCACCATCTTTCTTTATATCCTCCAAGGATTTGTAAACTTCCACCATGTCATCTATGACCTCTCTTCCTTACAATAGTAGCCTCTTTATCCATTCTTCAAAATTTCTCCCCTTCTCATTCATCTTTTCGATCATAGGCACCGATGAGAAATCGAACCTTATAGGAGTAGGGGTAGAAGATGACATTGTTGACTATGAAGGCTTTGAAAGCTTGAGAAATACCTCAATCAACTGTTTGACTTTATCCTTCAGCGCTCATCCCTACTTACCTTTGTTTATTTTATCTTTTAGCAAAGCACATTCATGGCATCTTGTGCATCCTATTGTGCTCCTTCTATTGCCACTTTTCCTAGATCAACCCTTGGAATCTAATAATCAGTCACTATTATATCCTCCTTTGTTTTGTCATCCCCGGGAGTGGCAATCTCTGTAAACTTATGCCCTGATGCATCCACTAAAACTCTTGAAACCCTTTCGGTTTTCTTGGAAAATTTGGTAGGAGAAGCCTTGAGTGAACTGAAATCAAAGGCTGGTAGGGGAAATACCACCTTCCTCTTCCTCAAGGTTTTATCAACCAACCATTGAGGCACAGTGGAAGAAGATGCTCCTATTGGAGGTGTTATGGTTGTATCTATGGGTGGAGGAATATTTTCTTGCATAGTCATGATGACTGCAAGTGTAGTGACTGTGGGAATAGATTCAAGGAATAAAGGTACAAAAGGAGGAGGCAATTTCTATGGCCATCGTAGGTCTAGTAGAGAGAGGTGAGAGATCGGAGAAAATGTTGGCCATGGCTAATGAGAGTGGCATTGAAATATGTGATGAGGAAGATTGGGAGAGAGGGGGTAAAGATTCTAAAGCCAAATCTTGAGAAGCAAGAGCAAGGCTTACCTCCGATGAGAAATCAACAAAAGGGGAAATAAGAGGTTGACTAACCTCAATTTCTCAAAGAATTTCTCCTTGTTCTAGTGGAGGAGGTGAATCCAAGATCTCAACTATTTGTGTTGGAGTAGTAGATGATTCAGCCCCTTGCTTTTCTCATTTCCTATGACAAACTTAAACTTTATTTTGCCTCTTAGTAGGGATTTATCCTTTTCCTTTTCTCCCTTGGAGGGTCCTGCTTCTAAAGTAGTTATTTTTGAAAAGTTCTTTTCCTTATAACTCATTCCCCAAGAAATGAGCCATGCCTTAGTGTGGACAAGAGTCTGAGAATCTCTTTCAGCAATAGAATCCTTTTCAGCAACAGACCAATAAATGGCTAGGAATCTAAGTTGTTCTTCATCTGACTATTCGTACCTAGGTTCCAGAACACTTTCATTGTCTATGGTACCTTCAGGGATATCAGATAGATCTAACATCTAAATTTCTTCAAGTTTCATTCTACTGTTGTCTTTTCTTTAGATGACAACTTCATCACAAAGATCAACCCAGATATCTTCCACAGTGGGTACATGCAGGTACAAGGTTCCATAGGACTTGAGGACTCCTCAAATGTCAAATCCTTCTCTCATATTCATGTGCTTATTTAATTTATCCTAAAGTTTTTACACCATGTTCTTAGCCTCAACCATGGTGGAACATGTATACCTTATAATGAAAATAGGTAAGGAGACAACAACTTTGTGTCTGCTCTATTGGAATTTGTGAAAATCCAAAAATTATATGACCAACTCCATGAGGATCATTTTTTCACCTAGGAACCTGGGAAAATGTAAAGGATTACCGTGGAACCTTACCACCCAAAGATTAGTAAACTTCTTGAATTATAGGAAGATGTAACCCCATTTAGAAACTTTTGTCCATGCTTCATCGAAACCCTTCTCTTCCTCAGATTAGGATCCAGTCTGCAAATATTTTAGTAGAAGAAGGTGTCATTCACTCTTCTAAATTGGTCTTCAGACCCTTTTATTTTCAGATGTAGGAAGTAACGATATATGTGTTTCATTTCTCAATTTCCATTTTCATCTAGCCCAGGATAGTTTCTCATGCCTACTACCGCAAAAGTGAAATATGACATCATATAGAACTTGCCAGTAGACAAGACCATTTTCATTTGAGAGTCTATCTCATTACTTATTAGGCTACCCTAGTCAATCCCCTGGTCATTTTTATTTATGATGACCATGAACTAGTACATCCACCCTTGTAATTCTTTTGAATCTGGGAGTCCAAACAACCGGCTTAGCAAGGTGATGATATCAATAATTTCAAGAATAAAGTCACTTCTAGGGACCCGACTTAGGAAACCTAGAAATAGATGGCTTATCCTTGATCAAGAAATTTTTATTTACGTGCTTCATGCAGTCTTCCTAATCCTTGTCCCAAGACTTTTGTGCCGATTTAATGTCTAAATCAACATATTTCGTAAAGTTGGGAAACTTTAGGGGTTGATCAAAATAATCTCCATCTAATTTCACTATAGACTCCCCTGTTTGATTTCTTACTGAGCGGGAGGTTGAGTCATAGTGAGAAGCACAAGCTAGGATGAATTCAAGGCATTGGGATGATACTTGAAATCCTACTACGAGAGGAAGACTGCTATCGGCTATTGACTTTGTCCATAGATTCTGAGAAGAATCTGCAAGTCTTTTCCAGAATTCTTCCATATCTATATTACCGAACTCTGTGTCCCATATGTCATAGTTGCAACTTACATAAGAAGAGGACTCCATATTTTGATACTTATACTTCATCTTTCGTGACTTATCTAACTTATCCTGAGATGGGCTAGGGTCCAACATGAGGAGTCTTAAGAATGCCTTGATGACTTCTGGAAGAGTAGTCGGGTGTGAGAGCTTGTTGAACAAGTTTACAGACCCGACACACCTTTCGGGTTTTGAAACCTGCAAAGCACCTTTGGAAACTCAACAAACTGAAATGTGTGTCAGAAATTAGGGCATGTCAAACACCTTGAGAAACCTGAAACACATGGTCAAACATGATAGGTGTTGGGCACTCTGCAAAACCTGAAACACTGGCGGGGTGTGTGTCAGAAGTTAGATTATGTCAGGCAAGTACAAATACCCAACACACTATGGAACTCAGAGGATGTTGAACACCAGTCAAGACCTGACACAAGGTGAAGAAAGAAAAATGTTGAGCAGCTAGCAAATCCTGAAACAAGGCAGAAACTAAATGATGTCGAGCACCTTGTAAAACCTGAAAAAAGAATATCGGGTCTCTGTCCTATCAGAACATGAATAATTTCCTATTTCATACATTCATGGGTTTTTAGAACAAAAAATCACAACTTATGTAAAAATAAGTAGATGACCAAGGAGTGAAATTCAAGCAAAAACCTTACTAGAAAAAAGACAAGAACCAAGGGAAAAGACCCAAAACCCTAAGATGGTAAAGAAAAAGGAAAAGAGATGAAAACCCAAGAAATACATCACAAAAATAACCTCAAGAAGCTTCAAAATGAAAGAGGAGAATAATACCTTCAACAAGATTGAAAAATGATCAAGAATGGACGGTGAAATCGACCGGGAAGCTCAATCAAGTCTGGAGGTGGAAGATGCATGCACAGAAATCCATCACATCCAAATCATACAAGGTAACAAATGACGTGGAACACCACCTATTTATAAAACCCTAACATTAATTACACATCACTCGACACGTGTGCCAACTACTAAACAACTGGGCATTAATGACATGTCATCATGCTTGGAGCTCCCAAAAACCCAACACAAAGGATTTGGTTTAATTCAGGATTTTGGATTTGGGGAACACGAAGCATGAAGCATGATATGTTACAATGCTTTGAAGTCCCAAAATTTTGACACAAAGGCTATGATCAGGTTTCAGGTTTCGAGGAACACAAAGCATAAAACATGTTTTAGGTGAAGCATGTTCCGATGCATGGGAGTTCCTTAAACCTGATGCACAGTTAAAACCATCGGGTTTCAGGTTTCAGGGAACATGCGACATGTAACAAGCAAGAAACATGCTTTCATGCAATGAAAACCTGAAAACTCAAAAATCTCCTTCAAAAGGGAAATTTTGAAGAGATTTGTCCAAAAAAATTTCTATGGTTCATCTCATTTCTAGCTGGAATCACTAAAATGAGATAACACAGTAGAAGTTGCAGAATATCCTGAGTTGATTTTTAATCTCTTCACTCGTGCCATGGACATACAAGACAAGTAGTAGGTCACGTCCAATATTTCCGTCAGTACTCAAACACCTCATAGTGGAGTAAAGGAAAAGGTATGAGTCTGAGGTTTATCATGGAAAAGAGGTCAATGAGCATAGACCTATGAAATAAAATATTCCAAAATGTTCAAGTAATTTAAATGAAAATCATCCCTAGGGGTAGCGATAACATGCTCAGTGAAGAATCATCTATGTGGATAAACATGGAATGTAACTGGCACAATGAAACTAAATTTAAAGAGAATAGATGTAATGTAATTTCTAATCGAATGCATGAACATCAACAAGATCAGGTAGACTCACTCCTACCAAGTACACATATAATTGTGAAAGCAACTGGATTTCATAAATAGCTAAGGAGAGGAAGCTACTTTCTAGAACCTGTCAAGGGCTTCGCAGAACATCAATCATTCGTTAGTACCTCTTTAGGGGTAACTCTTGAGAAATTAAAATTGCTTTGGTGAAAGTGGGTTGTCCCCCACCTTGTACCATAGGTTATTGCTATGTGTGTTTCCCTTCCTTTTGTGTGTTTCATTTCTTTTTCATGTGCATGTGTGTTTCTTTCTTCTCTCTTTCTCACTTTTTATAAGTTGTACATGACTCTGCAGTGCCCAATGGATAAGGCACTGGTCAACGAATAATATATTGTAAGTTGATATTTTGGGAGTTCTCATTCCATGTCCTTTTTTGCACTCATTTCATTTCATTTCCCTAAGATAGAGCCATTTGTTGTCGTGTAAATGTGCAATAGGAAAATTGACAATATCCAAGCATGAAAAACGATACCCCCATGTTAAATTTTCAAGTCCTATCATTCCAAGACACCTTAGGTCTGTCTAGTTAGTTCAAGTGACCTCTCAATTAATGTTATCTCATCCCCCTAGGTGATTTAGTAAATTCCATTCTCCCCCTAATTGATTTTAGGAGTTCATTTACAAGCTAAAGACAATTGTGGGAAAGGTTATCACTAGCCTTCCTATGGCTAGAGTGACCCCATGGAGAAAAAATAGAGGATCCTAAGTGGATGTGGAGGTGATTTGAAGGTACTTGGACATCATGGAGATGATTTAGCAAGATTCTATAAGGGCTCAAAGAAGTTGGGGTAGTTTCACTAGAATTAGGGTTCACAGGCGTAGTCAATGCACAAGCCAAAATAGCCATTGAGCTTCAAAAGAAGATTCAAAGAGCTATGGATGGATTTATGAGTAAATCAAAACATCTACAAAAATATGATTCTAAGCCCTACATGATATTGAAATCATATTTTTCACAACACTTTGGCACATTAGGTCTATAGGCAGGTTTTCTCAAGCACAAGTGGAGTACCAAATCACAATTCAGATTTTTAGGGACAACATGGATGAATCAAGACATTAGATCCCCACCATTGGATTCAAAATGATGTTTCCACTCAGGATAATATAAAATTTCAACAGGAAATTCCACCAGGAGCTCAAGTTATCATCGTTCCAAGTTACTCTCTTGGAGACAGTTCAGGAGTTAGTTAATTTTCTGGAGGACACATGTCAACACCACGAGCCTGGCAGTATTTTATGTCCCTAAAATCTCTAAGGTCAGGTACACCAACCTTGGAAAAATTCTCCCAGCCTCCATGTGACCTTTGGTACCCTCATGTGACCTTCCAACTTGGCAGTTCAGCCCCCAGGTGAATTTTTGGAGCTCAAATTCCCTACCGTCAGATCGAGGACATGTATCAGGTCCAAGACCACCATGGAATTTTATGTCCCTCATGCCCCTGAGGTTAGGAATATAAGACATGGAAAAATTCACCCATCCCCCATGGGGATTCCTTTGGTCATCCATGTGATTGAATTTCAGCCATCAGTGCTTCTAGTGTTTTTTCAAGCAAATCCCCTGCTTTCGGATTGAGGACACGTGTCGTCCTCTTACTCACTATGTAATTTGATGTCTCTCACATCACTAAGATCAAGTAAATTATACATTCTTACTATTTTTGGTAATTCTTTGTCAAAAGTGGTTATGGAAAAGGCAGTGTGCTTTGAAGGCCTCCAATAAGCTAGAATGATTATCCAGAGCAGAAAATAGTGAAAATGATCACTTACTAAAAATATTAAATCCTTTATATAGTTTCTTACTAAAAATAGTAAGTCATCCCAAGAATTGGTCAAATCAAAGTCAGTGTGCACAATATCGAATAAGGGAGTTCATCACATCACGATGATGGAGAAGAGGCAAAAATCACCTCTCACTAAAAATGATAAGCCTTCCATCTGGAAAATTATTATTAATAGCAGGTTATTCTCAAAGGGAAAGTTTGGCACAATGATACATAGAGGGGTGATCATATCAGGGAACTGGAAAACACTTTTCAACACTCACTACATAGTTCGGGTCATAGGTATATCATACACAGGCTAGGAGTTATGGTCACCATTAGAATAGTTCACTCAACTTGGTGAGCATTCGTGAGATAATTTGAAGGAGTTTCATAGTTTGCAAGGAGTTAAAAGATTTAGAGTTTCACTACATTTGGATCTTTCCATCAAATAGGACCAACGAACTTCATCAGGAATGACATCTCCTCTTCTTCTTCTCTCTCTCTTACTCTCTCATATTCACCCCAACTTTCTCTGACGTTCCAATATTCTAATTTCATGTTGGGGTTATAATTTTTAATATGTCCTAATGTTCCTAATGTAATAAGTCACCTTTATGTTATAAAAAGGGATTTAATATTATCCTAGGAAGTCAAAAAAATTTAAATTGCATAAGGACGTATGAAAATCCATTGGGGGGTAGATGATAAGTCACCTCTCATTCTATAAATTGTAACACCATTCCCATTTCAAAGGGTTGGTCATTAATTTCTTAAGCTCAAGAGAGAATTCTACCTTGAGATAACAAAGGATATATCCAAATTTTTCCATTCGCCTCATTCTCAAATTTTCTCTATTTCCTACACTATGTACATTTTCTACTTGAGCACCAATACAAGAAGAAGGAGTTTATATCCTTTTTTATGAGAATATTTTAGAAACTTTAGTTCTCAATATTACCTCATCTTGTTGTTGTTTTGTAGTATTTTTTCCTCTTAATTTCAATTCATGTGATGTAATTTCCAACTAGTGTAATGTGAGTCTTTGATTTCCTACTTGCAACATTAGTTTCTCTTGTCTAATATTCTCACTCCCTTTCCCTCTCTCCTAGAAAATTATTGACTTGCAGGTATCTATAAGATTTTCCCCAAGGTTAGTGGAGTATCCCTATTGGATCCACAGTATAAAGGCCACCACATAAATCCACCTTTTCATGTGCATGCATATATGTTATTTGTACTAGTTAAGTAGAGGGGCTTAGATTTCTAGAGCTTTGGCAAGAAATCCAAAAGTTTGTCCACCCAACAAATTTTCTCACCAACAGTACTCTAGACACAACTTCTTAAACATACCATGTCATTTAACATAGTTTCACACTTCTAGGACATCATACACTCATTCAATAGACATTAATGGACTAACCAAGACCTAGTAGACTTCAACAATGGCTACACAATTTTGAATACTTGACTATACAGTCTCACAAACAACACATTGCAGGACCAAATGATAGGCCACACATATGTTTGCTCAATTATTTCTCTTCATGACACTCTTCTTTGTATTCAACATTTTGACCATCATTATGAAGACTAGATCCAAAAACCAAAATCACACTTAAAGGATTGAATCTATAATGTTCATGGAGATTGTATACTTAAACACATACCTTGACACAACCTAAAACACCTTTAACAGAGACTAAACACTTTTTCATGACAAAAATATGATGGATAAGACAAATAAATACCTTAGAAGACTGAAACAACCTTGTAGGGACACATAACCATGATTCCTTCATCTGATGAATGTATTCTAGAATTTTATAGAAGAAACACAAAGCTCACTAGATCATTAAAAAAGTATATAAGCACCATGTGACCTCAAAGATTCAATATTCTCCTTTTCTACCTTTGAGATCTTAGATGATCCTTTTGGAATGATAATTTCATCTGTAAATCCTTAAAATTTTGATTGGATATTAGTTGGATATTCATTAATCTCTTCATTAACTTTCTCTTTCTCAAATAGGCTAAGAGTCCTTGACTTGAACTAGGCTTGACAAACTTGATTTATTCCTTCTTGATATTTTCAACATAACTTGGTAACTTGAAAGAGATTAATTCTCCCTTAGATATCATTATTTATTTCTCCTTCAAATCATTAGCATCCTCTACCTTCTTGACAAGTTTGAGTTCATCAGATTTCACATTCTGCTCACTAGGCCTAGAACCAGATTCCTTGACCTTGTTTTTTTTATTAACACCTTTAATGGTCATACCAGCACTTGATTCACCCTTGGGACTGATTTTTATCCTAAATACCTTCTTATTTTATCCTTTTAATGCATGATATCTAATTTCATTCCTTAGAGATTTTTTTTGATAACATAACTTCACAATGTAACCTTGTTTGTGGCAGATGTAACACACAATTCTATTCCAATTTCTAGGTTTATACACACTAAGATTGCAACCAAAATTAGCTTCCCTATTGCCATACTCAAAACATGAGTAGCATTGACCCTTGAATTATTTTTCACCATTTCAAGATGAATCACCTCTTGAGGACTTTTTATTGCAATCTATAGCTCTGTGACCAAAACCATTACAAACATGGTAGTATCCATTGAAAGAAAAATCATACCTCATAGCATTAGGTTGTTTAACTGAGTTATACTTATTTGAATCAGTCTTCTTTATCTCTTTCTTGTTTGTTTAAGATCTTGGACCAGATTTTCCAACATTCTTCACATGTTCTCCTTTAAACCCTCAACCTATTTTTTCATTGCAAACCTTTTGGTTCCCCAAAATCCTATCAAGAGCTTCAGATCTCTTCTCTAACTTTCCATACATCTTCAACCTACTGGAAGCATCTACTAAATTTTGATTCGAAAGGTTTTAAAATTTCTACATACCTAGAATAAAGATTTTATTTATCCTTTAGGGATTTGGACACATTTTCAACTTGAGATTCTAACTTTTGATGGATTTTCCATGTTCAATCTCCATACTATTGATCTGATCTTGCAATCTGTGAATTAGGGACTCAGAAATATCATACTTCTTCCTCAAGGCTTCTTCAACATCTGAAGGCTTACACATTACTTGTGCTTGTAGGATATCCTTCAAGTGATTAAAATTGCTTCTCATGGACCTATTCTGATGCCAATTTTTGGAAGCACAATAGACTGAAGGGGGTTGAATCGGTCCTATAATAATTTTTTCTTCAATTAAAAAACCATACATTCATCATTCATAACCTTACATGTGCATATTAGATGTGAAATAACCATTGATTTAATAAAATCTTACTATTAAATTTAATTTCAAAGTCACTACAATGATATACAATAAAATACAAATGTGAAGCACTTATAAAGATGTAACTGTGTAAGAAAATGAGAGAGATAGGGTACTTATCTGATTTTCACTTATCCTGAAGTATACCCAAACTAGAACAATCGATGAACAGACTGGGTAGAATACTGGAAATGCTTGATATAAATTCTAGAACTCATAGAATGAATGAGACATGGGTTCCTAGAAAAGGGTGAGGTTTCCTAGGTGTCAGAGACATTCAGTAGGCATTTGTGACTGCGCAAAGAGTTAGAACTTTTTTTAGTGTCGTTAGGGTTTCACTATCCCTTGTTACTGATCACATGTAGGTCATTGTAAGATCATCCAATTTTCTAGTAACCTGTAAAACAAATAATATCCTTCAAAACCCCAAAACACATCAACTCTTAAAAAGAAAATATGCAAAATGGGGAGTTAGACTGACCTCGGTAGTAACCCGACAAAGTGAACTTATGACCGAGCATTACACTACATCTTGGACTCCATGTAGTTTTATGTGAGTGTGTGTAGAATTATGTCCTTCATTTTCCCTCATGCTAATGATGCCAAGATATCAGGATCTAGCTAGATATAATGTAAATGTGTGGATGGAATTCAGAACTTACCCTTCCTATGCAGAGTAAGTAGCCCCACAATGTAGTCCCTTTGATAGTATGTACATAGGTAGCCTTTAATAAAATTTCTCGCCATAAATGGTATGAATGTTGTGCTTATATAAGGATCTATTTTTTGAATTTCGACACTAGTGACACAACATGCCGGCTAGGACTTCAAGATAAGAGTAAGAAAATTGAAAAGGCCAGCCAAAAATTTCAAAATTTAAACAAAAACAAAGATGACAGGAGCACCCAAGTTGGAAAAGAGCGCCTGTGCACTAGTGTCTAGTCCTAGGCGCTATTTTCTAGAGAAAAGTTATGAAAAATGTGATAAGAATAAAATATATGGATCCCTATGACCTAACCAGAACTAGGTGTGGAAGCGATAAATGTGAGAGATAAAAATAATAGAAACAATCAAAGAAAGCATATGAACTAGGAAGTGTGTCACCAATGAATACTTTTCTTACTCAAAATCCATACGTAAAATAACATACTTAGCGGTATAGTAAAATAGTAGTATGTGTGTGATTTTGTGTCGACCTTTGCCCCCCTTTATGTTATTTGAATTAAATTCAATTAGTGTAAAGGAAGTAAGGAACATACCTGTTAGAAGTCTAGAGAAGCCCAGTTACATAAGTACGTGCAGAATATGAGAACATATAGTGTTGTGAACCATTAATCGGTGTGTTGATCCATGTGGCATAAATGGATACGGCGAACCATTTTAAGGATCACTTGGATAAATTGATGAATTTATTTTGAGTGATTTGGAGATTTTGAATTTGATTCCTAATTGATATGTTAAAGGGGTGGGGAGTGATCAATTCCCAATCTGATTTTGCATGTTCAAGAAATTAAAGGATTTAAGCATCCTACTGTCAGAGGAAGAGTGTTAGGGAGAGAGGTATAGTTTTACCCTCCAACTATGACTGCATCCTCAAAAGGTCCAACCTCTACAGATGGATAAAGATCAAATTTTAATCCATTGCAATCCATGTTGAATAACCCATATAAGAGCATTATAAGAAAGGTAATCATGTCTCATTTCCTCCACTTTGTCGGTGCCACGATATGTATAGTGTTATATGGCTTATATGTTAGGTCATCTAGAAGTGATAGAGAATGTAAAGTGATTTCCCATGTTAGGTCATCTAGGAAAGGTAATGAAGTGGTGCAGCTCCCAAGTTAGTTCATCTAGGAGAAATAGTAAAATACACTATGTTGTATCGATCAATTGATTTGATTCAAATATTAGAAAATTATGTTGAGATTAAATATATACAATACATTACTCATCGAGGGATTTTTCACTTTTTTCCCCCATATTAGATCATTAGGGGGGATCGATAGAAAATAGTAGAAGATGTTGAATATTATATAAGAATTTTTTTGATAACGATGTATTAAGAGTGTGTAGTGATCGCATACTAGCCTAAGGGGGATTGTAGGCTGATCCTGATTATATGACCCCCTTTCAGTGAAAGCGGGAGTGATAGTAAGTATGAACATTGAGCCGAAAGTAGATATTAAATGATGTAATAGTGAGCAAAATGAATTATAGTAGATGTTGTAAAACTATGTGTATATTGAGTTAAAAATGTACCAGATTGGAATATAGTGATATGAAATGTGTACAATACGATGGTAGGAGGATTTATGAACTGAATGGTGCAAAACGGGGAAAAAATAGAGTAAAAAAGCTCAAGATATGAGAAAAATCATGTGGTGTGTATTAATTGGAAGAATATGCACAAATGGTAACCATAGTCACATAGAAAATTGAAACTTGCTATATATATATAATATATATATATATATATATATATATATATATATATATATATATATATATATATGTGTATGTATGTATGTATGTATGTATGTATGTATATATATATATGTATGTATGTATTAATAGTAAAAGGTGAATAGTAACTTCATTTTAACCTTGATTGATTGAGAACTTGAGCTCCGAGCTTGCAAGGATGCCCCAAATTAGGGCAGTGAGGTTAACTAGATTTGAGATGGTGGCAGTAACTGTGGCAATGCAAATGGTAGATGAGTTGGTAAGTATGGGTATTTTTGAAACATTAGATTAAATTTGCTTGTTTTTTTTCAATTTTTTTGCAAATTTTAGATTTTTGAGTTTCTGGTTGTTTCTGATCTAGGAGAGAGCAGTAAAGTCACTATCGTTCTTTACAACGTCAACACCCAGTTCCAGGAGTTGCTAACTTGCTCCCACAAACCCACACCCTACTCCTAGGCACTGGTGACCCAAGAAGTTGTTTTGACTTAAGAGTGTGAAATAAGTGATATTTTATGACTATTGGTAGTATGTTTTGTTTTCTTTGTGTATATATGAGGCACTAATATTGTGATTATGTTGGTGTTTGTTTTGTGCAGAGTGATATTAATTCAAGGGAATTTTGTGGAGATCAACACTTGAGTACATTGTTGGTGTTGGGCCTATCTGACGCTAAGTGGGATATACTAGACCATGCCATCCTGTGGAATATAACAAGATTAGGGGAGGTACCCCATAATATTCAAATGATTAACGCATTTTATGAGAGGTGGGATGTTGGAGTGAGTAGATGTTATTGTGGGTGAGCATTGCCCGCTTGTTCGAGCTAGTGGCAATAGCAGTGGCTTACATGTATCATATTTTTGAGTGTGTGTGACAAGGTACAGGAAGAGACTTGGTGAGCTAGTGAGGTTACATGAAGAGGATCCCTAGCACATGATGTTTTCACAAAGTATGTATAGTTACAGGGATGGATTGTAGAGAAGTTGTTCGAAGTGTCTTTATTACGGAGACATGTAGAGAGATATAGGGGTCATGACCAGTGGCGTAGATTAAGTAGTGAAGCATATAGTTCTAGAATTCCCACAGTTGTATGTAGTTACAATGTTGATGATGTATGACATATGTGGTTATATCGATGCATGGGGGCTTTCCCCTAGTGATTTTATTTTTGAAACTTGATTTTTACGATATATATATATATATTATATATATATATATATATATGTATGTATGTATGTATGTATGTATGTATGTATATATATATATGTATGTATGTATTAATAGTAAAAGGTGAATAGTAACTTCATTTTAACCTTGATTGATTGAGAACTTGAGCTCCGAGCTTGCAAGGATGCCCCAAATTAGGGCAGTGAGGTTAACTAGATTTGAGATGGTGGCAGTAACTGTGGCAATGCAATGGTAGATGAGTTGGTAAGTATGGGTATTTTTGAAACATTAGATTAAATTTGCTTGTTTTTTTTCAATTTTTTTTGCAAATTTTAGATTTTTGAGTTTTCTGGTTGTTTCTGATCTAGGAGAGAGCAGTAAAGTCACTATCGTTCTTTACAACGTCAACACCCAGTTCCAGGAGTTGCTAACTTGCTCCCACAAACCCA
The DNA here is from genome assembly GCA_019776745.2 of Taxus chinensis. Taxonomy (NCBI): domain Eukaryota; kingdom Viridiplantae; phylum Streptophyta; class Pinopsida; order Cupressales; family Taxaceae; genus Taxus; species Taxus chinensis. The sequence continues at coordinate 649,974,689 of CM034147.1, read as the reverse complement.
CACCCTATCCTAGGCACTGGTGACCCAAGAAGTTGTTTTGACTTAAGAGTGTGAAATAAGTGATATTTTATGACTATTGGTAGTATGTTTTGTTTTCTTTGTGTATATATGAGGCACTAATATTGTGATTATGTTGGTGTTTGTTTTGTGCAGAGTGATATTAATTCAAGGGAATTTTGTGGAGATCAACACTTGAGTACATTGTTGGTGTTGGGCCTATCTGACGCTAAGTGGGATATACTAGACCATGCCATCCTGTGGAACATAACAAGATTAGGGGAGGTACCCCATAATATTCAAATGATTAACGCATTTTATGAGAGGTGGGATGTTGGAGTGAGTAGATGTTATTGTGGGTGAGCATGCCCGCTTGTTCGAGCTAGTGGCAATAGCAGTGGCTACATGTATCATATTTTTGAGTGTGTGTGACAAGGTACAGGAAGAGACTTGGTGAGCTAGTGAGGTTACATGAAGAGGATCCCTAGCACATGATGTTTTCACAAAGTATGTATAGTTACAGGGATGGATTGTAGAGAAGTTGTTCGAAGTGTCTTTATTACGGAGACATGTAGAGAGATATAGGGGTCATGACCAGTGGCGTAGATTAAGTAGTGAAGCATATAGTTCTAGAATTCCCACAGTTGTATGTAGTTACAATGTTGATGATGTATGACATATGTGGTTATATCGATGCATGGGGGCTTTCCCCTAGTGATTTTATTTTTGAAACTGTGATTTTTAACGATATATATATATATATATATATATATATATATATATATTATTGGTATTAGTGTGTTTTATCGATGTGTTATTGATATGTGATGTGATGGTTGTTGTTTGTGTGTAAATGTTTTATTTGCATTGCATAAATGGTTATATTAAAAAATTTATGATAATGTTGATTAGGACATAAACAGATAGGTAATGTATGAAAATTGGAAAAGATGTGATAAATGATAATATATGTATGTATGAAAAGAATAATGTGAAAGAGAAATATGATTGAAATTATTGTATGTAATCATGTGTAAGAATGATGAAGAGGGGGGAAATAATATTGATGCCTCTCAGCATATGAGTAGGAAGATGATGCTAATTTATATAATACCCCTCAGCAATCAAGAATGAACCATAGAACAAGAGTGCATCATCAGGGAATTGGTTGATAGTGTACACTAAATAGATAGATCAATTAAGCGTGTAGCACAAATATGAAGTGGGGTTCTTATTTTAATAGATCCCTCAATAGTCATGTAAGAGATGTAAAAACATGAGTGCATCATTGGGTAGTGAGATGAGAAAAGTCACCTACTAAAGATGAAGAGGTCAGTGAGGAGTGGTGGACATATGTGAAGTGGTAGCAGCATGAGTGTAAGAGCCTAATTAAATGTTAGATGAGATGGTGCCAATGATGGGAGATGTAGTGGTAGGAAGCACAAATTTTGATGGATTAGGAAGCTAATTTGAAGTAAGAGAACTGTGAGGAGGATGAGATGATGCTTTAAGGGATGAGCGAGGTGGAGGTCATGCATGAATAATAACTTTATGCAGTGGATGAATGACAACCTTAACAATAGGGGAGGAGACAAGTGAACTAAATTAGTTGTACTCTTATGTGGGATTAGAGAAATATATCGTTCACGAGAGTGATATCCAAAGGTGATGACACCCTATTCTTATAATTTTTGTAATTTTTCATTAAGGGAACAATATTCATTGTCACTATGGCCATTGATGAGCTGATGATTATAATAACAAAAATCAAGCTGGCAATGTAATCAATGAGGATGATGATGTTAATTAGAAGGAAAGTGAATTAAGCACTTATCAATTATAGCACACAAGACATCATGAGGCTTAGCAACATGGGAGAAAAGAAATGGCTCCCTAAGTAGGAGATGGATAAGACTTAGGTGGAGAGTGACATGATGGTAGAGATGGAGGATGCTTATGCACCGGAGGGGATGGAACATTCTTGCAAGGTGGAGGAGATGGATACCTTGGCGGATTCTTGACATATGGAAAAGGAGAAGAACTAGGAGACGATGCAGCAATAGGAGTATAAGGAGGGTCTATAACATGTACAATAATTAAATCTTGTTCTAGATTCGTAACCTTATAGCATAAAAGTGTAAATGATTCACATGTATCATACTGCAATCATTATTTTAAAGCAAGAATCAAGCCACAAGAAAATATATATTACTTCTTAAGATCAATAGGTTGAAATACTAACTGATGCATATAATAATTGAAGCGTAAAATGTAATCTAGAATAGGTTCTTTCTTACCCTGATGTAGGATAAGTAAGTGATCATATGTGACTCTAGGACCAATGTTAAGAATAAAGCGTATAAGAAAAACATCTTCCATTTCACAATATGTACTAATATATCCAAAAGGAAAATGATTGTACCATTGAAGAGCATTATCAACAAGACTATGACGGAAGCCTTTTAGCAATAGTCGATCATTCGAATAAGAATCCATAGCTAAACAATAATGCTTTAGATGCAGATATGGATTGCCAATTCCATTGAAACATAAAAATGTAGGCATGATGAAATCCTTAGGAAATGTTGAATTTGAATTTTATTTGGAATAGGACTGCCATGAAGAGAGTTATTATCAATAGAATCATAATAGGATTTTCTTTCAAGAGTGAGAGATTGAACTTGAGATTGCAAATGGCCAATAGCATTCATGAATGACAAAATATCATGTGAAGGAATTGTAGAATATGTGAGAGGCACATTAAGAGGTTGAAGTTTGTTGTTATGAGTGACCATGGGAATGTGAGAAGAAGAAGTGAAAGATGAAGATGTTATGAGCGCACTAGATGTAGATGTAGAAGAAATAAGAGACGGTATACTAAGAGAAATAGAAGAAGAACCATGAATATCATCAAGAGAAGAAGATGAGGAAATAGGTGGAGATGAACATGGGATATTAGTGGAAATAATATCAGTAAAATCAGAAGAAACTAGAAGAGGTGAGATATTAGGAATGGAAGAATCATCATGAATTCCATTAGAAACAACCTCAAAAGTAGATGAAAGTGGAGTGGAAAATTCACATTCAGCATTCTTAAGAGAAGTATAATCTTTAATTAGTAGAAGATAAAGTTTCACATGTAAGTTTTTTATCAAGCAATTCATCAACATATATCGAAGTAGGAGAAGAATTATCATGAGATGTATCTTTATAATCATTAGAAAAATTTTAAAAATAGAAGAATCATGAGATACAACTTTACACTCATCTTGATTAGTATGAGAAATAGAATCATGCGCATGTACATTTTTATCATTGGAAATAACATTATTTTTATCTACAGTATCACAATCAAGACCAAGCGTATAATCAATAATAGCATCATTAAGAGCTGTAGTAGACATAGAAGAAGGTGGAGGAGCCTTAGTGGCTATAGAATAATAAGGATTAAATCCAAAAAAAAATTGAGCCTTAGAAATAATGCTTAGAGTAGATTGGGTAAAACTAGTAGGAACTTTGTGTTCATTGGCATCAAGAAATCTATGAAGATTTTCATAAAATTGAACATTGTGATAAAGATCCAAAAGTTCAACCTCAACAACATCATCAAGGATAGGATTAACACTCACATGATTCATAGATTTCCTAAGAGAAGAAGATCTATTGTAATCCATTAGGTTTTTATGGATCTTAGGGAAAGGATTTCTAAGAGAGGGGTTCACCAAATGATTTAATAAAATATTACTATTAAATCTTACTTTAGAGTCACTATAATGATATACAACAAAATACAAATGTTAAGCACTTCTACATATGTAACTATGTAAGAAAATGAGAGAGATAGGGTAGTTATCTGATTTTTGCTTATCCTGAAGTATACCCAAACTGGAACAACTAATGAATAGATTGGGTAGAATACTGGAAATGCTCAATATAAATTTTGGAATTCATAGAATTGCTGAAACACATGAGCCTGGGAAGGGGTGAGGTCATCAAGGCACTAGAGACCTTCTATAGGCGCATGTGACTACACAAAGGTTTGAAACTTGATTTTTCTGGTATCACTGGAGTTTCTTTATCCTTCATTGTTGATCACATGTAGGTCATTGTAAGATCACTAAATTCATGGGTAACCTGTAAAACAGATAATATCCTATAAAACCCCAAAACACAACAACTCTTAAAAATAAAATATGCAAAATGGGAAGTCAAACTGACCTCAGCAGTCACTCAATAGAGTGAACTTACAACCGAGCATTACACTACATATCATACTCTATGTAGTTCTATGTGTGTGTATATAGAATCGTGTCCTTAGTTTTCCCTCACACCAATGACAAAAAGATAGAGGGATCTAACTAGATAGAATGTAGATGTGTGGATGGAATTTATAACTTCCCCTTTCTATGCAGTGTATGTAGAGTAAACAGCCAAAAAATATAGTCCCTTTGATATTATGTAGATAGATAGCCCTTGATAAAATTTCCCGCCATTCTAATTGTATTCTTTATTTTCCCACTCAAACCATAGATGTATTGGCACATCACTCAGAAACATATAAGAGCTCACTCGAAGCACACAAAGGTACCAGTCCCTCTTTGTTACTGCCTTACCATGTTGTTAGCATGCATTATCATAATATCCATAATCAAAGTGCATATTCCATTCAATCAATCAGATCTATGAGCTCAATTTAGAAACGCACATAATAAAGAACATAAAAATCACATAAATATTAATACCAAATTCCCCATACAATAACCATGTGAATAGACATCAACAACCAATATCCAACCATAACAATCCATTATATTAACTCATGACAAAACCAGGAGCTGAATACATCATAATTACCATCACAAAGTCATGCCCATAAAATTAAACCATCATAACTCTATTACAAACCAAATCGCAACTCAACACACCCTAAATTGTGTAAATCAATACATATATATAGAGGGGTGGGTGCTTTCCCCTTCACCACCCATGCACTCTCAAAATAGGTTGCATGCTTAAGAATAGTCCATTCACTACTACAAATATGCAACTAAGGAATCATGTAAGCTTCACCTAACAAATAGACCTAATCTATTAATTAACATCTAGATTTGATATTCCTATTATTAGCCCTAACAGCGTTTCATAACACTTGAACTTCTTCTTATTACGAAAATATATTTTACGTATCCTCCAAGTCTTCTATGCATCATTTAGTGTTGTGCATTCTCATCACTCCATGTCTATTCTTATCCATATAACATGCATAACGGCTAGGTCTCTAGACTCTATCTTTTCCTAGGTGCACACCTCTTATTTACTAAACATCTACACGTGCGCCTATGTGCCCCCTTCCTATGTGCACCATGTCCTTATGAACCTCTTCATATTTAGGAAATAATTTTATGTATTCAACATTACCCCAAAATAACTGTCATTAACGCCCTCGACAATGAGGTCTCCCAACTTATATCTCCAAAGAATAAAGAATGAATTATAACAATAAATTTAAATAAAGAATGAAATAATAGTAGAATAAACTCAACAACCAGAGCATTATTCTTCTACAGTAAACAAAAGGTAAGGGTGCTCATTCTTAATATCTACTTCCAGCTTGTTCCATTCACTAAGCCCCTTCTTTGCCTTTTCAAGAATATCCCCAACTACTCCATCCACCTCATCCAAGGTCATGTCTTCGCCCTTATTCTTTAGCACTCTAAGAACATTTTCCAAGCTGGAAATCATTCCATCCATTGCATTCATTCTTATTGCTATTAGTTTCCCAAGTTTTTTTATCTTCTCTTGGTGAGGATCCCAGACTGGTGTGAGTGCATTGCACTTCTCTAATATTAATGTTAGCATCTCCTCACATCCCAGAGTTTCATTTTTACATCAAGGACTCATATTCTTCCACCAATGTCCTTATTTTAATGGCAAGCTCTAGATCTACACATATATTTAGCGTAGATTATTCCTTCTTCATTTCATCCTTCAATGTTTGAAGTAGAGATTCATACCCAACTATTATACATGTTATTGTTGCCTTAGTCCTTTCCTTCTTAGTTGCTTCATATTCCTTGTTCTCTTTCCTCTCCCCTAACTATTTCTTAATCAACAAATGGAAACAGTCCTATAAGAATTGCAAGAATGGCTTATAGGTCTACTCAGTCTATTTATCAATGTATGGATGCACATTGATAATATCCTTCACCAATTCCACCGTAAAATCTAGAATCTCCTTCCATTTTCCCCTATCCTTATTTCACCCTTTATTTATCTTCTCCACTTGTTCTTTTAAGCTCTTGTTATCTTCCATCAATGTTTTTAATGTAGCCAATTTATCTATATTTATGCCCACTACTTTAGTTGCCATCTTATTCAAGGCATTACTTGTTTATTTGTTAGTAAACTCTGTTGGCCTAACTGTCCAATGTATGGCTTAGGATTTCTTCTTAATTTTTTATCCTTATATATACATCCTCCTTGACATCAAATTCATGTTCATCAATGTGAGCCTACATACTCCAAGATAACTACTTTCGTATGTGCATGTTTATTGCCTCTAGATCCATTAACTCCCATCCATATAGCTTCTCAAGTTCCAAAGTACTCTGAAACCTAGAAAAAATTATTTTAGAGGGGTCGTTAATATACCCAAGTGTAGGCATCTTATACATCTCTCCATCCTTATTTCTCTTAGAATGGTGACCCTTCAGTGTGCACACTTCAGTATCAAGTTTCAGACCTTCTCCTGTCCCACCTAAATTTTCACCAGTAGGCTCACCAAATGGTTTTCTCTTAAATTTTTCTTTCTATGCACCTATGGCACCACTCACCACTTCACACTCTTCAAACACCCCTGTGTTTTATTACATTTCTTCCTACTGGGGATCTTCTGCATCCATAGTAATAATAGGAGTCTCCTTAATGATATGTGTACTTTCATCTGACTTTTCCTCCTCACTATCCTTAGTGGGAATATACTTGTGCCTCTTCTTCTTGGATTTGGTATTCACATGAGAGTTTTGAGGTGATCTTCTAGGTGGTTGTGAGGGTCCTATGCTTCCACTTTTTTGCCTTGTCCTTCTCAACACCCTCATGAACTGTTGATCTTTAGCGCCCTCACCTTTTTCTATCTCCATGGTGCCCATTTCAACTCTCACTTCTCCACCTTCTTCCTGTTTGAGAGGCATTTCCTCGTGCGTTCTCTTTTCCCCCAAATTTGGTTTCCTCCTTATGCCATGATCTAAACAAACCCTATCTTCCTTTAGTTCTTCCTCTTCTTATTCATCTATTTGGGGAGATTAGGCTCTTTATCTTGAAATGTGCCCATTGTATGATTTCCTTTTGGTAATGCAAGGAGATTGAACTCATTCTCAATGTATTTCCCATTCACCAAGATAGGCTTAAGGTAGATGTATACCTTCAACCATGACAAATTTTTCCAACTTAAGCTCATTGAACTGATATTTATATCATATGAGATCAACTTTTCTATATAAGAAGACTTACCTGAATACACTTATGTCTTCCGAAGCATATGATAATCATAGTCCACCTTGTCTGCATCAAAACCCAATTTGCACATGCATTTGAAAACCTGTGCATCGAGGCCAAGAAATAATGCATGGTAAAATCATATGGGAGCTTGCACCAAGGGCTCCAATTTCCATCCTTCATTCCAAACTTTCCTATGAAAAATGTTGATAGACTGCGAGCTGGGCCTGTTTATCCAATACCAAAGGAAGGTCCTTTGGTATTCTCCATTCATACTCAAAGGCTTCGTGCAAGCACTTGTACCAGAGTTCCATCCTTTTCTTGTAAGGTCCACTCACAGATCCATCACATGTGTATTTTGCAAATCTGACTACAAGGGACATTTTCTCCTTGGGAAATTATCCAAATATTCTCCTTTGGCCCATCAGGAAACCTAATTTCCATGAACACAATACATGATAAAATAGAACCAAAACTTATCTTGTCTCCATGGTGTGCTTCTTCAATTATAGTCTCAGCAATGAAAGAAGACAAGTTATACACTACTCCCCCAGTCATCTTCTTTGGTGATATGTGAGCCACCTTTTATATACCATTTTCATCATTAAGGTCATTTCCAATCTTAGTGCCCAAGCTCCTCAACCCTATCAACCTTCCAATCAAGGGTGCAGTAAGTTACATTTTCCTCCCTGTAAAATAGAAAAAATCCTCGTGGACTCTATACATCAACCATTGATAAAAAATTTCTAGTTTTCCAAAATATGATAGTTTATACAACTACATGACTCCAACACTTTCTAATAGCTTTTTTCCTGGATCGATGTAGACAGCTATGCCATTTTCTATATGTAAATATGCTTGTACCACCAAGCTGTCTAAATCATCCTTGTTATCCTTAGTGTGATGATTTTAGTCATTTACTTTGCTTCATATGATATGCGACTCCCAATCCAATCCCATTATAACACCTTAAGGATATTTCATCTCTAAAAAAAAAGATTCGTGCATTTCCTCAACCTCTACTTCATTTCTTCTTCTTCCTACCTTGGGTAGTTGTTCCAGGTACTCTTTTGGGTGTCATTGCAATGATAAAAATGTGTTGTTGCACTTGTTCAATCACTGGAACTTCAACTCTGCATGCCCTATATTTTTCCTCAAACCATAGCTTAAAATATCTACTTCCTGCACTCCTTTCCCTTACTTAAACACCCTTTTGATGGAGCTCTTTCAACGGCCATTCACAGATAACATTGGTTCTATGTTTGTAATTTCTCTTTCATGCACTTTCACACATAACTTGCTCTTCAGTTCACTCAAACACTTCAACATGTGAGGTAAAAATTATATCGCAATCCTTCTTTATATAAATTTTATATTTTTTTCGCATTAATTACTCTCTACCTACCACTTTACTCAACATTAATCACACCTTTTTGATTTTTCTATATTTTTCACTAAATTTTTCACTCCTCAGTCATAACCTTCTATCACGCCTACTACTTCTCATCCAAAAAAATCCTTTCGCATGCCTCCATGCACCGAAGTACCTATCCACTGTGCCTCGTACCAAGTAGTTTCCCATGGTACTTCCTACATTACATTACATTGTGTGACCATCCTTTCACTCGTGGTCTTTAATATGAGAAAATTTCCTTAAGATCACCTTCAATCCGAGCACCTGTAACATATTTCTTTTTTGTCCACCAATATTCCAAAGGACATTGAATTCTTCACCCATATATGTACCTATATACCACTTGTATCTGCTCCACCCCACACTAAAATTATGTGTGGTCCTCTACATAATGAATTGACTAGGTAGTAATCATCAGTGCGTAAGCACACTTATTACAACAAAATACTAAACTAAATTGACAAAGCATAACAATGATGAAAGGAAACATATGAAAGGGAAATATAAAGGGAAACTAATTGGAAATATTTTCCTTATTACAAACACTAAGAAGACTTATTTATAGTAGGGCTTCAACCTACTCCCATTGAAGTAACTAGGCAATAAAGTGCCCTCCAATGCCTATGAACTGACAAGCACCTGATTCCAATATATTTTTCACAAAAAGGGTCCCAACCAATGAACTTTCAACTTCCCTGGGTGGCGCGCACACTTTGAATCATATAGAAGAATCATCATGCCCACCTCAAATTCCTTATTTCTGAATATGCCTATCATGTCATGACTTTCTGTCTAGACTTTTTTATCTTCTTATGGCTTGACTGAGCAATAGCACACCACTCATCTAAGTACATCAATTTTTCTATGCACTCTTCAATAGCTTGTTCATTATCTAATCCACCTGCATGCGTAATATGCAAGGATGGTAGCATATGAATTCCATATGCAATACAACTTCCATGCCAAACACCAACTAAAAGGGTGTGGCCTTGTTCAATATTTTGTAAGTAGTCTTATATGCCCAAAGTAAAGCAAATACTTTATCATCCTAGTATTTCCTTCAAACATCACAGATTTTTGTCAACATATGTCCCAAAATCTTGTTGAAAGCCTCAGTAGTACCATTGGCTTGTGGGTGATAGGGGTGTTGTCTTATGGTACACCACCATAAACTCAACCAATAAGATTCTGATAGTCTCATTAAGAAAATGAATTCCCCTATCACTTGTCAACCTCAATGGGACATCCATACATGTTGATAATGTTTTCCCATAGAAATATTATTGGTGTAGTTTCTATGCAATCCTTTGTAGGTGTTGCTTCTTCCCACCTTGTCAGATAGTCTGTACAAGTTATAATATAGTGTGTGTCAGTCCTATGTGTCGGTGGGGAAATAGGACCCACAAATTCAATTTCCCATTTCTCAAAAGGTTTGGCACTTGTAATAGGCCTAAAAGGCATCTCATCTTTGGTTCCAGGCTTCCCAAGGAACTGAAAATGATCACATGTATTGACATATTCCTTCACATCCTTATACAAAGTTTCCCACCATAATCTAGCCATCAAAATTTTGCGTGTGGTGGCATTTCTTGCATAATGACCTCCTACAATTCCACCATGAGATTTTTCCATAATTTCCCCGTACTCATGCTCCAAAATAAACCAGCGTAAAAATTCATCATGGCCTAACTTGTATAAATCTCCACCTATCAACTGATAAGGTGTCATGTGTATTGCAAGTTACTTCTTCTCTAAAGTCTTCATTCCCTCAAGAACTTGTCTAGTGCAAAAAAAGACTACAATATCTTCCAACTCAGTGGGCACACAATTCAATCTAAAGATTTTTACATCTAACATTGTGTCCTCAATTCTCTGTGTGTCCTCACTAGAAGTGATACTCGACAAGTGATCAGACCTTGAGTTTCTCTTTCCAGGTTTCAAAGCAACTGTAAACTGAAACTCCTGAAATAGTAGTATCCACATGCATATGTGCCCTTGTAAAACAGGCATGTTGACCAAATACTTAAGTGCCATATGATCTCTAAAGAATATAAACGGTGTATGCCAATAAGTATTGTTTGAACTTTGAAGCGTGTAAATCATGGATAAAGCTTTGTGCTTAGTAATTGTATAGTTTTGTTCAGATGGTGTCAACTTTCTGCTTGCAAAAAATATGGTGGTCTATAATTCCTTCACCTAGTTATGCTAACATGGTGTCAACCGTCATTTCAAAAGCATCCACATGAACATGAAATTGTTTTTCCAATGAAGTAAAGCACAAAATAGGTGCAATATGGTCAACCTTTCCTTTAGTGTTTCAAATGCCTATTGTTGTGCCTCACCCCAATAGATATTTTCCATTAGCCTTCAAAAGTTCCTCCAGGGGCACGAAAATCTTTGCATAGCCCTTAATGAATTTCTTGTAATACCTGGTATGACCAATAAATCCACACACTTCACTTTGGTTTTTAGTTTCTTCCAATCCCAAGATCACAGCTACCTTGGTTGGATCTACCAACAAGCCTTCCTTACAAATAATATGCCCAAGCAAAGTGCCAAAAGGTGTTGCAAACATACATTTCTTAATATTCAGAGAGATACTCAACTTCCTGCACCTTTCAAACATAAGTCTCAAATTGTCACAATGATCCTTAACCAAACCATACACTATCCAATCATTAAGATATACCTATAAAAATTTATGAATGAAGTCCTAAAATGCTTGTACTACAATGTGCGAAAAGACTGTAGGCACATTCTTTAGTCCAAAGGGCATAACTATGTATGCAAAACTTCCCCATTTAGTGGTGAAATTTATCTTTTCTTGATCTTCATTTGTTATGTGCACATTGATGATAACCAAAGAATCCATCTATGAAAAGAGTAGATCTCACACCTAACAACTCCTTCCAAAATATCCTCTATGAATGGGGAGGGAAAAGGATCAATAGCACATGCAGCATTCAATTCTCTATAGTCCACATAGATCCTTATCCGCCCATCGTTCTTTATTCTTATTACCATTAGGATTACCCACTTAGATTCCTCAATGGGCTCAATGATACCAAACTTCAACATCTTATCAATTTCTTCTTTCACCTTGACATGCAGATTAGGATTCATCCTGTAAGGCCTCTTCCTAATCAGGCACATGCCTTCTTTAAGTTTGATTTACATCTCACCTAAAGAAGGGTGAACTCCTTTTAACTCATGATAGCCCCTTTGAAATAAGTCCTGGAGGTTGTGAAGTAGCTCAATAATATTTTCCACCTCCTACTCTGACTAATAATCACTTCCTTTTAGGTTCTGCATTTGTTCCAATATTAACCTTCTTCATTTTCATAGGCTCATGATATGTGCTCGCCTTTTCATCCAATGTATCCATCACCTCGTGTGTACCTTCAGTGTGGTTAACATCTATAATTTATCATCCTCATCATCCTCATCATCTACTATGCATACCAGTTTACCCTTTTCCTTCTCTTCCCAGGCCCGAACCATTTCTTCTTCTTCAATCTCTTCAAGGTCAAGGTACTCCTCTAAATCCAACTGACCAAACATGTCTAAAAGAAGCTCCTCATCCTTTTCATTATCTCCCTAAAGTAAGGCATTTCATAATCTGCAGTGCGTTCATTGACTAGAGGTTTAGTAGAAAAATAATCAAAAGTATGGATCGTACCTGAGGTCATCTCTTGCCAATTAATTGTTTCCCATGTCAACTTTGTATGGACATACCACATGCGCGTGCAGCCGCTGAGGGTTACGTATAACTTATGTACCCAGAGTGATGATGGCAAGGCCTCCTACCCCTCTATCCAGAGTCTCACACACTTCTGAATGTGGTGCAAAGTAGAATAATTCCCATGGAATTTACATATCTATGAAGGTAGATTGTTCCTTAGAAACCTAGTAGAAAACGGTGATTCTCACCTTCGCTCCATTCTAATAGGTTTTCCTTGTGTGTAGCCCACCAGCATTTTGTTGTCCCATGTAGAGTATAAACTATCATATTTCTTCTATCACCAGCATCCTTCCACTGGGCTTCCATAGCGTGTGCAAATACATCATATTTTCCTTCACCAGTGTACCGAGGTACCTGGCTATAACTTAAGCACCTAACCATACATGACCTAATCATGTGAGTAACTGTATTCTTAACCTCGCACCCAACTACTTCATACGTTCCATGTGCACCTAGTTGTCACAAGCAATGCTTGTAGTATCACTAACTGAATGAGTATCATCCCATTGTATCACTCCTTCCTTAGATGGATCAATCAAATCAGAGTATTTGATTGTACACGCGTATATTATGTTCAAGTCTTCTTCACTCAAAGGCTCAACATATGGGGCAACATTTGCATATGTCAATATAATAACAACACACTATTATTTGTTATCAAAGATAATGTAGCCCTTGTTGAAGAACAATATTTATTATTTGCATAACACCAGGGACACCCAAGTAACACTGTGAAACTATCTACCTCTGTGAGTTCTAATACTTCAAATTCCCCAGTAAACTTGGCTCCCTAAATCGTAATAGTTTCATCTTTTAATACCCTAATAGGATTATCCCTAGGTCTATTTGCTATATATAGCACATTCGAGGAAGGTTGCAATGGTGGTCTACTCATTTGACTATAAGCATCCAATGTGAGTACATTAACTTCTACACATGTATCTATCATAATGTTGCTCAGAAGCCATCCATCTATGACTACATTCAATGTAATATCCTTTTCATACTCATGATTATGGGCAGGTATATTTACATGAAGGGTTTTCCTCTCACGCTCATTACCTACATGTGGTACTCTCTCCCTTAGCCATTCTCCTAACAAAGGGATTATGTTCTCTTGGAACAACATTCGACAAACTTCCTGTAAATCATTTATGTCCTTCTATGGGATTTCAACCTTCTTAGCACGTTCCAATGTGTGTGTCTACTCGTTTAAACTTTGAATCTCTCCTTGTATATTCCTATTAACGTCCATAGTCTCTAAATAAACTTCTTTATGATGTTTAGCATCAGCTTAATTTGTATCAATCACTTATATATATATATATATATATATATATATTTGGCTTATACTTCAGAGGTTCACGAGCACATATGGTAACTAACACGAGTTGTGATTTAGAAATCAGCCCAACCTTCCACATTCATTGATCTCTATCCACATGTTTTATATTAATCATAGCTTCTCCCTTATCTTTCTTGTGTTGTTTCCTCATATACTCATACAAGTCAAGACATTCTTCAAATTTATGTTGTTTTCCACACCATTATAAAACCACATTATGAGGGCATACACCCTGATAATGATTAGGAGATCCAAAAGTAAAACAAGTTCCTCTAGGAAATCCTCCTCTTCCATTGTTATGACCTCGGCCTCTGTATTCACCACTAAAGTCTTTATTCCTTTTATCCCCATTACTACGCCCTATATTATGTTGTTCTCCTTATTCCTTAAGAGTACTTGTTATACTAGTTTGGAACACACCAGTTTTAATGGATTCATGTATATGATCAATTACTCTACAGTTTACAGTGTCATGAGTATGAATTTTGCAAATTTTACAATACATAGATACATTCTTCTTGATCGTGCGCTGCAAAAAAGGACATCGACTCACATCATGTTCCAAATGAAAAATATCACAATCTAATAACATGGCTCACACTGAATTTCAAGGGAATTTATCCTTCATATTTCCTTCAACCTCACAATATGTACACCATATTTCAATGCGCATCTCATGAGCTGAATTAACATAGAGATTCTCTAATTATTTCTTCATAGCTGCAAACTACGCTTCAAAAAACACACTTACATCAGTGTCCACACTCCCAAATACCTCATCGTGTAGAGCTATCTCCAAAGTTTCATTTATATCTACAAATGTTTTATGAGATAGTGCCCTTTTGAAAAGATTCAACAATCAACCAACAAACCACTGTGCATGGTTATTAGGATGTATGTCATAAGAATAATTTGACAATAAAGTTTCAAAACATGCATCATACTCCTAAATGATTTCTGATAAGACCTTATTAATGTCCTTAAGTGCACTAATACTTTTCTATTCAAACTCAAGGATATGGAGCTCCGCTAAAAATGCAGAGCATGAAGCATAATAATCTACCGTAGCCTGGTATAGGTCATACTTTCTATACCAGCTATGTGCACAACCTTGAAGAGTAGTAGAAAAATGAATTGCCTTCCTATCCGGAGTAGTGATTCCTTTAGCATGTCATAACAGTTCGTACTTATGTACATTTTTTGTAGCATCTTCAATACCTCTATATTCTAGTAAGTGAAGAGACATATCATAAAACACCTACTTTGGCTAATGAGGGTGTGGACCTCGCCCAAAAGATCCAGAACCAAAACCCCCACAATTATTTCCTCCAACACCAGAACCACCTGATCCACCTGATCTCAAGCCTTTGAATCCTCCTGAACCATCTCTTGTAGATGGCGTCAGACCAGTGGATGTACTTCCTTGCGTCCCAACAATAGTACTAAAATGAAATCCAAAAGTTTTTAAAGTTTAACTACTTTGAGACATGTTCCCAATGTCCAGTGTGCCCACACTCTATCATGATGATGCATTATAAAGTATTCCTCTAATCCTTTGTCCAAACAGCAAAGATGGTGTCACCTTTGATGTCATAAATGTATGTGTTTCTTGATGTAATTTTGTATTCAAAGGAAAATGATATCTACTTGAAACCACTAGATTACCTACACTCGCATGTCTATCAATAGTTACTTCTAGAACTTAAACATCAAGTGCAAGGGCTAGGTCTCCAGGTATGATCAGATGTGTGACTGCAGTCCTCAATCTTTCCTCATCAAACGCTCTCATCAAAATCTATAGGGGATTCTCTACTGTGCTTACCTAGGTAGGGGATAGCCTGATGCTTTGGCTCCACATCATCTACATGAGATTCAAATCCTTTATGAGACATCATCCTCTGTAACTCCACAGAATCCTCAATATCACGCTTCTTTAGAAATTCCCTCTCTTGTGCTTCATTATAGTTAAGCCTCCTTTCTTCTCTCTACCTTTTTGTTGCAAGGTCCACCATCTTTCACCACACATGTTCATGCCCCTACACATGGTGGGATGATTAGATAGCCATATGGAGTTGATCTAAATTCATTACCACCATCAAGATCTTAATTGACAAGGGGATAATGCGAAGGTAAGATCCTCTAGGTTCGTACAAGAATTCAAACTCGGTAAATTTCAGACAAGAGTATGTAGACACAGTGTACTCCAAAGTATAACTACACACAACATCAACCCACCAATGATCTACAACACACATCCAAGGTTCATCTACATCAAAAAAATCCTAATACTCTTCCTGTGTCTAAGTCCTTAGTCTGTAATACCAGCTTTTCTTTTATGCATATGAAGGCAACCACTCATACAACTCTATTGGAAATCAGTAAAAGAATGACTCATAAAGCTCATGATAAATATGTTCTTCAACCCACACACATGCATTGAAATCAAGTCCAGAACCATATCTTTAAGAAAACTGATCTTATCCATCAAGTCACCTAATCTTCAATAGTTGTAAAATTCAACTGATATGCCATCATCATTCAACATCATGGTAAATAGTTCAAAACGAGATCCCGAAAATGGAACCAAAAATGTAGTCTTTATTTTTTCACTCAATAACCCTAGACGTGCATTGGCACATCACTCAGACAGATCTAAGCGCTCATCCAAAGTGCACAAAGGTACCAAGTCCCTCTTTTTTACTATCCTTACACAGGGTGTTAGCATGTTTATTCATAATAATCCATAATCTCAAAGTGCATATTCCATTCAATCAATCATATTTATGAGCATCAATTTGGAAACACACATAATAAAGTATACCATTACAGATCACATAAGGATTAATACCAGATTCACCACATAGTGACCATGAGAAGACACATCAAAAATCAATATCCAACCATAATGATTCAATAGTATTAAATCAAGACAAAATCAATAGTCTGAATACATCATAAATACCATCACAAAGTCATGCGTGTAAAATCATACCAGCAACATAACTTCTGTTACAAACCAGATCTCAACTCATCGGTCTCTCCTAAACCATACAAATCAATACATATATATATAAGGGTGGGGACATTTTCCAATCACCACCCCATGCCACTTTCAAAATAGGTTACATGCTTAAGAATAGCCATACGCACTACTATAAAGATACAACCTAAGGAAGCATGCAAGATTTTCACCTAATAATAGATTGTCTAATAATAACATTACAGTCTACATTCATATTATTAGCTCTATCTTTACATGACTGCTTAAAATTCCATTATTGTTCCCAAATATAGATTTTACGTATCCTCCAAGGTCTTCATGTCTATATTCCAATGTGTTCTCATCACTCCATGTCTATTTTTAGCATGTAACATGCAAAACAACCAAGTCCCAAACTCTTTCACTTAGGCGCGCTCTCCTTTTACCAAAAATTTGTGTGCATCCACTTACCCCCTTCTTGTGTGCCATATTTTCATAAACCTCTTATACTTAGGAAATAATTTGTCAAGTCAGCAATAATGGTAGATATGTTGTGTTTATATAGGGATCTCTTGCTTGAATTTTGACATTAGTGACACGACATGTCGAGTAGGACCTTAGGATATGAATAAGAAAACTGAAATGGTCATGTCAAAAATGTGAGCAAAAAAAAAGAGGACAAGAGAACCCAGGTTAGACATGAGCTCCTAGGCGCTAGTGTATAGTTCTGGGCACTAGAGTCCTGAGACAACTTATGACAAATGTGAGAAGATTGACAGAGTGTGGAAGTGACATATGTGAGAGATAAAAACAATAGAAATAATCAAAGCAAGTAGATGGAATAAGAATTTTTTCACCATTGAATACTTATCTTACTCAATATCCATACATAAAATAACATACTTTGCAATATAGTAAAATAGTAGTATGTGTGTGATTTTATGTCTATAACCATTCACAATAACACAACACAAGAGAGAGTACAAAAGACACAAAATATAAGTGGAAAACTATAAAGGGGAATAAAACCCACTAAAAATCTGGTTATATTACACAAAGTAAAGAGATTTAGTGAACCACTAACTTCACAAAGAGCATCAACCCCTAGTTCAGTAGAGCACCAACCCTACAAAGAGCACTGACCCCTAATTTAATGAAGCAACCACTCCACAAAGAGGATACAAACCCATAATATTATTAAGAACTAACTCAACCATATAAAGATGATTATTTTTTTTTTTCTGCCGCAATTGATGGAGATCACTGATTCAGCTCACACTCTTTCTTCAAACCCTCATTCCTTCAACTTGCTCTATTCTTCTTCTTCTTCATGAACTAATTTTCTTTTATACCTTTACTCACTTTATCCCTATCCTTCCTTATATTTTTTCCAACATCCTTAGATTTTATTTCATGTCCTTGATCAGCTTTCAAACCTTCACCTAGGTTACATTTTCTCTATTAGCTCAACTAGTTCAAAAATGAACTAAAACACTCACTTTATACCCTTATCTTCTCATAAACATAAGAGAAATAATTCCTAATCCTTTATTCAACCAATACATCTTTAAAAACATCCTAGTAAAATCATAAAAAACATTCATAATGGACCCATGTAGGTCGGTCATGCTTAAATGCACCAAACAAGCTCAAAATAAGCTCAAAACCTCATCACCTAGATGGCTAAAAACCACAAACCTCATAACCATGATTAGTAAATCTCAAAAAATCATCACACATGTAAAATATTACATAAAAAAATCATATATGGTCTTTAATTATCTTTCACCAATCAAATTTATCATAACTCCCTCAAGAAGTCTCGTAACATTTACAAAATAGTTGTTTTTAGGAATCAATCTTCAATTTCAGGCCTAAAAAACACCCAGGAACACCTAAAATATGGCATGTAACTGCTCATTGGAATCCCTGTGACCTTTATATCACATCCATGCTTTCCAAATTTCATTAAATATCTATACATGTAAACCACACCAACTTTCCTCTTCACCAAACTAAGATGCCCATAACGTAGTTTTATAAAATCAACAGGTTTTCACCCTTTATGCCACTTTTAAGAACTCTAAATGTCTTTAATAGGAATAAAATAAATCCCTCTTAACTCTAAAATTGATAAAAAAAAACATAAACCCATCCATATCATGACTCTTCTACCTCCATTTCCTAACAAGAGCAATCATGTCTTGAGAATCGAGAAATTTTCTTCTCTACATATTGAGTTAGATGACCCATCAAATCTCATCATCATGAGACAAAACATATACCATTATAATTCATCTAAATATACATTCCATAAAATCTTACATTTCCTTCCAATTTTAAGTGGAAGTTCTTCAACTAGGCTCAACTCTGAAAAACTGCCCCAAAACTACCTTAAGACCACTCTTCATAAATAGGGCATACTTTTCTATCTAGAAGCTCAACCATGATCTGAAAATATCATTAACATAAAGAAAAACTTTTGGGCTAAAAACAATTTCAATTTATTGATCACTTTCTTTGGAGAATTATTCCACGAACTAAAGATATTCATAAACAAGCATTTTTAGGGGGGGAGCACATACTGTCACAAGCACTATCTTACCTTTCTATAAATATAGAGGATTCCTCTACAACATCCATTCATGACTTTGGAAAAAGTAATAAAAAAAGGTTAAGTACACTCCATTTTCTCCAAGTTGTTTTGAGCTAGGGTTTCAAATCAACTTATCTTCTTACCAATCATTCATAAAAACATGATAATCAAACTACCTCATTATTTTTTCTAAACCTTATTAGTTCTAAGGGAAAATATCTCTAAAAGTCTCTGGATCCCATGAATAACCTACAATTCACAACAAGCATCAGAAAGTTAACTTTTGCGTCAAAATCACACTCTAGAAAACTGAGTTTTGCCAAAACTAACATATCTTGTAATTCCTTTAGAACTTTGACCTAAAACTTGTCATGAAGCATCATGAAAAAATCCTCTAACTTTCCATTCTCACCAGTTATCTCAAATATTCCTAGAACTCTCTATCCATTAAGACTTACATATGCCAACATGCCTTGTTCTCACCTAATTGTTTCCCTAGGACCATGAAACACCACCAAGCCTCTAAGAACTAACCTACAACTCATCATACACCTTAGGTACACTATAACCATGCTACTACCATGTTTTGTTAGGACTGATCAGCTCGAAACCTCATGTCTCCATACCATTCTACATGCTCAAGGACTAGGAATAGGCCTAGAATGACCTGACTCAACCATGACATCCCATGAAATGACCTTGCTGACCTCTTACAGACTTGTTAAAACCTTTTACACACCATAAAAACCATTTTTGACCTCATGAAAACCTTCAACTTACTTGGGAGGAATCAAACCATGACTATGCAAAATAGACCATGCATTAGGACCTCATAGAATAACCTCAAAATCACTCACTACCAATCAACCTTCATGTTTAACCACTAAATAACATCATATGGAGACTGACATGACCTCATGACAACCTTTTCCATCAATGGACTTAACATCAATGAAAACAATAACATGCAAAGGCCAACAATTGTGTAAAAACCCAAGTGGGGGTTGAGAGCCCAAATGAATATGAGCAATCAAGAAAAAGGAGAAAATTAAGATGTAATTAATGCACTATAGATAACTAGCCATGAGGGGAAAAAGATTGCAATGTGTTATTGATAATTTCATTGACTTGACTCAAGATATGGATTCTAGTATGGGTCATGAGTTCCTCAATGGAATGTTGTGTAATAACGACTTATCAATGGACTTTAGATTGCATGGTGAATAAGGTTTCATCTATCTGATCCTCCAGTTGGGTGATAATATCATGCTGAACAACATCCATATTGGGGCAGGGTGGTGTTCCATATGAAGGATATGATATATTTTGTCAAGGGGAAGGTTTTTAGTTTCGAGAGGAATTGGCTCCACACTTCCAATTTTGAGAGAAAGTTTCAGGAATGGTACGTTTGCTACATAGAACTCGATAGTTGACATTGGTGTACATGTAATACTTGTGATGAGAACAAAAGAAAAGAGCTAAATAAAAAGGCTTTGTAGCATTTTTGGTTTGGTCGTGTTTGACCTCAGCTTCAAGCTTCTTTATATGGCATTGATAGGATCTACAAATAGAAACATCATGCCTCAGAGCCTCATGCCATGTGCAATATCGATCAATCCTAAAAGAATGAGGATCCATAATGACAAGAGGTAGGGGAGAGGTCTATAGGCTATAAAGGGCTAGTGAGAGTATCTGATAGGGGCACCGATGCAATGGGTGAAGATGGAACCAATGGAGCAGTGTGTCACCCATTCATCAAGGCACAAAAAATAGGATCACCACCCATGAGATCATTGACTTTTTAGTCAAAACCAACAACACAATCATTCCCTTCTATTAGGGAATATTTTTCGGCTATGTCAATGGTGGTATGTGGAAGTGTATCTAGTGGAGCAATCTAAGGCTTAGGCATTAGTCGGGAGAGAGTGTAAACTATGTTTGGAGGTTCCTCTTATATTAGGATGATGTTTATGTCATGCATGAATTTGGTGCTAAGGGTTTCTAGGTAACACAAGACTTCCTGATCATGAATTTAGGCGTAGCTATCAGGTGAGGGTCATCTAAATCATAACCGTTATTGTAATATGATGTGGAAGCATCCATCACACAAAAATCAACTATGGTATCTAGTTGGACCATGTGCTCCTGTGGGAGCTATGGTGTATGTGAAATGAATGTGGGAATAAAATGTTCCTTCTTGAAAGGTTGGAAGGAAGGAGACTACTGAGATATGATAAGTTTTTGAATATCAAAAGTATTGAATCTAAGTGTGAACTATTCGAGTTTTTTATCATCTGACTCCAAGATATTGGGAGGTGTACACCAGAAAAACTCAGGATGAGTGGCTTTTCTACAAATAGTATATATAGGGTTGTTAAAAATTTGATATTCCCAAAAGGGGATATGAGATAGGTCATCAAGCATTGGGATCCTTTATGTCCCCTTTTGTTGAAGCATATCATAGTTCCAAAGGTTATTGTCCCCTTGAATCTTATAAATAGCTCCTTGGTGAGTGAACTTCATACACTGGTATGCGGAAGAAACAATGACATGCATATGATGAGTCAAAGGCCGCCCTAGGATAATATTATAATATAGGTGAAAAATGAAGACCATGACTTTGACGCGGATAATCCTAGGGGTAACAGTGATAGGTAACCAAATACACCCCATAAGAGGAATTTTTCAGTGATTACACCCTTGACAAGTGGTTCACATGGATTTTAAGTTATCAATAAAATAACCAAGATCCTTAATGTATTCTAATGAGGCCACACACGTGCTTTATCCTTTGTCAATGAGAGGATTCTTGACCATAGTGTGACTGATCTGAACTGAAATGGAGAGAGGTGGATTATGTGCACAAAACAATAGCTCATGTGGGATCATAGAATCCATATGAAAATGAATGCTATAATTAGTGTCCAGAATAAGATCGGTATGATTGGAGAGCTCCTCATATTTTGGACAAATGATTTCCTCTGAACCATGCAATGTAGGAATATTACCCAAAGAGGGAGGAAAGGGAATATTCATATCAAAAAATTTACTCGTGAGACACTCACAATGGTGAGGTGATGTATGCATGAGTTCTAAGAAGGGGACTTGACCAAGAATTTGAGAAATTTCTTCAAGAGGATCTCATTCATCATGATTGGATTGTGAATGAGGATGAGAGTGTTGGGAGTCTTTAGAAATAGAGCCAGAAGGATCAGGGGTGATTAAGGAGACTTCTAAAACTAATTTTTTCTCATTTCCTATGTCATCAGCCCTACAAGTTTGATTTTCTCAGGGGTTGCTGGTGTCTGTGGTGAGACAAATAGATTCATACACCATCACCCTTGTGGGAAAATTTCTATAGGAGCCGATGGTTTCTAAAGGATATAGATTTTTCATTTGAGTAGCTTGATTTTAAGGTATAGAAGGATGTATGACTCTATGATTCCAAGGTTGGAATGCTATAGGATATTGAGGTTCTATGTAATCTATGAAATGCTTTACATCATTGATTGCAAATGTATTTTCAAGAGGACAATCTTTGTCAACTACATTGGTTGTAGTATTTTCTTGATTTTTATAACTTTCAATGACATCATGATTAGGAAAAGGATTAGAGAATATTTGAATATTTTAATTAGCCTATTTAATAGCTTCATGGTGATCCTTTTGTTGAGCCACATCTCGATATTTGACCGCTTCATTCAATAATTCGCGAGTGATGGCATCATCGTTAAATTGGGGACCTAAAAATAAGGTTATGACAGCCAATCGTAATGCATGAAAATTTTCATACAAGTGACCCGAGTTAGCATGCCACCAAAAAAACTTACTTTCATCATGTCAATGAGGAATAGGTCGAGAAGAATCCAAGATCGCAATAAACATCTTAGGTAAGTAACATTTTAACTCTTCCTTACTCAATGGTTGATGATAGTTAGGTTGATTCTTGTTGTTAGTAGGTTATTGTTCAATGTTGAAAATAATCTTATTTTAAGAATCGGAAAGAGGAAAATTATATGAGATTTTGTTGTCCTCCATGTTCTTGTTTTTAGAATGTTGAAGGATTTGGACTTTTTTTTAGCTTGTGCCTTATGAGGAAATTTCTCAAATTATCTCATGAGATATTCTTTCCTTTTGGCTTGCTCAAAGGCTTCTTCTAGGGAAGTAGGAGAAAAGAACCACACATTATATTGAAGGCGGGATTCAAGATATTGTAAGAAAAATTGGAAGAGGATATCGTTAAGTATGTTATATTGTGCCCTTATGGATAAGGTATTCTAACATTTAATGAAAGCTTGCATTGTTTCATTCTCAAATTAATGACAATTGATGAAAGCATTTATGTTGTTTCCAAGTCTATCGTGATATTGGAATTTGTTTATTGGGGTTATCACTAGGAACTCTAGCTCAACTATAGAATTAGGAGGAAAAGTGTGATACCAATCCAAAACATCTCTGGTGAGTGTTTTTATTAGGATTTTGGTGGCATTGTATGAATGTTTTTAGATTTATTCTTTGTAAATATTACCGAAGGCCTTGATATGAAGGATGGGGTTAGTAGACTCTTTGTAAGCGATAGAAGGTGTTGGAACATAATGATTAAGTGGTTTAGCCAACCCTTAATGTATATGGGTCCATCACTAATATATAGGTTAATATTTAATAATATGAAATATTTATATTTCTATCATTAAATATTCTAACATAGGTATATACTTTAAGTTAAATATTTAATATCATGAAATGATTATATTTTTAATATTAAATATTATAAACCTAGGTGTATGTGTCAACCATTTTATCTTGAAAAGGTGGGTTGGGATACATACCCAATCACCTTATATAAAAAGGACTTTAGGACCTCATTTGATATATTCAAGAAATTTATCGAAGGTGTGCAAATCAAATGATTTGGTTTTACCCTTGGTAAATAGGGTTTCAAAGGAGGAGGTGATCTTACTAGATGTAAAATAAGTTATCTAAAGTAAAATGTTATTTTCAAAGTGGTTTTTACCCTATTGGGGTTTTCCACTATAAATATTGTGTCACCTGTGTTATTTATTTCATGTAAGTATTTATTTGTTGACTTATTTTATGATGTAATATTTATTGTAACATTATGTAATATGTAAGATATTTCAGAAGTTAAATTCATACCCATGTTCTTTGGTCCCCTCTAAAAGGATTTGATTTGAAAAACTATAGTTTATAGTTAATATATAACTATATCTTATATAATTTGAAAAGTATATTATTATTTTTAAATATATATATATATATATATATATATATATATATATATATATATATATATATATATATATATATATATATATATATATATAATATAGAATAAGGTTTATAAAATAATTTATATAAACATTATATTGAAATTTATATAGTTTTGAAAAAAAAACTACATATTAAAATCTTTAAACCATATTAAAATTACATGGGATTGAGAGAAGAGTCAACAGACCATATTCTAAGCCTAAGTTTAAATCATATTTAAACTTAACTTATAAATCTAGGCATATATAGTTTTTTTTAAAGAAACAAACCTAAGTTTGACTTATATTTTATATATATGGTTATTTTAAACCGCTTAAAATATAAATTTTATTAGATTTAATTTATATGTGTTTTTTAAAAAAACCCAAGTACTTACTTTTTTTAATGAGGCAGCCCGTGTTTATTTTTTGGCGATGAAGGGATTACTTTTTAAATCTTAATACTTATTAAATAAAACATAACATGTGTCCCTAACTATTTATATTATCCATGTAAAGGGGTGGCCCCATTCATTTAGATCTTATAGTTTATAAAAACTATATAAATAAACATATTTAAAGGTTTTCTTTTATATAAGAGTGAGAGTGGAGAATAAAATGAGATAATATCTCAGGTATAAATGTGGAACTCTCAAGTATAAATGGAGAATTAAATAAAAGGTGCTAGTTTATTGGTGGCCCACGTGAAGTGTGGTAAATATTTATTAAAAATATTGGTAGTTATAGCCACATAAAAGTTTTAAAGTTTTTAGCTTGCAAGAATTATATAAAATATTTTGTAATATTTCCATACTTTTAAATGTGTGCAGAGTAAAATTAAGAGTAAATAAAGGGAGGAGACAAGGTTCATGAAAATAGGGATTTCAATTTATTTCATTGGTCAAGTGAAATTACTTATCCCCTCTAAAATATGCAGGTTAATCTATACTCTCATAAATCTACTTGCACCTGGGAAAATTCTTTTAACCTGGTCTATGTCCTTTAAACTCCTTTCATAAGGTTTGTGTTTTCTAATATAAAAACAATATACTATAGTTTATAATTTTTATAAACTATATGTTGTTTTTTATTTTCATTCTATAAATTATATACATTTTTTAATAAAAAAGTGTATATATTTTTACATTATAAATTATAATAGGTTATTATAATGTGTTAAAATATAACCTTCCTAATATTATACAAAAGAATAAATTCTGGAATTTCACATTCTGGAAATACACAACAAGTTTTAGATTTATTAAATTTGATGGTCAAATGACCGTCATGATAGACCAAACATAAGACAATATGATGGTCATTTAGATGTCAAAATTAAGCTCATAGGTTCTAGGAAACTTTAAGTGTGTTAAAATTGATGGTCAAATGACCATCACAATAGACCAAAAAATAATCCATATGACGGTCATTTAGACGTCAAATTTAAGATGGTCAGATTTTTGTCTACATTAATTTTTTTCAAAAATTTCAAGTTGTTATGCACTCTTAGGGGTCTCTTCTTCACTTCTATATGGTCAGAAATATTTTTTATATAAATATGAGGTATAATGCAGAGCCCTTTATAATGCGGGTTATTATTTTGATCATGGGAGGTTAATTAGTATGTATTGTAATGACATAAATAGTTATGATCAAATAGTTTCTTGAGATCTGTAAAATTTAAATTTGATTCTATTAAAAATGTTGTTTTTATCAATAAATATGTATCTAACTCTGTGGTACATTGTATATTATAATGGGGTGTGTTTTACAAGTTTAGGAAAACAATGACATACAACTATTTTTATCTTGACAAAACCCAGATCCTGAATGAAACCAACTACAACATTTAGGTCAAAATAGAATTTATGGCGAGGAAACTCTGGACGATTATTTCTGTATCTGAGGTTACTCCCACCAATCGTCAAGCAACTATAGATAACATGAATGCATTCTTGTAACGAATATAAGATGCTCTTTCTATGCAATGTCAATGATGAGTACCTTCTACACATTGGTAATATCGAACATCTGAAAGAGATATGGACACAACTAGAATCCATGCATGAAGGATAATTGGTATATCAAGGATAATAATGAGAGTATAACAGCTAAAGGAATTCAAATAAATGATCTATATATTTTTGATGATTTCTCTTTTGCATCTTGTTTTATATCTCAGAGTTGGAATAATTCAAAACAATGACATGAAAGGTCATGACATGTTAATTATCGAAGCTTATATGAAATATATAGATATAGTCTAGTAAAAGGTTTGCATGTGTTGTCTTCTTCTCTTGAAGTTACTTCATTAAATGCTTATAAATGATGGTTTTGATTTTGATTTAGTAAATGGTCATGTTGATGTTTTGATGTTATAGATGTTTCTAAAACTCTTATCTTCCTAGATAAGAAATTAAATTAGGCTCAATCTATGTTAGAAAACTCAAATCTTATTGACCTTAGGAAAATGACCAGAAGCCATCATATGTACCATGCATTAATTACCTTATAGAACCTGAGCCGTGAAGTATTATATGGTCTAGGTGGATATACAAAGTAAAATATAATGGTGATGGTAGTATTAACAAACATAAAGCTAGACTTATTGCTAGAGATTTCACTCATAAACTTGGTATTGATTATATTGAAACATTTCTTGTAACTAAAATGAGTACTTTTAAGACCTTATTTACAATTCCCAGCTTAATTTGGGTGGGAAATCCACCAAATGGATAAGAAAAATACTTTTTTGAATTGCAATTTAAAAGGAGAAATTTACATGTTTCAACCTAAAGGATTTAAAGAAACTGATAAATAAAACTATGTTTGTAAGTTGAGAAATCCTTGTATGGTTTAAAACAAGCTCTTAGAGTTTGGTCTGCAAAAATTTTTTTCTTCTTTAAACTGTTAGGTTTTGTTAATTATTCTTCTAACAATGATATATTCATTAAGCAATAAGGCTCGCATATTATCATTATATGTATATATGTTGATCATATGCTTATGTCTGGTGATAATTCTGATTTAATTAATAGGATTAAAGTGAAATTGAAGCAAGTACTTTGAAATGAATGAGTTAGGTCTCTCACATCATGTTATTTATATGATTGTATTTCATTCTATTGTTATTTTTCAAAACACAATATGTAACTATTGTATTGAAAAAGTTTCTTATAATTGATTGTAAACCATTTTCTACTTCAATAGAAGTTGGAATAAATATTGATCATAAATCTACATATGAAAAAGGTTGATCCTATTTTATATATGTTATTAGTTGATAGTTTGATTTATCTAACTATAACTAGATCAGATATTTTCTATACAAAAGGAATTACTTCAAGGTTTATGCAGGGAACTTTTTTAGAGATCATTGGAATCTTGCAAAAAGAATTTTTAGATATTTGAAAGGAACAATCAATTATGGGTTGCATTATAATAAGAATGAAAATGCTATCTTAAATGGATTTTGTGATTCTAACCATATTGATGTTGTGTTATAAAAATATATTGGATATGTGTTCAAGTTATTTGGTGTAGAAACCATTACTTGGAACAAAAAATACAATCAACAATCTCCATTTTTTCTACTGAGACAAAGAAGTACAATAGAAGAAGTAAAGAAGTCATCTGGCTGTAATGACTGTTGGTAGAGATACACATGGAAGATAAAGGAATTATTTATCTTCTATGTGGTGGTCAGAGTTATATTACTCTTGATTAAGATTCCAGTTGAACATCAGAGGAAAAAGAATATTGAGATACATATACGCTTCACCCATGAGAAGGTGCAAAGTGATGAGATAAATCTCAAGTTCATGTTGACTGAAGAGTATGTTGCTGAAATCTTCACAAAGTCCCTAAGTGCTGAAAAAAAAATTCACTTTCATGAAAAGCTTGGATTGTTATAGTTTCCATTGAGGGGGAGTGTGCATGAGAGGGAGTGTTCCATTAAGGGGATTGTAAAAAGACCTTTGTGCATTTATAAAAGACCTTCAGGTAATTGTAAAAATACCTTTGGGCATGCATACATCCTCGAATTATTTTTTAGAAATAAGTGTAGAAATATCTTAAAGGCGATCTTCAGTAAACTCTTTAGTGCTATTGAGTTTACTAGTAAACATCCAGTACAAGCATATTGTTGAGGAGGTCCTTGGTTGTAAATGGCTCTTATATACTTGGGTTCAATAACATTTTATGAGAACCTGTGAGAACATGTAAAACTCATAAATCATACTTAGCCACTGATCATGGGATGATCTTTGGGATTTCAAATTATTTTATACCAAAAGTTAAATTGAATATGATGAAGGTGTTATAATTCCTTCAACTGATATGCTAGCCTATAACCTTTATAGTTTAAGGATTGTAAATCCTGTAGTGTACCACGGGCAGGTAATCTATTGGCATATGTTATGTTATCCCACTTAACATTAAGGGGGAGTGTTGGAACATAACGATTAAGTGGTCTAGCCAACCCTTAATGTATATGGGTCCATCACTAATATATAGGTTAATATTTAATAATATGACATATTTATATTTCTATTATTAAATATGCTAACCTAGGTATATATTTTAGGTTAAATATTTTAATATCATGAAATGATTATATTTTTAATATTAAATATTATAAACCTTGGTGTATGTGTCAACCATATTAGATTGAAAAGGTGGGTCGGGAGACATACCCAATCACCTTATATAAAAAAGGACTTTAGGTCCTTATTTGATATATTTGAGAAATATATCAAAGGTTTGCAAATCAAGTGATTTGGTTTTACCCTTGGTAAATAGGGTTTTAAATGATGAGGTGATCTTACTGAATGTAAAAATAAGTTCTCTGAAGTAAAAGGTTATTTTCAAAGTGGTTTTTACCCTATAGGGGTTTGTCCACTATAAATATTGTGTCCCTGTGTTATTTATTTCCTGTAAGTATTTATTTATTTACTTATGTTATGATGTAATCTTTATGTAAATATTTATTGTAACATTATGTAATATGTAAGTTGATTAAATCCGTATTTATTAGAATCCTCAAATTCTAACAGAAGGAGAAATGCCACCAATATCTATGCTAGCAATATAAGGTGCTAAAGGATCTTGTTGGATTGCCCTCAAGACTTATTTTGGATAGGTTTTGTGTGATGGGCATCCCATTAGACCCATTTAGTAAAAGAGGGGGTGTGGTGCTTCAAGAGTTTGTTAGAGGGCGGTTGACTAACTAAGCCATGTTGGCTTGCATTTGGAGAAATTGAGCCTAGTGGTGGATTACTGCTAACTCA
Source organism: Taxus chinensis (assembly GCA_019776745.2). Classification (NCBI taxonomy): domain Eukaryota; kingdom Viridiplantae; phylum Streptophyta; class Pinopsida; order Cupressales; family Taxaceae; genus Taxus; species Taxus chinensis. The sequence continues at coordinate 649,944,563 of CM034147.1, read as the reverse complement.
TTTTTTCAATGAGTTGGAGACTGAGGTTTGTAGGGTTATAGTTGGAGGAATTTTCAGATGAACCTATTTCAGTAGTTTTCTCCTTTTCTGCCCTATGGTCAAGTTATTTGGAAATGAATTCAAGAAGACAATTATCAAGCATTTCTTCTAATTCAATTTTTAGATTGAGGAAACCGTGATAGAAATTTCTTAATCTCAAAAGGAATAATCAAAGGTATCATCATTTTAGTTGTCTTATTCCTCTTCCTCAAGTGGTCCATTGAAATGGTTAGAAGGATTCTTTCTAGGTAATCCTACGATGCAATAGTCCATGTAAAAGGGGGTAGTTAACTTCAGGATTATATTTTATCTAGGCCAAAATTTGTCTCAAAAACATGCACTCTTACTCATCCATTTAACTAGGATATTTGAGGCAACATGTATGAGACACACAAGTACCAACATATAATAAGATAGACTTAAAGGGGATACATTGAGCACTAGGTTTGCATATCTACAAGGAAGTAACCCCTTACACTAGGTCAACCTAGGGTTTCTAAGGGCCATGATTGAGATAGAATAAAGAACCCTCCTAGGATATCAATTGTTGCGTATGAAGAGGTATGGATCAAAAATTATAGAAAGAAGCATGCAATAACTAAAATTAAAGTAACTAAAGAGCTGATATTTGATAAGAGTGCTAAGCTAACTAACATCAAGCATGAAAAACACTAAGCTAATATAGCACAATGAAAAGGAGTTGAACTAATCTATGTAAAGTGAAAAAGAAGGGTTAGAGAACTTATCATGTACATGTAGGAGTAGCTGTGAAGATGGTACAAAAGAGAAAATCAAGTGGCAATTCGGGTGTTTTAGATTCCTTTATCCTTTATGAGTGTCAAGTGAGGTGAGGTTATATATAGGACGTCATTATTCATAGGTGATGACGTTGGTCATGTGAAAACATAACACCAACACAATCGCCCATGGGAAATTTTGTTGGCCAAGGATACAAAAATGAAGTGATTTTTCATGAAAGGTAAAATAAATTTGTCATAAGGCATGAAAGTGGATGAAAAAGGTAGAAAATGGTAGAATGTAAGCAATAAGTCATGAATATGATATGCATGAGATCTAGGAGGATAAGGATACCTAATGCAAACTAAGTCCAAGACCAAATATAAACACTCTCTCTATGTACTATCTCTAACCCATAATGGTTACATGAATAACCATTCCCCATTCCCGGAAGGCCCCTTAAGGCATCCTCTTAGGAAATAGATGCATCAATAACCCTTATCTACACAAGGGACAATTATTGTTAATAGGTATGAAACATGAAAGTGAAAAGTGAAAAATTAGAAGTATGCATATGCCCGAGTCGTTTATCACCGCATGTCACAATAGTACAACATAGGGTGGTCAACACAAAAAGATAGTTGGTAACATTGATACTAAAAGTAATTACATGAAGGAATGATGAAATGACTAGATAAAATGAAATAAACCCACCAATGCATACCTGATAGTGTTGCTCATCCTGCCATGTATGTCTACAACCCATGCTGCAAGAACCCTAGACAAGAAAAATTAAAAGGAAACACTAGAGGAACATCAGTAAAATAAGACATAAATAACCTAGCTAGGGGCCCATGGGATGGATGTTGTGATATCATGATGTTGAGATGTCATGGTGTTTTGGTATCAGAAAATGGGTCAAAATCGAAGATCATCTAAAGTGGACATGTAATAGGTCAAAATAAATGGCATGATATCATGATCAAGAAGCAAAAAATAGATCAAGAAACAGAGATCAAGAACAAAAATGGCAGGAATTTGAATATTGAGGTCGATTGCGACCAAATTGAATAGGAATTTGAGATTTATATGGTAATTTGGATTTGTATTTTCTTATTACTATTTCTAGAATTTAGAGAAGTGAGCTCTACAACTCTAAATTTAGGTTATTCTTAGATTATATTGCATGAGTATGATGTGATGATTGAGGATGAGGAGGAGGAGCAAGTAGTGGCGATCAACCACTGGTAATTCGTCGCATTAAATTTTATTAAGTAGATTAGGTGCATTTTATTTATTTAGTTATTTTAAAGTTGATAGAGTGTAAAAATTATTGAAAATTGTGTCATCAGGTAGGTTAAGTTAAAATACAAGTGGGTTTAGGGGGGATTTTATTTTTTATTTTTTCATTTTTTTCGTTGTTGAAAAGTCAATTTTCGGAGTTAACAGCCACAATTTGGCCAGAAGCCTTCACCCCCCTACAACAGTAGGTCTGATGGCTTTGAGATGGTAAAAAGGGGAGCCAGAGGATTGATGGTGTTGGGAAATCTTGATAGGGGCCGATGGTGCAAGAAAAATTAGGAAAATTAGATTTTTTGCATTTTTATTACGAATTTATGATGCATATTTATTGTGATTTGGTGGATGCATATAGAGCACATGATCTGCCTATGGCGGAGCATAGATGTATCATGGATCATTGGTATGATTGGGGGATTTTCATAGGTAGAGATACACTAACTACATGGTTGGGGGCTTGGGGGCATAATGCAGTTGCCCAGGATACTGTTAGACATGGATTTACTACATATGTTTTTGGTTGCATGTGTTACCAGGTATAAAACATTTTAGTGATGGACAAGATGGGAGATGATGGAGATGGATTTTTCTTTGGAGGATGTACATGGGATTTTTAGGTTATTGATTGGAGGCACCCACAAGTACTATAATTTAACACTTCATGATGTAGAGTAGATATCCTTAAACACATGGGCTATAGGGAGCAGTACATATGATAAGCACATGTTATGAATTTGACTCAGTGCAATGTAGAAAACATGGATTCTAGATATTCAGAAGGTAGTCATTGGGGTCGAGGTGGCACACATAATATGTCACAAGTTTGATGGAGTTTTCCCATTATTTTTGTTAGCGTTATGTCAGGATGTTGTGGATCAAGGTGTACTATGCAACTGGGGCACCACCATATGGGTTCATTTGGTTCATGATCTTTACAGGGTGCGAAGAAAATGTAAGAGGACCGTGGAACCCATTATATTGTTGAAAACCTGTATATATGAGTGGCTCTTGATGTACATACTGACAAGGACACCACATGTATTAGCAACATATGCCCCGAGAGTACTTCAGTGGATGCAAGGGCCAACAGTGAGAGAACTTTGAGTATATCTTCAACTAGTATAGGTGGGTCCAGATGATGTGGTATGGCATCCCTACATGGGGAACATGGATCAGTGGCCCAGATGGCCTAGAGCATATTTCATGGATACCATCACTGAGGTGACATGGCACCATTTGTATTAGGTGGAGAGACATGCGTTAGAGATAGTACCGTGGCAGTTTGGATGGACATCACCAACATTGATACCATTGTTTCCAACCTACTAGTGTTGGCATGTTAGAGAGGATGCAGTAACAAAGGTCTAAGTTCCAACATTACGACCTCACAAGGTACGAAAATAGGTGAAATAGGTTAGTAACAACATAGATGTGGTGCACATGCTCAAATCCTAGCACAGATCTTAGTGGATAATGGTTCAGAGGAGGGATCTGATGAGGTATCTGCAGACACAAATCTATAGGATGAGGTAAATCCCAACACCATGGGAGAGGGAGATAGATAGACGACGCTATGGTTGAGAGAGAAAAATATGTGACAGCCAAACGGAGGATTTTCTACACCATTTAGAGTTCATATGGTACATCTGAGACAAATTCCTAGACCATATTAGAGGGAGGGGATTATATTAATTCCATGTAGTAGGTGGTCACAATATATAGGAGCCATACCTTGTCATGATGATGAGCCGAATGAAGTATTGGGTAACCGAGGAGATGGAGAGACCCGAGAAGCTAGGTATAAGTGATAACATGTTAGTTAGATAATTTTTTATAGTCGTATGTGATAATATTATTGATGTATGTTGGATTTTTATTTTGCATAGCAGATGGTGGAGGATTGGCACTCACTAATTTATAGCTCCCACCATAAGATCTTGGATTCTATGTTAGATATTCAAAATACTATAGTGATGGTGGATCTAGAAGCACCATCATTCGGGGACTCAATGTGGTCATTTTTGTCTATTGGGTGAGGCATTTAGGAAACTAAGGAGATATGGAGATGCAAAAGCATAGGTAACCATTGGAAGCATAGACATCATGTTGCATAGTCTACTATAGGAACAGGAAGCTCTGGTATAGGAGTAGGTACCCGGCCTAGCAGATTTTTGGAGAGATATGGAGCAAATAACTTCCCTAGAGACACAACTAGTGAGGGCACAAGGAGAAGCCTCTGGAGCCCGGTATAAGGCGGCCTCCCTAGCTCACAAAACAAGAGCAAATAACATAACCCCATCATCCCAAAGCATCCTGAGACCCCCCAAAGAGGGATAAGGTGCTTGATTCATATTGTAATTGGGCTAGAGTTGTTTTGTATGATTTTTTCAATGTATATAATTCGGTTTTATATATATATATATATATATATATATATATATGATGATGATGATGATGATTTTTTATGGTATTTTTGTGATGTGATGATTTATGTATCATTTTCCTACTTTCTGCATGTATGTTTGTAATAATACCATGGTACTTAAGAACAATGATGATGAGATAGATATGTAAAGATGGTGAGAAGGGGATCGATAAGATAGCCCAACTCACATGATATGAAAAATATAAGAGACGGAAAAAGGCCAAAACATCCAACGATAGGATATCAAGGCACAGATGGTGATGAATCCAAACAGAGAAAATAACCTAATATAGGATAAGGTTTTTGAGATATTGGATATAGTTTGATAAATCTAAGGGGGATTAAGATCCCAAGTGAAGATAGATGATGTTTGTGCAAATCCCAAGTTGAGGCCAAGAGCTCAAGCAAAGGTGAGGGATCAGGCTGAAGAAATAAAATGATATGTGATCATGATGTTTTTAGGTAACTAGCCATGAGGGGAAAAATATTGCAATGTGTAGGTTATAATGTCATCAACTTCATGTAGAATATGGCTTTAAGAATGGTTCATGAGGTCCTCAATAACATTTTGTGTAATAGCTACATGTCGATGAACTTCAAACCATGTGGCAAATACGGTGTCATATATTCAGTCTTCTAACTGATAAAGGATGTTGCGTGAGATGTCAAAAAGAGTAGTGCAAGGGTCATGGAAAGGTGGAGGCTGATATGTAGTTTTTGGCATAAGAGGTCTAGGGGAAGGTGGACAGTTCTGAGAGGAATCAGCCCTACACTTTTAAGTGTGTGAATAGGTTTTGAGGATGGGATGTTTTCTACACATAACCTGATAGTCGGAGTCAGTATGCATGTAATACCCATGATGAGATCAAAAGAATTTTTCCATTGCATAAGGCTATGTAGAATTTTTGGTTTGGTCATGTTTGACCTCATCTTTAAGATTCTTCATGTGGTGTTGATATGATCTACAATCAAAGACATCATGCCCCGAAACCTTGTGCCATGTGTAGTATGTATCCATCATAGAAGATTGAGGAGACATAAGGGAAAGAGGTAGGCATGAGGTATCATGGGTTGTAAAGGGCTAGTGGTAGTGTCTGATAGGGGTACCAATAGAATGGGTGAGAATGGAATTAATGGATCAGTGTGCCACTTAGTCATCGAGGCATAATAAATAGGCTCGTCATCCATGAGATCATCAAACTTGTATTCAAAGTTGGAAACCCATTCATCCACTTCTATCAAGGATAATGGGCCAAATAATTTGATTTTGGTATGTGAGATTATAGCCAGTGGAGTGATTTGAGGCTCAAACACCAATGAAGAAGTGTTTATAGTGTTCGGGATTTTTCTTGGACTATAATGGCATTCACATCTTGAGTTGTTTTGGTGCGTATGGTTTCTTGGTGGCATAAGACTTCTCTATCCTGATTCTAGGCATAAATTTCCATATGAGGTTTGTCTAGAGAGTAATGATCATCTTGATTAGACATGGAAGCATCCACCATGAAATATTTGACTATGGTTTCAAGTTTAACCATACACTCTCGTGGTGGTTTTGGGGTTGGTGAGATAACTACAGGAACCGAAGGCTCCTTCTTTCTAGGTTGTAAGGAAGGAGGTAGATGAGATATGAAAAGTTCAATCAGGTCAGAAGTATTAATTATAATGGTGACCTTATCGGGCTCATCATCATTTGATTCTAATATAGTGGGAGGCATGCTCCTGACCAACTCAGGATTACTGAAAATTTTGCGAAGATTATCTATAGGGTAATTGAAGCGTTGATATTCTTGAAATGGGATTGGTGATAGTTCCTCAAGCGTGGGGAGCTTTTATATCCCCTTTTACTAAAGTGTATCATAATTTTAGGTACTAGTGTCCCCTTGGATCTTATAAATAGCTCCCTAGTGAGAAAAATTCACACATTGACATGTAAAAGAGGCAATAACGTGCATATGGTGAGTCCAAGTCCGCCCTAAGAGAATGTAATAAGATAAGGAAAATTTGAATACTATAACTTTGACATGGATAGTCCTGTGGGGAATGGTGATGGGTAACCAAATACACCCCATTACAGGCATTTTTCAGTGGTCATATCCTTAGCAAGTAGATCATGTGGATTTTAGGTTGTCGATGGAATAGCTGAGAGATTTGATAAAATCTATTAAGGCCACACATGTGCCTGCTCCCTCATCAATGAGAGAACGCTTAGGTGAAGTGTTGTTGATATAAACTAAGATGAAGAGTGGCGGATTGTCTACACAAAGAAAGAGCTCATCTGAGATCATAGAAGTCATGGGAAAGTGAATATAAGAATGATAATTTGGGGCAAGATCAGTAAAAATGGATAGTTACTCACATTTTCAGTGGATAATTTCTTCTGATTTGTACAATATAGGACTCTTCCCCAAAGGAGGGAAAGGGATATTCATGTCAAACAATGCAGTTGTAACATCCCCATTTTAAAATATCAGAACAAGGGAATTTTTTTATTTATTTTTTTGATAACGTTCTCTGTTATGAATTACAAAATTCAAACACATGTTCAAGTTTTAATAATTGTTCTCTGCCCAAACAACACAGTTTGGATCACACAATTTCTTTTTAAAACGAATGTTCCCTGTTCGCATATTTACAATATGGAACACACATTCAATGCCATTCAATCTTATAACAGATTCTATATGCTACTGTAAATGACTCGAGGAACTGCCGATCCTCCATTTTCATGGCTCGGAGTTTCAACGATCCTTCATTTCATGACTCAGCAACAACCGATCCTTCATTTCATGACTCGGCAACAACCGATCCTTCATGTTCATTTATGCATGGTATATTATATATACCTGTTCTCATAACCGTTTCCGGTTATCGAAGTGATCCATTTAAGAAGCCTATCTGAATATATGTTACTGATATTCATCTGACATCCTGCATCTTAAATTAAGTGATAAGGACAACGCAACCAGCAATTGCGATACTTTGGCCAAATATTTTCACATGCTTTGCATGATCATATTCCTGGATGTTATACACATCAACGGAATACGTCCTTCACTTCACTTCACCTGTTATCTAGAATGGTCTTTCCTGGTTCCTACCAGTCCTCTTCATTTAAGGTCAGTTCTAAACTTCTAGTTTTTAAACTAGTAATACGAACGAATATAAGAAGGCACTACCGGTAACTAAAGATACAAAAACATATGGTGTCGTTACCCCACGACTCCGTGTGTCTAGTTATCCTTAGTATTCCGGAGTCACTCCGTATATCTGATCATATCCTATCCCCCGCTAAGAGTTACACATTCAGCCTATGTATTCTAGATGTTTTGATTCGGGACGACATTGCTATATGTCAGTTGCAACATTGTGTCGTCATGAAGACCCCGTCTTCATAGAGACACCTTGCTGTAGCTGGCGTATGCCAATGTCCTGCAGAATCCTCCCATCGAGAACACACATCCTGCTCAAGTGACTTAGCCATGAATTAATAATTAAAATCAACTTTCAGCATTCATGTTGATCCCTTGATTCTCGTTTCCGTTGCAGTTGCATATAACTAAGAGGGACTAAACCGTCCATTAGCTTGCTATGCATCTTCTCCTTCGTATCGAAGGGCTACATTTCCCTACTTGGTTCACTTCTTAATCATTGGATTAAGCAGTCCGTACCGACGGACGTGATAAGTTTAACCTATTTAAACTTAGCCAAGATTTTCCAATTGCAACTAAATTCAAAATTCTAACTTATTAGACGTCATTTAAACAAGGTCTAATTCCCAAGAAATGCATTCATTTGTTCTCCTTAACGTCATATGGTTAAGGTCCATTAGTTTTGGATATACTTATCCTATATCCTTTATTTCTGAATTTAACACATGAGATCATTAATGGAGCTCGAAAGCGAAGTTCGATTACTCCGAAGTTTAATTGGTATTCCTTAGCTCCTAAGCTAATCCTGAATACCTTCCAATTTATGGAATCATATTCTTCCTAATCCTTATAATGTCAATTAAAAATTCATCTTTACCCAAGTATGAATTAATTGCATTTTTCAACTTAAAAGTTGCATTTAGGTAAGAATAGATATCAGTTTCCATTTAACATCCATCCAAGGACAATTAAACAAATCCAATCAAGAAATAACATTATATTTCCAAGTTTAGACAACAATTCAAACTGATATAAACATTAAAATATCACACATGTAATTGTATTCAATATTTTATGTCATAATCCGTACATTTTCCAATCCAGCTGATTGGGCATGGTTTACATAAATCATCCATACAACTCATAGATAGAAGAATATACTTTCTTCTTTTCACAATTCCTCGAAGAGGAATAAAAGCGACAATTACAATACTTCATCAACAAATCAAGAAGCATCAGAAAACAACCAAGTCTTCATTCTAATCAAATTCCATCTGCAAAATGAATTGCATGGGTCAGCTCAATGAACTAAGCATATTAAGCACTTATCCTTAAAATAAGGTGCTTCAACTAACTGTCTCAATAAAAAAACCATGCTTTTATGAAACGACAGTTAAACATCAATCACGAAATAGGCACAAAAGAAAGATAAAAAAAACAACTGAACTATCAAAATATCATCACAATCAGCTAAAGAACTGTTGTCCCGTTTTCCACATAAATGTTACAAGTCTCAACTTACAATATTTGTAAAGTTAGGAAATACAAGTAGCTTACTGCTGATATAACATACAGTTATCCTTTCCACGTCTTTCATTAAAAATAAATGCAAAGGATGAAACTAACTGAAATGTAAATCCATTACTTTCCTTTCAGTTCGTGCATCACATTAGATTCCAATCAATCCAGTATAGACAAGAAAGCAAACAGCAATGCATATAGTTGCTCCCATCTAAGCACTATAAAAATTCATTATTCACGAATTACCGATTTCCAACTGAATGAAGGAAGAAAATATCATTTTTCCAAGTCATTCATTCATATCTCTATTTCTTTCCAATTGGCTGTTCTGAAAATGGAATCCAAATGAGACACAATCAAAATAACAGTTCAGAGTGAAACTTACAAAATCCATTCGGAATTCACTTTCCGGGCAGCTAAGAATAATTTCATTTATATTCCGCTTTAAATGAAAATAGGGAAGAATTCATCATCCATATCCATTACTTTATTTGAATCAGGCTCATATGAAAATCCAAAATAGGTTAGTACCTCATTATGATCATCCAGGATCAAACAGTACAAGGATGTTAAACCATATTTTTACCATACTAAAAGAAACCATATTTCTTTCACTGTATCGGCTAAACAAACAAACAACATTTCAATCATGCAGTCAATTAATCACATGATTTCCTAAGTCCTATGAACGTATCCCGTTAAAAATAACATTTTATTCATTGTTGTTACCTACAGCAAATCCAATATTCACATGACTATGAATTTTCAACAAGTTAGAACAGTCAGACAGAAGATGAATTCATATGCACAGTAAAGCTCCAATGTTATTGTCAGAGTCAAAATGGGCAAAAATAGAAAAATCCATTTCCCTATAATTTCATTAATGAACAATCATTTTGCTCAGAATGAAAGTAAACATCCAAATCATGTTTATCTTAGCATGACAGTTCAACTTATAAAGATAACAGAACAATCGTTCTTATTGAAAAGCAAACTCACATAGCCTGTACAGTTTCAATCCAATATACCACAAACAATGAATATCCAATTCGAGTTCTATCTCGATCAACCGGTAGCTCCAAAAAACAACATTCTCCATTTACTTAATGAGGTACAAAACTCAAAATATAATATTCGTACATTAATACCTCTATAAAGACAAACCCGCATAGGGTGTTAATTGTGTAAGCTTGGTACAGTCAGGGCAGACTCAGAAAACAAGCTAATTCCCACATTTTCCATTTATTTGTACAGAAATCCAAGTCAAGTTCACATTCACAATAGTTCATTTCAGAAGGTCAAACCACAACTACAAGACGCAATGGAATCAAACTTTTCCATCCTAGCAAGAAGAAAATATAATCTTTCATTGCACAGAATACACAAATCAATTTGTAACCATGCCTACAGTCCAAACGGGGGAGACCCGAACAGCATAAAAAAAAAAACACAATAAAACCATCTTATCCTCACAGCAAGGGAAACACAATCCATCAATAACCTTAGAAGGAAAAACAGTTAGCTTTTTCCTATTTTCACGGGTACCAAAGCGTATTCGCACATTTCCTAAACAAGAAAAGGCACAAACAATGGAAATATTGCTATTACTTCATTCAAATCGGAGTTCAATTACTCATAGAAAACCCGAATGCCACTTCCATCAAAATCCAAAACAGTAGAAGGAAGAGAATCTGTTTCCTTAAAAAAAAAATTCAATAAGAAATAACTTCAAACAACTATCGTTTCCCTCATTCCAGTTCTTCAACAAAAGAACGATAGTTTTCAGTAGTGAGAAGAACTCGAATAACAAGTACAGACCCATGATACACAAGACAAATTTCCCATTTCTGTCAAACAACTAGCACGATATGGAGGTGTTACCACTCCATTAAAAAGCAAGGACAGTTCCAAACACAACAGCAAGGAGACGATTACACAGAAGGAGAACATCGCACAAGGCCTGTTCCAATTCATACAGCATGTAGAGAGAAAGAAAAATGTCTATTTCATTCCACAATACTGTCAACAACCACTACAGTAATTCATTTCCAACTTGATTCGAGCAAAAACCAATCAAAACCGAGCAACCAGAAACGATTCATCATATCATTTTCCAAACAAAAGAAGCAAGAATCGATGAAACCCAATTTGAATCGACTCGACAACAGTCACAGAATCAAAACCCAAGAGCAGGGTTGTTTTAATGAAACACTTAATTAAAGCAAAGATTTTTAAAGAGAAGGGCTTAACATGTCTGAAATCTCTTTTCCCGAGCTCGGAGAAAGCTTCGTTTGCCGCGTTAGTTCCTTCCACAGCGACAGCACAAACTCCCCGGCAACCTTTCTTCTTCAAGCTTAGAAACAGCCTTAAAAATATCCAAGCACAGTGTCAATTCCAAGAGCTGGTTCGACTGAACCAGACCAGAAAAACTAAATGCAGAGCAACTTTGCAAAATCCAAATCGAAACAATGAAAAATAAAATTCCCTCATACACTTTCCAAGGCGAACTGGTCGCGAGGACCAAGAATAATCAATGCAATTAAGGATCTGCCTTTTCCTTACTTTCCACGCCACCGCCACTTGAGTTGGCAAACTCTAAATTTCAAATTTCCCATGCAAAAATTAAATTTGGCTCTATCTCCAAATAGATGCCTCTATTTCCTACCTGCCCCGCCAAAACTGGTGCTGTCCACGTATGAACTGTTTATTAAATGCCAATGAATGCCCTTTCCATTCTTATCCTTTCCTTCCAAGGGTCTGCGCGCCCTTTTTAGATTAGGATTAGTTTAGGTTGCATAAAGTGTTCAACCTAGGTCTTAGTTTAGCCTTAGGTTTTATTTTCCCCTTTTTTTTTGTAATTTAAAAATCCACTTAGGGTAGTAGTGTAGGATGCATGTTAGGAATTAGGATTAGTTTAGGTTTTCAATTTATACTAACCACTAACACTAATCAACTTCCATCCTACCCTCCTACAGACATTCACGTTAATGCAGAGCAGGACGTTCCATCCTTTGGATCACGTGCCAAGGCCACCTGTGTCCAGGTGGTTCTTCCCTCACGAGGTCCCAAGTTCAACAGTACAGGGTTCAAGATTCGAAACCCCTATCGTTGGTATCTACGTGCCAGCTACCCAAAACTGCAATCAGGCGCTGCACGCTCATAACAATCCCGGGTTCGGTTCAAGTGTGAATCGACACAGAAATCACAAGAGGACCTCAACATACTTGGATCAATGGAATTGATTCAAGGTATGTTGTCAATCAGTAACGAGAGTATAGAAAATATACGACAATTTGTCGTCACATTAGCAAACACGCAAGTACAATAATTGTTGTCCTATACAATAAATCACAACATGCAAGAATCCAAGTTAGCAACACATTCTTTTAAAATCAGAGTTTCTCTTAACATGTTTGCTTTCATTCCAGCAGTTATAACAGTATTAAAAACATTCACCAAGGTAATTTGCAAAATCAGAGTGTTACAGCAGTCATGAGATGTTTGTGATGATCAGGTGATGTGTGCATGAGTTTTAAGAAGGGGATTAGACCAGGAATTTGGGTAAGTGCCTCGAGAGGATCCCACTCATTGTGAATGGTTTGTACAGTAGGCTGAGAGTGTTAGGGATCCTCAGAAATAAGGTCATAATGATTGGGGGTGGTCCAAGAATCTTATGAAACTTATTTTTTCTTAGTTCCTATGTAATCACCCCTACAAGGTTTATCTACACAGGGGTTGATGGTGTCTATAGGAAGGGTTACAGATCTATACACTATCGGCCCTGTAGGATAGTTCCTATAGGGTCTGATGGTGTCTATATGAGGTAGGTTTTTAACTTGAGGAGCTTTATTCTGGGGCACATAAGGGTAAATGATCCTGTGATTGTTTGGTTGGAATGTTATAGGATATTTTGGCTCAACATAAGTGATAACACGTTTCACATCATTGATTATAAGCATGTTCTTAGTAGGGTAATATTTTTTAACCACGTTAGTTGTAGCATTCTCTTTCTTTTTAGAACTTTCATCAACATCATGGTTAGGCATAGGATTATATAATATTTTTCTTATCATATGGCTTATTGATGGCTTCATGATGATACTTTTGTTGAGATGCATCATGAGCCTTGACCACTTTTGTCAACTGTTTACGAGTGATGGTGTCATAGTAAAAGTTAGGTCCTAAGAAGAAGTTGATATCAGCCATATGGAGTGAAAGAAAATTCTCATGTGAGTGACCCCAATGAGTGTTCTACCAACAAAACTTACTCTCATCATACCAATGAGAAATAGGTCGAGAAAGATCCAAGATCACAGTAAATGGCTTAGGCAACCAACGTTTCAACTCTTCCTTACTCAATGGTTGATGAGAGTTATGTTGATTCTTGTTGTTAGTAGGTTGTTGGTAAATGTTGAAAACATTTATATTTGAAGCAGAATCAAGAGGATGAGTGTCTCAGAATCCATCATTTGTTGCATTCTTTTTCTTTGATCATTAAATGATATGGACTTTCTTTTGTAGTTTGTGTCTTGGGAGTATCTTTCTTGAATTCCAACATAAGATAGTCTTTCCTCTTAGCTTGTTATAAGGCCTCTTCTAGGAAAGTAGGAGAAAAGGACCTCACCTTGTAATGAAGGTGAGGCTCCAAGGCTCATAGGAAAATTTGAAAGAGGATATCATTGGGCATGTTACATTCTTCCTACGTAGATAGGGTCTTCCAACGCTTGATAAAGGCTTACACTGATTTTTTTTCCATCTTGCTAATAGTTGATAAAAGTGTTGATGTTATTTTTCAGGTAGATCATGATATTGGGATTCATTTTCTAGGGCTGTCATTAGGGAATCTAGCTCAACTATAGAATTAGGAGGCAAGGAATGGTACCAATATAGAGCATCTCCCATAAGGGTCTTATCTAGGATTTTAGTGGTGGTGTATGAGTTCTTTCTGACCCATTCTTTGTAAATATTTTTGAAGGCCTTAATGTGAAGAGTGGGATCAACTGATCCATTAATAGATAGATAGAACAATGCCACCAATGACCATACTAGCAATATAAGGTGTTAATGGTTGTTTTTGGACTGTTTGTAAAACTTGGTTCTAAATGGGTAGTTGAGAGATGGGCACTGCATTAGGACCATTAGGATGAGGTGTGGTACCCTAATATCACATTGGAGGGTGGTTGACTAATTGAGCCATATTGGCTTACATTTGGAGGAGTTGAGTGGTAGCGGAATATTGTTATTGATTCATTTTGTCAATATTATGAAGAATAAGATTGGCGGGATCAAAATTAGAGGTATTTTCATATGATCCCATTTCAGTGGCTTTCCCCTTTTCTTACCTATGGTTGAGTTCATTAGAGACAAAATTGATAAGACATTTATTAAGAATCTCCTTTGACTCTCCCATGTATTGAGGAAATTGAGATAGAAATTTCTTGATCTCATGAGGATGGTCAAAATCATCATCATTCTAGATTTATTCCTCCTCATCCTCGGGTAGGACATTGCTTAAGGTATAAGGATTCTTCGTGGGTGTTCCTATGATGCAACATTGCATACAAAAAGGAGACTCAGTTTCAGGATGGTATATTTCTAGAAATGTTTGCACCATAGAGTCTAAGGACCCTTGGCCCAGACACTTGTGATGGAATGTTGATCTGGCTGAGAAAAGTTCTGAAGATAAGGGCTAAAGACAAAATTAGCCCTGTAGGAAAGCACACACATGGGCCAAAGGTGTCTAGGAGAAAATATGGTCAAACAAAAAGGATTTTCTATGAAACATGTCTACACATGGGTTGAAGGCATCTAGAAATAGATAAGAGAGGAACAAATAGGATCGTCTAAGGGTGATGGTGTCTATGTAGGTAGTTTTTAAGGGTTTTGGGGTTTTGGGGATCTTTAGATAAATATAAATTAAAAGATGGATGTTTTTAATGAGTTGTGCTCGATCAGAAGGTCTGTAAGATTCACGTTGGGTTCACCATAGAATGTATGCGAGTAAAAATGTGTCTCAATAACATGCACTCTTACTCATATGTTCAACTAGGGTATTTGAGGGAATGAGTAGTTGACACGTAAGTACTGGCATACGAGGGGATATAGTTAAAGGGGTTCTAGTGAGTGTTAGGGTCTCATATCTAGAGGTAAGTAACCCTTATAATAATTCAACCTAAGGTTTCCAAGGCCCGTGATTAAGATATACGAAGGAACCCTACTAATATATAGATGGTTGGGTATAAAGAGGTATGGATCAACAAATAAAAAATAATCCTGTAATAAATGAAGTGAAAGTAAATGAAGAACTACTATTTGATAAGAGTGTTAAGATAACTACCACATGTACAATACTAAGTTAACATAACAAAATGAAGAGGATTTGAACTAATCTATGCAAAGTGAAAAATAAAGGTTATAGAATGTACCTTTTACTTGTAGGGTTATTTCCAATGCATCCATCTCCCCTGAGAAGAAGCACGTAGAAATAGATTCGTTATTAGGTGGAATAGGGGAAGACTATTCCTGCCCTAAACTCACTATATGTTGGCCTAATCATGTAATAAATCATCCAAGAAGAGACATGTCTAATCCAATCCAAGCACAATGTAAGATGAACCACAATCTAGGTGAGTAGATGTGAAGATGGTGGAAAAGAGAAAAGTAAGTGGCAACTTGATTGTCTTAGATTCCTTTTTCCTTTATGAGTGTCAAGTGAGGTGAGGGTAAATATAGGATACCATCACCCATGGGTGATGGCATCGGCCATGCGAAAACATAACACGGACACAATCAACCATAGGTGATTATGTCAACCAAGGATGCAAAAATGAAGTGATGTGTCTTAAAAGGTGAAATAAATGTGTTGAGAGTCATGAAAGTGGATGAACAAGGTGTAAGATGGTAGAATAAAAGAAATAATTCATGAATATGATATGCATGAGACCTAGGAGGACAATGATACCTAATGCAAACTAAGGCCAAGAAAAAATAGTGATACTCTCTTCGTGTACTATCTCTAACCTATAACAGTTATGTGAATAACTATTCCCCATTCCCAATAAGTCCCTTAAGGAACCCACTCATGAAATAGATGCATCAACAACCCTTATCTACATAAGGATGATTGTTAGTAACAGGTGTGAAAGATAAAAAGTTAAAAGTTACAAATTAGGTATATACAAATATGATTCAATAAATGTCTACACATTAGAGTTAGAGTACCCCAAGCCTAGATACTCCATGGAGTATTTATAAGGGTGAGAGAAGGTCTAAAAGTTAAGGATACAGACATAAGCAATTGTACATGAGAATTTACAAAAAGGTCGAAGGCATTTGGAAATAGATCTGGGAAAACAAAAAGGGATCAGCCGTGTAAATAGGTTTGCACATGGGCTGAAGGTGTTAAATTGTGGGAAAAAATAAATAGACATGATCACCCATGGACGATTTTATCTGTGTAGATAGGTTTTTGAGATTTTGTGGGTTTTTGGATGCTTAGATGAGGTCAAAATTGGATATGGGTTTTTTAATGAGTTTTTCTCGATCAGAAAGTCTGTTAGATTCATGTTAGGTTCAACAGAGATGTAAGCAGGCCAAGAATGTGTCTCAATAACTTACACTCCTAAATCATCTGTTCTACAAGGGTAACAAGGCAATGAGTAGGAAATACACATGTACCATCATATAAGGGGTATACTTAAAGGTGATACAATGAGAACCAAGGTTGCATATCTAGAGGGAAGTAATCCTTACACTAGGTCAACCTAGGGTTTCCAAGGCACGCGGTCAAAATAGAGGAAGGAAACCTACTGAGATATCGATAGTTGGGTGTGGAGAGATATAGATTAATAATAAATGAAACAAACATGCATGATATAACTGAAATGAAAGTGACGATAGCTAAGGAGTTTATATTTAGTAAGAGTATTATGCTAACTAGCATCCAAACATATGTACTACTAAGCTAACATAGCACAATGAGGGAAGGAAATGAACTTATCTATGTAAAATGATGAGAGATGGTTAGATCACTCACCTTGTACCTATAGGGTGTTCATTGATGCATTTATCTCTCCATACAAGTAGTACACCAAGAGAGAATCATTATTAAATGGAGAAAGGGAATGTTTTTGTTGTCCTAGACTCATTATAAGTGACCTAATAGTGCAAGAAGCCATCCAAGACGAAGATTATCCAAACCAGATCAAGCAAGATGCTAGATGAAACAAAAGATAAGAAATCAAATGCGAAGATGGTGCAAAAGAGAAGAGAAAATGGTAGTTCCTAATATTTGGGCTTACTTTCTCTATGAATTTCAAATATGATGTATATGTTTATATTTGACACAATTACCCATGGGCACTTTTTTCAGCCATGGGAAAATCAAATTCCGACACAATCACTTGCAGTCGATTGTGTCAGTCGTGGATGATAAAATGAAATTTGAGGTAAAAATAGGTTTCATGGATCAAATAGGTAGATGAACAAGGTTTCAAGATAATGGTATGTAATCAAAGTGTCATGAATGCAATGTGTGTGATACCTAAGGGAATAAGGATGGCTAAAGCAAAGACAAATAAGGCTAAGACCAAATAGCAACACTCTCTTCATGTACTATCTCTAACCCATAATGGTTACATGAATAACCATTCCCCAATCCTGACAGACCCCTTAAGGCACCTTCTCTAAAAATAGATGAATCAATGACCCTTATCTACACAAAGGAAATTGTTAGTAATAAGTATGAAAGATGAAAAGTGAAAAATTAGGTGTATACAATGGTCTCATATAGTGTTATAATCCCAAGTGAACCCACCGATGGAAAAATATCCAAATCCTTAAACTTATTCAATAATAAGTGTCGAGGAACTGTTTCAAATACCTTGTGGATGTCAATAATACACTCTACACTTTTTTACCTTTGCTTCCTCAATGATAGAGGTCAAAATAAATATATAATCAATGATACAATGGTTCTTCTTAAAACCTACTTGTCCTTTGGCCCTAAGTCTCTTCGTCTCATTACATCTAGAAATATAGATGTCTAGAGCTATGGGAAAGGTCTTAGGTAAGGTGTATCTAACCATAATTGTGTGGTAATTTTTATGATTTTTCTTATCTCTAGTATTATAAATGGGATGAATGATATGGGAGGTCCAAAAAGGTGCAAATCCATGGGTTTTCATGTAATTGAAAATGTTTATAATATGAATTGATAATACTTCTATGCTATGTATAAAAAAACCAACTTTAAGGTTATCCACATCATGGGTGTTCCTGGATTAAAGTTTAAGGATGAAGCGAAAAAATTGGGCCGTCAAAAAAGAAATGAAAATTGATATGTTTTGTGTTTTATATTTGTGATATGAATCTTCAAACCCTAATCACTATTGTATAATGGATAGGTTTTAGGCTAACTCAAATGATTGATTGGTTTAGAGAATTATATAGGATATAATCATGATCAAATTAGGTAGGGAGATCTAATGTTTCACATTATGATTTATTATGAAGGAAGACTCTCTAAATACATTTTGGAGTGATATAGAGTTGGTTAAGGATATATTTACACTTATTTAGGAAAATTCTCCTATAACATATTTACTTTGACTTTCAATCGGAGGTTTTATGCATCATAATATGTTTGGTTAGGCTATGAATGTTCATACAATTTGATTCATGTTCACACCAAGAACTATGAGGATAGTGAAACTTTCTAGTCATGTAGGAAGTGCAGATGGAAAGGGAGAATACGTGTAAGCACAAATGGAAAAATAGCTTGGGTGAAATGAAGAGATTGCCTAATTAGGTCATGGGTATCGTAAACTAAAAAAACTTATTTTCAAGAAGTTCAAGTACTACTCATCAATATGGTGGTTAAAATGAATTAAGGTGGATTAGAGAGGTTGATTAAGATGAGGAATGAAAGGAGATAAACCAAGTTAGATGTGAAAGGATATATTAAGAAGGATAGTGAGAGGAGGAAATTTGGGGATGCCTAAAGGCCTTGTATTTATGGTAAGAGAGATATTTTTGGAAGAATATAATCCAAAAAATGAGACTCTAGTAAAAAAATCATGTAGTTCTATTTGAGCATGGAAAAGGGACATTTTCATTGAAAATGATCGATTCACAGGAATCTCCCAAGTTAACCAATCATTTTCTGTAAGGAATGACTTATCTATCTATATAATTTTTTTGTAGAACATTGACCTACAACTCAACTATGTGATTCATATATGTATTTAAATTGATTTCATGCCATGTACTCTTCATAAAATGAGTCTGTGCATTGAATATTCCTACATAAATAATATCCCCAAGATCTAATAGTTTTATAATTTCAGGTTATAAGTCTACAAAGTAAAAAAATCAACTCCTAAAATGCCATAAAATGGTCATGGTAGAGGAAAATAATGTGCACCAAAGAAAATTTTATCGAAATATATTTTATTTCTTAAAATACCAATAAGAACCTAACATAGGCATATGATCATTTACCATGAATAAAGAGAGCCAATCAATCTTTGTAAATATATGATATCCCATGAAAACCTCTCAATCCCAAAAAATTATTATCTATATACTAATAGCCAAGAATAAGTTGGAAAGATAGGGAGTGTCTTCTCATTTATCTCATGTGCTTCCATAAAGAAAATGATTCCATTTAATTTGGAATAAATTAAATCTAGATATTACAGAGTCACGTATTGAAATAAATAATAAATCACTAAAATATAGAAATGACACAAGAAAACTAAGATGTAAATATAAAACCCTAAGTAAAGAAGAAGGAGAGTGGACTTAGTTGATTTCCTCGTAATCTAGAACTGATCTAGACTGGTAAACATGTTGAACGGGATTGGCAGAGTGTCGTTACTACTCACTGTAAATTATGAAGTGTAGGAATGAGGTCAGACACAGATGCCCATAATAGGACAGGGGCACTTGGGTGTTGGTGACTACACAAAATCTCAATATCTATTTTCTGGTGTGTCACAAGGTCTTCACTATTGTCTTATGTTGATCACTTGATAGTCACTCTTTGATCACCAAAGGTACTTGTAACCTGTAAAAATAAATTTTCACCTGCACAATCCCACAAATCACATCAAACCTAAAATAAATATGTGGAATGGGAAGTCAGACTGACCCCGAAGGTCACCCCCAGAATGAACTTACAACTGAGCATTTCACTACATCTCATACTCCATGTTTTCTTGTATTTTGTGTTAAAATTGTGCCCTAGGATTCCCTTATGCAATTCGTCCTTGATAGTGGGCTATAGCTAGATGTAACTATGTATTAGAATGTTTGGATGGAATAGAATAGACTTCCCCTTCCTATGTTGTGTAGATGCATCTCTTTTCCCTTGAATGGATGTTAGATGGATTCTTTTGAGTTCTTTAGGTGCCTTTTGGATGCAAGGCTAGGTGATGATAGTAATGTTTAGTGTTTGGTCCTTTATTTTGAACACATAGCTATGTATTTATATGAATCCCTTGTTTGAATTTTGTAATTGACAACTGGAAGGTCGAACCATAAGTGAAAAATATTTCCAAAAGATAAAATACACCCAAAAAGAGTGAATAAGGTAGAAAAGGGTCAGGGGTGCCCATATGGGACAGGATCACCTGGGTGCTTCTGTCTTGTCTAGGCGTTAGTGTCTGAAGTCATAAAAGATTAACAAGTAAAGTTATAGCTAGGTTGTAGGGTGTGTAATAAAAAATGGAAAATAAGAAATAGAAAGAGACAAAAGATAATTGTCAATTACTAGTTTTCTTAATTAGGAACCATGTAAATGCTAGTATGCTTATGGGACCTAGAAATGTACCCAAGTGTGTGATTTTGTGTCTACATTTTCCCCAAATTTATGTTGTTAAGTTAATAATTGATAACATATAGTTGATAAGAGATGTGTATCTGATAGCCATGTAGAGCATGCAGTGAAATGCATGCTAAGTAGAGAAGTGAAGCATTGAATGATGCAAAATGAAGCATGAAGACTAGGAAAAAAAAGTGGCCTTGGGGGGTGAAGCATATACATTGCATTGTACCTATTGTTTTTCTTGTATTTACTACTTCTTATAAGGATGGACCTCTAAAAGAAGGACAAGAATATAGTCAAAGTCTTGTATATGATAAATCAGAGAAAATGTGCATAATAATGTAAAAGTGTGTAAAGGAAAGTGTGCACTTGATGTAAAAGAGTGTGAAAGGATAGAAAAGTGTCCTGAATTTCTATGAAGAGTGATTTTTTTTGGTGATCTCACGCCAAGAGTGATTTTTTTTAGTGATCTCATACTAAGAGAAAGTTTTTTGGGTGATCTCATGCCAAGTGCAAGTTTTTTTAGGAGATCTCATGCCAAGGAGAAAGTGTTAGGGAGAGAGGTCTAGTGTTACTATCCTTACATGACTCTGTCCAATAAGCACCACTACATATGGTATGTCCCTGATTTGTTCATGTTGTCCCAAATTAGTTCTGATTGTTTTGATTGAAATGAATTGTAGGAGATTACATACATTTGTAACTGAAAGACTGTGCCTATAATTATGAAACTACAGTGAAGGATTCTATAGACTGTGCTAATATGATATGGGCCATGGCCCACAAAAAATGGAATATAATAACAAATAATAGTAAAAAAAATTATTAGACAACCATGGAGATATATAGTCCTTTAAGGAAAAATTTTCACATGAAGCACTCGGTTAGCATGCTAGAAAGATAAAAAAGTATGTCAAAGCATGTATGTACCAATGGAAAATTAATGTGCTAGTGAGAATAGGAAGTAGTACATAATGAAACAATAACATCTATAATGTGTGAGAGTAGTAACTCTAGATGCCCCCATGAGATTCATTGGGACTGGAAAATGATATAGTGTTGAGCATCATTGTAGTGTTTGAAAATATGTAATAAATATACATTCACAATTATAGACTAAGTTAAAGTGCATGTGTATATGATAAAGATAATGAAAAGACTGGGTATCTTAATAGCATAGTAAGAAAAGTGCATCATCCAAGTATAAACAAGCAAGATTAAGTCCAACCAAGATATGAAATATATGGAGTGTATGGGGTGTGATGGAATGGTATGCAATGTTAATGTGATAGGATCAGTGTGCCCCCTAGTGGATGTGTATTAAATGAGGTTCATTTATACAAGACCCCTTAACAATCAAGAATAAACCATCATTAGTTGGGTTTTATATCCCCTCTCACAATATAAAGAGATAAAGGGATAGGGGCCCTAAGAAATATTGATGAGTCCTTAGCATCTATCTATAAAATATATGGGACCATCTTATGGCTAGATATAGTCACCCTAGCCCCGAATCAACAAGTCATTGTTATTATATAATTATATACAAAAAATAGTGTTTCATCAGGAAATGGTTTTAAAATGTGCACTAGAAATATAGATCATAAAGCATAGAGCATAAAGAGTGAATATGGTAAGATTCATTTTAGATTTAGATCCTCAATAGTTGAGTATGAACTACATAACTAGAGTGCATCATAGGGTAGTGACGATACAAGGTGAGTATCAAGTTGTGTAAGAGTACTGAGAAAGAGGTGAAGTATGAAGCATGATAGTAGAGATTATAGACACTTGATGATGTTATGAGGGGGGAAGAAAGTGTGATTCCCCCCAAGTATGTGAGTGATGAAGATATAGACTGTGATGTGAGAAGGACCATGCCATAGTGGTGGAGCTTGAAATGTGTTTTGGACATCAATGTAAGGATTTTTTTATTTGACAAAAATAATTGGAGGCTGAAGTGGAGTAGGGTGGAGAAGGACCTTGAATAGTGGTAGCTTATTTGGGATTGATAATGTTATAAAAGACCTAAGAGGAGGAAGGGATGGACTGATTTTAGAAATGGTTGCTTGGTCGGAGTTGGTAACGTTGTAGATGAATTAGTAGGAGGATATAATGGGGTAGATATTTTGAATATGGTCTGACACTAGGTTGGATAGGAAGTGCTTGATTGACTGAAGGAGGAACATTAGTAATGATGGAATGATGCTCATTAAAGATGGAAAGGCTAGATTTGTGATTCAATTAGGATTTAGTAATTGGATATGTAGCAGGATGTTATGAAGAAAATGAGATAAAACCCTTATGCGCAAGGTGTTTAATTATTTGTTTTAAATCATAGAAAATCATTTCCATGATTTCCATTGAGTATATGATAATTACAAAATGGGAGACCTTGTTATTTAACAAGTCGATAAGGAGTGTAGAAATTAGTGGATGACAAGTTGATCAACTGGTTATTGAGAAGATGAGGAAGAATATCATGTTGATTAGCATTGAGATCAAACTTGAGAGGTTCCAGTAATGGTAAGACTTAAGTTTCACTTACATGATCACATGTAGAAGACATACAATTAGAATGAGATATAGAAAGAGAAATAACATGGGCTTGAGAAGCATCCTTGAGATGTTAGATTTCAGCTTTAAGAGATGTAATAATTGGTTTCCATAGCTTGAATTTTTCTAGAAACAAATAATGTAAAGTTGAATGGACTCTAAGATGGGTTGATTGGATGGAGGATTAGGACCGATAGATTCATTAGATAGACGATTGAAAATGGCACTAACTTGAGTAGGGTGGCATATCACGAGGGGGGATACATAGTGTCTAGGATTTTTTGGAGAACATATGTACAAGGTGGGGTGCATTTGAAGTAGGTCATGTAAAGATACTTGAGGAACCTTAGGAGCCATGAAAGAGAAACCAATAAAATAGGGATTTGAATGACCAAGCACAAGTGGGGTTCACCAAATGATTTAGTTTAATTTGGAATTAATTAAATCTAGATATTTTAGATTCAGGTATTGAAATAAATGATAAAGTATAGAAATACATAAATTACATAAGAAAACTAAGATGTAAATATAAAACTCTAAGCAAATAAGAAGGAGAGTGGACTTAGATGATTTCCCCACAATCTGGAACTGATTTAGACTGGGAAAAAATGTTGAACAAGTTGGGAAGAGTGTCATTAATACTCATTATACATTATGAAGTGCAGGAATGAGGCCTAACATGGGTTCCCACGGAAAGATAGGGGTACCTGGGCACTCGAGACCCCTTCTAGGTGTAAGTGACTACACAGAAGCACAAGATCTATTTTCTGGTGTGCCACAAGGTATTCATTGTTGTCGTTAGTTGATCACCTGATAGTCACTCTTTTATTGCCGAAGGTACCTGTAACCTAAAAAAAGAAACGTTCACCTTCATAATCCCATAAACCACATCAAACCTAAAAATAAAGGTGCATAATGGGGAGTCAAACTGACCTTGGAGGTCACCCTGAGAGTGAACTTATAACCGAACGATGCACTACATCTCAGACTCCATATAGTTCTTGTGAGTGCGTGTAGAAATTATGTGGATGCCCTTGTGCAATTTTCACTTGATAGTGGGTTGTATCTAGATGTAGCAATGTAGTAGAATTTGTGCATGGAATAGAATAGACTTCCCCTTCCTATGTTGTGTATGTAGAGTTGATGCAACCCTTATCCCTTAAATGGATGTTAGACGGATGCTTTGGAGTGCTTTAGGTGCCTTTTAGACACAAGCTTAGGTGATGATGGTAGTGTTTAATGATTGGTCCTTTATTTTGAACACATAACTATGTATTTATATGATTCCCTTGTTTTAATTATGTAATTTGACAACTGGAAGGCTGACCCATAAGTGAAAAAAAAAAACCCAAAAGATAAAATATATCCAAAAAGAGTGAATAGGGTAGAAAAGGGTTAGGGGCACCCCAAAGGGGACAAAAGCATTTTGGCGCATTTGTCCTGGCTAGGCATTGGTGTCCAAAGTCATGAAAGATAAACAAGTAAAATTTTAACTAGGTTGTAGGGTGTGTAAGACAAAATAGAAAATAATAAATAAAGCAAAGAGGCCAAAGATAGCAGTCAATTACTAGTTTTCTTTCTTATGAACCATGTAAATACTAATATACTTTAAGGACCTAGAAATGTATCAAAGTGCGTGATTTTGTGTCTACATAAAATTAGGTTGTGAAGTGGATTTTTATAATTATCATGTATTTGGGTTTCATTTTCAATAATTCTTTATGTATTTCATTACTTCCCTTTTTGTTTTCGATGTATTATAAAAAAAATTGTGTTAATATTTTTTCTCTCTCTCTTATAGCTAAATTATGATTTGAAATCGTAACTTCCATAATAAAATGTAAGTGTAGTATAGATAAATAGATTTTAACTTGTAATTTCTCCTAAATGTACATATGTATGTGTTTTGATTAGATTACACTAAAGGCATGAAGTGATTGAAACTAAATGTAATAGTTGATAAAATAATCAGTGGTAGTCCTAATTAAAAATGGATTATGTAGATATGTAAATTAGAATAGATTGTTGATTCTAAAAAATAGTAAAAAATTGATTAGGGCATAGAAAAATGAATGAACTGAACAAATCAGGCTCACAAAATTTAAAAATAATATACATAAATTTGATATAGGAGATGAAAATGTAGTTGTCAACATGCTCAAGAAAACTAATGGAAATATGTTGTGAAATTTTTATAAATTCTACACATAATTGGACTCAAATACATATTCCTTGGAAAAGTTTGGGTCTAAATACATGTAGGGGCTACAAATATGTCAAAGGAAAATCTAACAATATTTACCTCTTTTATGCAAGTTTTCTTAGATATGATTTTTTGCTAGTGAAATACGGGAATCTTGCAATAATTCTGATAGAATTTGATTTTAATTCTACATATTCCAAACACAATATTTTCTTTCTTAACCTAAATCAAGGGGTTATAAATTTAGTTTAAACTAGCCTCAATATACCCCCCATTAGGGCTAGGTGGTTGCCTATGTACCACTACTCTGAAGAGGGATAAAAAATTCATGTAGTTCTCTCATAATCCTATGATGAGATGAAACTAGAAAACAAAATATTCAAATTATAATGAACCCCTTTATTTGGATATGATACTTGGAAATATGTGCTTTGAGACCTTGTATGCTTCAAAATTATACTCTTGGATGATCTAGGTCTACTTTTTGAATATTTAGGACAGATGCATTCTTTGTGTGTAGTGAACTCAAAGTATTGATGTGATTTTATGATGATTCAAATGGATTAGAATCTTTTGTTTGTTTCAATGCTCAATTAGCCCTAAAATTATGCCTAGGATGACTAAGACAAATCACCCATTTGAAAATATGATGGTTGAATAGGTGAAGGATTGGTTCGTTAGAGGATGGAAAATTTTGGGTCTAAATCCATCCAAGGGATATAAACCAATAAAAAATGTCATGAAACTAAAAATAAAAATATGGAGAGTGTATGTTAAGATGTTTAATAAATTCTTATTTATACTATGAGTGATTCTGAAGGTGCTGATTGGAGAATGGGGAAAACCTAGTGGTTTAAAGTGTGTATAGAATGGGGAAATATGCTTAAATAAGGAAAAATATTTCTTAGTGGACCAATTGTAGGTAAAAAATGTGATTCATAGGTACAAGTCAAGAAGTCTCAATACTCAACTCCAAGCACAACTCTCAACAATGGCTCATAGAGTTAGTTTCCCTTACAGCACCCCTTTTTTCAAATTTAATAGAAAATTTGGGAAGTTTCTCAACAAACTATGGAGAATTCTTATATCCTTTTTATCCCAATTTGAATCCCTAAGAAGTTTGGATTTCCAATTCCAAGAAAAAGTGCACTTGCCTAACTCTATCACAGTCCTAATTATGCCTAATAGCCCCTAGTTACACTTTGTTTTAAAAGATTAGTAAGTAAAATTATTATACCTTCCTAAAAATCCCAAATTCAGTTAGAGGACATCAAAATACATTTAAAATTCCAAATTTCATTAAATCCCACTAGTTCAATCTCTCACAAATCAATTTTTATCTTTAAGACCCTAGATGAGGGTTTGTAGGCTCTATCACATCCCGAGAAAGAAAAATTGAAGTTTAGAGTTCCCTTTTGAGTTTCAAAGAACTGTAAAAGATTTTTTATGTCTATGTAAACTAGATACACCTTTTTCATTCATAAACTACTCTTTTTTATTACATTTGTACTCCCCAATGACATTTCTAGGTTGACTGTATACTCAAAATTGTCTGCTATAGAGTTTCTAAAACAAGATCAATAAGAGAGCTACTACAAACTCACCCAAGACTCAATGGAAACAAGGAAAATTTACTCTTACAAACAATAAGGAACCTTTATAGAAATCATACAGTAGTTTCCTGTCCATAAACCCATCCACACACCAGTTTTAACCTGCAAATGTAACTTTTTTCAGAAGCAAATATGGCATACAAACTTCTTGGAGAACTTTTCTTCTTTATTCTTAAAATTTATCCCTAAAATGGAGTTACAACATAGTATATATCTTCATCAAATCTCTCCAACCAAATTTGGAGTCCCTTAAGTACTTTTAAAACACAAATTTAAGCACTAAGAACCAAATTTTGAATGGAAACTTAAGAACATAAGGTCTAGTCATGTGTTACAAGCTTCAAAACCCTTTTTAGGAATAAAACCAAGCATGAAATTTCTTATTTTTATCCTTAAAACATCATTTTTCACTCTAAATAGACAAGAAACCATTCAAAAATTCATAAATGCATTTTGGAAGGAAAACCCAAAATTTGAATTATAAATTAGCTAGACTAAACCTAACACCTTAAAATGATTACTAAATACCCTATAATGAATTCAAGACCTTCTAAGCTAACAAAAAAACCAAAAATGTGATGAAAAACCAAAATTTTCAAAATTTGGAGAAATGCCCCTACATTATACTCCTAAGGGAAAAGAAAAAAATCAGGGATTGTTGTTCATGAGTTCTTCCAGATTTTTCCCATGTTACTTGATGTCATTCTCTAACATCCATGTAACATCTTCGTATGGTTTATTGCTTCTACTAAAATAGGTATTGGTAGTATTTCTTTCCTCTAGTCTTCTTGAGATTTTTCTTGTCCAAAATGTACTCTATTTCCTCTGTCCTGACCTTAGGAAATCCACCCAATATGACTTTGGTATAGCTTCTTATTGTTTTATACTTTCACTCTATTAGAACATAATGATTAAGTGGTTTGGCCAACCCTTAATGTATATGGGTCCATCACTAATATATAGGTTAATATTTAATAATATGAAATATGTATATTTCTATTATTAAATATTCTAGCCTAAGTATATACCTTTAGGTTAAATATTTAATATCATGAAATGATTATATTTCTAATATTAAGTATTATAAACCTAGGTGTATGTGTCAACCATTTTCGGTTGAAAAGGTCGGGTCGGGAGACATACCCAATCACCTTATATAAAAAGGACTTTAGGTCCTCATTTGATATATTCAAGAAATGTATCAAAGGTGTGCAAATCAAGTGATTTGGGTTTTAACCTTGGTAAATAGGGTTTTAAAGGAGGAGGTGATCTTACTGGATGTAAAATAAGTTCTCTGAAGTAAAAGGTTATTTTCAAAGTGGGTTTTACCCTATTGGGGTTTTCCACTATAAATACTATGTCACCTATGTTATTTATTTCCAATAAGTATTTCTTTATTTAAATATTTATTGTAACATTATGTAATATGTAAGTTGATTAAATCTGTATTTACTAGAATCCTCAAATTCTAACAAATATGGTCTGTTGACTCTTCCTTCAATCCCATGTAATTTTAATATGGTTTAAGGCTTTTAATATATAGTTTTTTTTTTAAAACTATATAAATTTTAATATAATGTTTATATAAATTATTATATAAACCTTATTTTATATTATTTTTATTTTTATTTAAAAATAATAATATAGTTTTCAAATTATATAGGATATAGTTATAGATTAACTATACAACTATAGTTTTTCAAATCAAATCCTTTTAGAGGGGACCAAAGAACATGGGTATGAATTTACCTTCTGAAATATTTAACCTACAAACATTTGAAATTATAGAAAACATGAAAATTCTTTCATATATAGTAATAAATCCTTTCTTTTTTTGTATGTGACTTTCACACAGGTAAATATTTGAAGCCCTTTCACTTGTGCACACATCAATCTCCAAATAAACATTAATTATATATAATTTACAAAATGTAAATGAAATTAAGAATCATATCATATTACATCTCTCCCTAAAAAAATTAGGGATTTAAAATTGAAAAACCCTAAAAAATTTACCGAGAGTTTAATTACACAAGTTTAATGCCAAAATAAATTGGGGAAAAAAAAAGAAGGGGGACCGGATACTTTTAAATACCATTTCGGGTTGGTTAAAAAAACCCATACAAATTAAATAAATAAAATACAAAATATTTGATCTTAATTTATTTAATTTTACTTAGCTCTATTACCATGTTATAATTTGAGGATTCTAATAAATACGGATTTAATCAACTTACATATTACAGAAATGTTATAATAAATATTTAAATAAAGATTACATCATAACATAAGTAACTAAAGAAATACTTACAGGAAATACCCCTGCATTATACTCCTACGAGAAAAGAAAATAATCAGAGGATTGTTGTTCATGAGTTCTTCCATATTTTTCCCATGTTACTTGATGTCATTCTCTAACATCCATGTAACATCTTCGTATGGTTTATGCTTCCACTAAAATAGGTATTGGTAGTATTTCTTTCATCTAGTCTTCTTAAGATTTTTCTTGTCCAAAATGCACTCTATTTCCTCTATCCTGACCTTAAGAAATTCACCCCAATATGACCTTGTTGTAGCTTCTTATTATTTTATACTTTCACTCTTTCTCCCCTTCTTTGTAAGGGTATAAGTCTGAAATAATGAAAATTGGTGATATTCCTACTCCACTAGGTAGTTTCTATCTCATAGGCATTACTAGAAAACTTCTTGAGCACATTGCAAGGACCTAATTTCTTTAGATTTAGCTTGCATTCACCTTTTGGAAACCTTTTTTTCCCGAGGTGAGCTAAGACTAAGTCTCTAACTTGAAAGTTAACTTCCCTTATCTTCAAGTGTGCTTGATTTTTGTACTTCTCCATACTCGCTTCCAACTATTTCCTCACTTTTTAATGAACTTATTGCATTATTGCTACAAATTATTCACCTTCTTCACTTCTCTTCTCAATTTGACTAATATATCTCAATTCAAACACTCACCTAGGTTGCATATCATATACCAGTTGAAAAGGGACTCAATCCTATACTCATGTTTAGGGATGCATTGGTAAGAAAATTTTGCTTGGGGTAGTACAATATCCCATTGGTTGGGATTATCCTTGGATAGACACCTCAATAGATTCCCTAAAATCATATTAACCACCTCAGTTTTGATCATCAGTTTGAGGATGGTAAGTTGAGATAAAACTGAGATTAGTTCCTAAATTTCTCCATAATGTCCTCTAAAAGTGTCCTAGTAACTTACTATCTCTATTTGATACTATATTCATTGGAATTCCATGAAGTCTTACAACCTCCTTAAAGAACAATTTAATTACATGATTGACATCACTTTTTGTTTTACAAGGAATGAAGTGGTCCATTTTTTAGAACTTGTCCACAACTACACAAATATAATTGAAATCCCTTTGTGTTTTAGGTAGTCCCATAAAAAAATTCCATGTTGATAGAATCCCAAGGTCTATGTTGGATACATAAGGTTTGGTATAATCTTGCATTTATACTTCTTCTTTTTTCCATTTGAATAATTATACATCTCTCAAAGCATTGTTTTACCTTAGTTTGTATCTTAGGCAAAAAATAGTACCTAGTGATTTGTTTCCAAAGTTTTATCAAGCCCAAAATGGCATGTCATGCTTCTCCTTAATAAGAATCTCTCTCATAGAGCTTTAGTTACACATATTTTTTACTCCTTTGAAGAGTAATTCATCTTGATTGAGGTAATCTAACCATAGTTATATGTTCCTCATTGTTGGTTGTTTACAAGCTTCATAAGCTTCTTTGAAATCTTCATCTTACTTATTCATCTCTTTGAGTGACTCAATCTCAACACTCTCAAGTTGAATTTCATGCACCAAGAGGACCCTTTTTCTTAAAACATATGTTACCTTATTGCTCTGCCCTTTCTTATGCTTAATGGTGAAGGTAAATCTCTACATGTACTCTACACATTTCATATGTCTTTGTTTGATCTTATACTGGTTACTAATGAACTAAAGTGCATGATTTTCTGTATAGATGATGAACTCTTTAGGAATCAAGTAATGCCTCCATTTCTTCAAATCTTGAACCATTTCATAAAACTATTTTTTCTTAGAAATAATACTTCTTACTGACATCCTTCAATCTTTTCACTAAAAATAGGATATTGGTCAGTTTTCTTGACTCAAAATTACACCTATTTACAACCCCACTTGCATCACGTTATACTTGGAAGACCTTGTTGAATTCTTGTAGTACTAGAATAGGTTGATCTGTAACTCTTTTCTTTAAATACTAAACATTCTTCTCATCTTTCTTTGTCCATACAAATTTCTTCTTGTCTCCTCTAATGGTGTCAATGATTGGTGAAACAATTTCACTGGAGTTTCTAATAAACATTATATAGGAACTTGTAATACCATGAAAAATACTTACCTCTCTAGATTTTGTAGGTGTTGGCCACTCCATAATTGCCTTCACCTTGTTTTAGCATGCCTTGAGTAATCAAAAAAACCCAATTACATCAACTTTTTCTTCATGAATTCACATTTATTGAGATCGATCATTAGTATTTCTTCTTACAAACTCCTCGTGACTTGATGAAAATGATGCATATGCTCTTCTTTACTATGGCTATAGATTAGTATGTCATCTAAGTAAACCAAAAAAAACTTACCTATGAAATTTTAGAGGACTTCATTCGTGATCCTCATTAAAATTATTAGCGCATTTTGAGAGACCAAATGGAATAACAAGTCATTCATACAATCATTCATTGGTCTTAAAGGATGTCTTCCATTCACCACCTTGTCTGATCTTGATTTGATAGTACCCATACTTAAGTTCAATATTTGAGAAGTAACTTTCTCCACACAAATATTCCATTAAGTCCTCCATTTTTAGGAATTGGAAACATATATATGATTGTGATCTTGTATATAGCCCTAGAGTCACTACACATTCTCCAATTACTTATTTCTTTGGCACCAACTAGGACTGCACATGGGTTGAGGGCTCTCCTTGATCATCTCTTTATCTAACAACTTTTTTACTCATTTCTTTATTTCTTCATTCTCTTTAGGATTCATCTTATATATTTTCTCTGTTAGGAAAAAATACTACTACCACAAAAATCTATATGATGGTTGATATCTCGCATTGATGGAAATGAACTAGGTAGATCATTAACTACAATGTCTACATACTCCTTAGGCATGTCTTAATTTTCTTGTGGCATATCATCCACCTTAGTATATTTTATAACTGCCCTTGGTTTAAATACCAATACAAATCCAAATTACTCTTCCTTCATTTGTTTCAAAATTTCCTTTTCTCCAATCACTGTCACACTTGATCCAACCTATTTTTCATTGTCATTCTCCTTCATAGGCAGAAAATTATGGTTGAATCCATCCTTTCTCAAGACATATATATTTCTTCTCCCATCATGAGTTATCTTTCTATTATATTTCCAAGGCCTACCAACAAGCACATGGCACACATCCATGGGGATTACATCACAAAGCAATTTATCCTTGTACCTATCATTTGAAACTACACCCAGCATTTCTCACTAACCAATAATTTTTGTCCCTTCTTCAACCGTGAAACCTTATAAGGAGTAGGGTCAGGTAACTTCTTCAATCCTAAATTATTCACCATTTCAATAGAAACTAGATTATCTATAATTCCTTAATCTATTACCATATTACAACACTTACCTTGGCATTTGTAGGATTTCTTTAAAAATGACTTCAATTGTGGTGGCTCCTTCTCTTTTGGAGTTTTTGTCATGCAAATTTGCAATAGGGAAATTGGAAGTTTCCAAGCACGAGAACTACACCCATGTGCCAAAATTTTCATGTTTTCTCATTCATAGACACCCCAGGTCAAATCTATCAATCTGGTCCCCCCCCTATCTGATGTAAAATTGGTCCCCTAGGTGATTTAGGAAAGTCTATTCATTCCCCCAAGGTGATTTTAGGGAATTCTGAAAAGATGTTATCTTCTGGCAGTATTGGGAAGGGCTATCGTTGGCCTTCTTAAGACTAGATCAAACCCCCTAGAGCAGAGTGGAAGGGAAAAATTCAATATGGAGGTGAATTTAAGACCTTAGGACATCATGGAAATTATTTGGAAGGTTTGGGGAAGTTTTGAAATACTTGGAACAGTCTGAGTAAAAAACAGGGTTCACAAGCTTAGGTAGTACACAAGCCTAAAACATATGTTGGGCTTCAAAAGAAGATTCTGGGATATCTTAATGGAGTTTAAAGTGAAAAAAACCATCTTCAAAAAGAGGATTCAAAGATATACATGATGGTGAAATAATATTTTTCACAACACCTTGGCGCATAGGATTGACAGGCAGTTTTTCTTAGGCACAAGTGGCGTCTCAAATCAGAAATCCAATTTTCCAAGAGTCATATGGTTGAATCAAGACATTATACCCCCACCATTGGATCCAAAATTCCATTTCCATTCAAGATCATATAATATTTCCCCAATACATTCCACCAGGAGCTCAAGTTATCATCGTTCCAAGTTACCCTCTCAAAGGTAGTTCAAGACTTAGTCATTTTTCAAGAGAACACATGTCAACACCAAGAGCCTGGTGGGATTTCATGTTCCCAACATCCCTAAAGTTAGGTACACCAACCTTGGAAAAATACGCCCAGCCCCCATGTGACCTCTGGGACCCTTATGTGACCTCCAAACTTGACATTCAGCCCCTAAGTGTATTTTTGGAGCATCCATTCCC
The DNA here is from genome assembly GCA_019776745.2 of Taxus chinensis. Classification (NCBI taxonomy): domain Eukaryota; kingdom Viridiplantae; phylum Streptophyta; class Pinopsida; order Cupressales; family Taxaceae; genus Taxus; species Taxus chinensis. The sequence continues at coordinate 649,910,454 of CM034147.1, read as the reverse complement.
TACCATCGGATCAAGCACCACGTGTCAGCTCCAGGAACACTGTGGAAATTGATACCCCTCATGTCCCTGAGGTCAGCAACATCAAGCATGGAAAAAATTTCCCAGTCCCTACACAGAGTCTTTTGGTCATCCACGTGACCAACTTTCAGCCCATAGGTGCATTTTTGGAGTATCCATTCCCTGTCGTCAGATCAAGTGCCACGTGTCAGCTCTAAGACCATTGTGGAAATTGATGTCCCTCACTTCCCTGAGGCCAAGTACATCAATCATGGAAAAATGTACCCAACCCCTATGGGGAGTCTTTTGGACATCCATGTGACCAGTTTTCAGATCCCAGTGCTTTAAAGTAGCTTTTCTCACCTTCATTCCCTATCGTCAAATCACCGCCATGTGTCGTCCTCTTGACCACCATGGAATTTGATGTCCCTCACATCCTTGATGTTAGAGAAATCAAACATGAAAAATTTCACACAAGATTCTCCCTCCATTCCTTCAAAATTTAAAAAATCTAACTGCCACTCACTAGTGCTTCCAACTGCATCCACTCCCGTGCACAGACAACCTTCAACCTTCCTCTGCAAATTTCTTCCATCACTCCACCATTGAAAAAAAAATCAGACAAGATCAACCAAGGAACTGAAATACCTTTCCCATGGTGATACACAGGTCTTGGAATGAATTTTCATTAAGCTAAGAAGGATAAATGAAGAACAATGAAGAAGAGAACAGTAAAATCGTCATAGCCAAAAATGGAAATCCTACAAACCAGTGAACGAATCAACAAAAAATTTGCTGATGTTTTTTCCTCTATCCAAGACCATAAAAAAATAACCTAAAACTCTCCTCTCATTCGACAGAGCATCCACAATGAAGAAATCTCCTTTCCGGCTCAATCAAGAAAGAAGTGGGATTTCTCATCAAACTGGTTGTCGGATTGAAGTAAGATCACACATGAAGCACCAGAAGAAAAAACCCACATCAAAAATATAATTTTCTTCACAAATGGAGGATAAAACCAGACCTAGAATTTTTGAGGTCCATTAATGGTTGCCACATCCAGAAGCACTATCAGGTCCAAAATTTAAAACTTTAAAATCTCCTGGACTATTAAGCGAGCTGGCCCAAAAATTTAGAGGGGTGATATTGGGAAAAAACCCATATCAAAAAAAAAATTCCATGATAATACGACTCCCATAAGCTAAATTTCTAAAAATAGTAGGTCTACTACATAAGAACTACTATTTTAGGAAAGTCGTCGACAGAATAACCTGCAAAGGAGACGAAGGCATAGCACATTTTTGACACTTACTAAAAATATTAAGTGGGCCCTCAAGGCCCTCGAGCACCTGTTAAAAATAGAAATTTGATTCATAAGGAATGAGGAACGTAAGGAGAAAGAGGAAAACTAAGCCGCAACATCCACTTGAAGATCAGGGACTTGATTTTTCACACTTACTAAAAATAGTAAGTTGTTTTTTCTAAGGGAGACATGAAGCCAAACTGGACGGGTCAGAGGCCAACATAGCCCTTCACCTATGAGTATGGTGTGGAAGATAGAAATGTCTTATACATGGACTTGAACAACCTTAAGACTCGCATGGCCTCCAAGAACCGAAGGAGGATCGAAGACCAAATATTCACAAGTGGCTTGTTTTCCACTGCAGGACGGGTAGTGTTTATTCAGAGTCTCGAGTTAATCCTAGCCTACTCTTTCCACTATGAGCCTAAGACATGAACCATCTAAGCTGACAATGGTACAACGATGGCACTCATCAGCCCTATGACCATTTCACTCTCTCTATAGGTACCCACATCCCCCAGCATGATCATCATCTCAAAGGATAGGGTCGTGCATGATTGGGAAGAAATGGATTCATATGTCTAATGAGTAGTGCTCGGCTCATGGTTGAAAATAGGAAGAAATCCCTCTAGGATGCCTAAGAATCTTCCAAGGTGTGAGTTTCAAGAAGGGTATTCTGATTTCATCACTCTCCTCAGTAGATTTATGGGAGAAGCAAGCAAGAGAGACTTCTAAGATTGGATGGACCTTTTCATCCTGACACTAATAGAAGGAAAGTGGAGAATTGACTAGGGGTAGATCATCAGCGAAAATCTCAATCTGCAACTACTCTAAGTTCCCATGAAAAATAAGTTCCACATGAATTCTTACCTAGTCTATCTCCTTCCAAGCTCAAGATCATTCAAAGGATTGGCTCTCACGCAAAACATTACTACCAAGGTACCTGCATTGGAGAAACTTCCACAATTGGTAATGGAGAGTAATAGGAATTTTGCTCAAGTGAATGATGTGTTCACTATGTACATGGTCCGAAGCTTAGAATAGGATCTTGAAGCTAGGATTTCACCAAAAGTGGCATCCCTGATTAAGGAATATGGCTCATACTTTATACAATTCTCAACATTCTCCTACATACAAGTCGCTAGCTTTGACCAAGCTCTATTAAAACTGCCTAAGTACCTCAGTGACCAGATTGTATTGTTCGAGATATGTAGGTAGATCACTCAAGTGAATAACAAGATCAGAAGTAGGAGAAAGAAATTAATTTTATTCCCTATATCTCTAGGGGAGTTCATGTGTAAAATCTCAAATGACGTGTCTCACCTAGAGGTAATTTTTACAAATTTAACTTTACATCCCTACATCATCAGGCCCAAATTTAACATCCAAGAAGATCCCAACTCATTCTATGTCCCAGAATTACAACATGAGCCACAATTCAAGGATACCTGGGCTAACTATACCGACGAGTTTGAAGTACATGAAAAGGACCACATGAGGATGGCAATCAGTGAGATGAATAAATTCAAGTTCTCTTGGTATGAAGACATCTTACATGATGATGGGATGGAGATGTACGATCCTAAGTACATAGCAATCGAGTTTTACCCAATGCCCTAAATCAACTGGCATGTTTTTGAATCAAGAGATATATTAGATCAGACTAAAAAGGTGGTAAGGAGAATGAGGAACTGGTTTCAAAAGAAGAGGACTATGATCATTTATTCATGAGGAATTTCTCCAAGCTAGAAGCAAGCTTCACATCATTCATCTTAAAAAGTGGTAGAGGTGACTCCAAGTTCTAAACACTCTGAAGTGAGTTCAAAAAGGAAGGCCATGGAATCTGAAACTTCTCACCATGAGAAGACACCCAAGAAATTCAGGGAATAAGAAGGCTCATTGGCATTACCACAAGAGGAAGACATGATCTTTGTAATGCAAACAGAAAATCCAATAGCAGATACACAGGAAAACAAGGATTATATGACTTATGATCCAGTCTTTCAACCATTGTAAGAGGTCTTGCCTATTGTTGACATCAACTCCTACTTCATTTAGTACTTGCCTCCTCTAGTAGAACAAATAATGGTTGGTGCACCCATCATTGAGCCTGAATCTGGCGATATGTTTTTGTAGATGTAGGAAATGGTCATCCTCGACACTTGCATTATGCAACAAGTAGCGGCCCCCGATCTATCAACGATTATCTCATTGACTAAAGGAAAAAGGTCAATAAATATCACACAAGCAACATCATGATTCTACAATGGGGAGACAGGTAATCAATACATCGAAGTAACTCATCCAAAGGTAATCAAGGCAGTGGAAGAGATGACACCAGCCGACTATAAGATAAGCACGATCCAATTCAGACTAGATACTCATGAGGGAGATTTGCACATATATCAACAATCTTCTGCTCACATGGTGGCAAAGAATAAAGAATATAAAGAGAAGACTGAGGTACTAGAGGAAAAATTACGAACCCTTTCATCTTATGTTCAACACCTGGTGGAACCAAGCACTACAACACTTCCTATTGAGAAATCGATACCCATTAGTAACTTTGATCCAAAATCCATCAGAATAACACACAAGCTCATGATGCATGGGAGAGAAAATAATGAATGGATCGACTCAATCTTGAAAAAAGGGAATTCAACACTCCAAGAGGCAGTCAATATCTTTGTGTACATGTGTGCAACGGCCAATAGAACAAGAGCACTCAAAGAGGATGTGGAGAAAGAAAGAGATTACTGGGAACCTCTGGGACTAGTAGTGAGTGAGATGAGAAACACCCATCATCATAAGTTGATTGATAGGAAGGTTTTTTAAACTCTTATAGAATACTTGACATGTGTATGGGCAAGGGCCTTGGAATCAGATTTGAATTTTCAATCAAGCCTTCACATAGCTATGAGAAATAAGAACAAACATATAAGTTGTAGGATAGTATGAATCAAAAAAGTTCAAAAAAAATTTGGAGTACCCGCAATGAGAAAAACACACATAAACTACTGATAAATGATCAGACCTTTGACGAATATGTTAAGAAAGGGTGGGAAACCCATTGTTCTTCATTAAGGATACTCTCGACTTCTTCTCTAAGATCTAAGGCCTCCATTGCACTTATCGCAGAAAAAATACATTGTGGTTTTGAGAAGTGCAAGGACATCAACATTGTGACCGATGGATGGAGTGAAAACATTGATCTGCATTCGCATCCCTCATGCCAACAAATAGAACCAGTAGTGGCCCCATTTCAAACAAGAGCTTGGAAAGATAGAAGCTTCTCAGGATCACGAAGTGGAGAGAAGTCAAAGAGCATAGCCTGTAAGACCACAGTAGCTCCATCCTTCAGGTAGGATTTTCTTTTTTTTTTTTTCTTTTTTTTCCCCCAGAGAGATCCCCCCCCCTTTTTTTCCCCCCTTTTTTTTGACTCTCTTTTTTCTCTTTTCTTTTTCTTTCTCTTTTTCCTCTTTTTTCCCCCCCTCTCCCCCATCTACTCTTCTCCCTTTTCTTTCTTTTTCATTTCATTTCTCTTTTTCTTTTTTTCTCTCTCTTTCGTCGTTTTCTCCTTCCCCCTTTTTTTTTCCCTCTCTTTTTCCCCCTCTTATATATAGTAGAGTAGATAGATATATAGAATAGATAGATCTATATATATTCTCATCTAATATATCTATATATCCTATTATCTCTATATATAATATATCATATAGGATGTTAGATTTGCGTGAGGGGTTGCACTTTTAATATGAATTAATGACATTTAAAAAATGAAAATGTAACTTAAGGTCAGCTTTGCTCATTATAAAAGGGATCTTAAACTATTTTTTAAATTGGAATATGAACATGTCTTAAGTCATATATGAGGGGCGGTCTTTAAAAAAGACCACCGCGCCGGTGCCGCGGGGACGGCCACGGCAGAAAGTGGAACCAAGAGACGGCATTGGAGATCGGCATTAAGGGGAGAGGCTAAAAAAATTCTTATACATTGAGCTATTTTTTTGAATTCATGAGAGAGATATCCTTGTGAAGAGAGCAGATGATAGCAAGTTTTCTTCCATTCTACTACTAAAAATGTCTTACTATCCCACACTATGTACAAATTCTTCTTGAGCTTCAATAAAGGAAAAAGGAAGTTTTTAGCATCTTTGATTGAGGAGTTTATGGGTACTTTGTGTTCATTAAGCTCTATTTAGTCTTATTGTGTTTTTTCATATTTGTTTTCTTCTCAAATACAAAGTGTAATGTGTAATGAAACTTCTAGCTAGTGGTGCAAGTCTCTGATTTTCTACTTGTGAACATTCGTTTCTCTTTCTGAAATTATTCTCACTACCCTTTCCCACCTTCAGATAAATTCCTCCCTTGTAGATACCTACAAGAATTTTCGCAAGGGTCAGTGGAGTGCCTTGTTGGATCCCTGGTTGAAGGGCCACCAAGATAAAAAACTCATAATTTACTCACGCATGCATGTATGATAGCTACACCAGTTAAGTAGAGGGGACTTAGACTCCCAGAGAATTGGCAAGATAACCACCAATTTCTCCCTAAAAAAATTTCTCACCAACAGGAGTCTTGATCAGAACTCTCCTAATTAATAATGAGTCACCCACTTTTTTCTTCTACAAGTGATGGAGAACATACCCTCTCTTCATCAAACCCTTAAGAAATCTTATTTCTTCCTTCAGTCCTTGGAACTACTTGATGGTTGATCCTTTGGGCACTCATATGATCTATTCCTACAAACTTATTGCATTTGATAACACCTACCTGTGAAACCACCAGTCCTCTTCCTCTTGCTCCGCATCCACCTCTTTAAAATAAGGTCTCCTTCCTCTATACCCTCTTCTTGAGTTATATGGTTGATCTTGTGAAAACACTTGAATTTACTTGGCTTATTTGTTTATGTCCTCTTCCTCCTTTTTGACATCTACCCATAAAGCTCTTGCCTCTACTTTTGTTTTGTTGATTGTGTCTCTTATTCAATTTTTCTTCTACCTTTAAGGCATATTGATAACATTCTTCAAAACTTCTAGGACTTACCAAGCTAAGCTCATCCTAAATTTGGTATCTCAACCCATTCAAGTACCTTGTTGTATTTTCAACATCTTATTCCACATACTATGATATGATTTTCAACTTTAATAGAACTTCTTTGTATAGTTCTTAATAATCATCTCTTTCTATTTCACATTTTGAAGCTTCCTGTATGGAGTTTTTTTATAGTCACTGAGTAAGAAACTTAGCCTTTAGCTTTTCCCACCATTATGTCCACATGTCTTAATAATTATTTTACC
>CM034147.1:649806354-649898854 GCA_019776745.2 Taxus chinensis | reverse complement strand
ATGGAGACGAGCTACGAATAGGATTGCCACTTCAGTTAACTGAAAGAGGTCTATATATAGCACACTTGCTTATGTGGTTATGCTTGTAAATGGTGTGTGGCTATTAATAGCATGCGGCCTATTTCTGGAATAGATAAGCAGTGAAGGGAAATCCCCCACCCTATATATATGATATGAAGAATGTAGTAAAAAAGATACATAGAGAGAGATGGATTTATGAAGGTATAGAGGTATGCGCATATGATTGGATTACTGTATCGTATCCATGCATGCATTAGCATAGATTACCATTATTGTAAGGGGCTTCTATTTTTATTAATAGATGGGAGAATATTGGTTGAATCTAAGTGTCATTCTTGTGTGTAATCGAGTAGTGCATGTTATTGATTCAATCATGATTATTGTTTAAGCTTGTTCTTTCATAGATCTGAATGTAGTATGCATGGTAGAATGATGGATTAGTTATGGATATATATTTCTCCTCCTTCATCACACAAACATCCTACTATAGTAACCCTAAAGAGGGACCAAGTACCTTTGTGCACTTCGGGTGAGCACTCAGTCTAGGCTGAGTGATGTGTCAGCGTGTCTAGGGTGTTATCTGGTGAATTCTAGGCTACATCATGTGTTCCATTGTTGGGACCTACTTTTTCAGTTGTGTTCAGGATGGTTCACGATGAAGACGTACTAGTTAACTCTAGCAAGTATTGAGGAGTGGATACACGATCTGGAGGAATAATATGTATGGTGGTTCAGTAGTGGATCTAAGTTTATCGCACACATTTGGGTAAAACAGAATTTGTATGACATCCTATACGATAGATTTTTTGATATCTTTCTAGTAGAACTATATGAGTATCTTACTGCTTATGCATCTCACCAGAATTAGAGGTATCGCGCACTTGTATGGACACGGGAAGAATTTTAGGCCCTTTGTGATGTTGATTTCATATGGACTCGTGATGTGGATATGTGGTTTCGTGGTGTTCTAAATAGTTATATTCTAGAATATTTAATTTCGATGTATTCTTTCTCCCGGAGGTAGCTGAATTCCAGTTTTGTGGTATCCAAGAGGAGCATATTTGTAAGGTATTCCATTGGTGATCAAGATATTGATGGTAACTTTAAACCTAGAGAGTAAACCAATGCCTAACTAAACTTCACCATGCGCCGAGGGTAGTAACAAGTTTGGTGAAAGATGGTAGACCTAGCAGCAGAGAGGTAGAGAGAGGATAGGTGGCTTAATTATAATGAGGTGCGTGAGAGGGAGATAGAGAATCAACATTCCGTTACAGAAAGTATGGCATTAAGGAGAGAGATGGATCATGAAGGATTTATAGCTCACATAGAAGACATGGAGCCAAAGCATTAGGAACTCCCCCATCTTGGAAAACATGACAAAGATCCCCCCTTGGCCTCACACAGAAGTGCGCTAGCAGAGACTACCTGGGTTGTGGGTGCGCATCTTAATCCATCTCATGACCTAGCCCTTTTGCTTGATTTTCTAGTATCTGGTATGATAAGTAACCAGAAAACTAACTTGGGAAGTAGGAGAGTAGGAGTAAGTCAGGGAGCAAGTACATCTATGGCAGAATAGGCAGCTTCAATGATATTTGGAGGAACATTCTTAGGCGCATCATCTGCACAGAACGTGAGCACGGAAAATGTTGGATTCACCTCTGGAAGTGGAACTACCTCACAGACTATAGGGGTTTACTATAGTACTACTATTGGAGCACAAGGGAGTACATCTACAGGTCCTATTCTAGCTACAAGTGGAGGATCAGGAGGTATAGTTGGTTCTAGTTCCGGTGGATCTAGGGGTTCTGGAGGTAGAGGCAACATATGAGGTTCTAGATCAGGTGGTCAAGGCTCGCAACAACCACATAAAATTTATATGGAGATGTCTCTTCATCTTCTAGAGTATAGAAGCATAGAGGATGCTGCTGAGCATGTGCACATGTGTGAGTTCTTATAGCGTGCTAAAGGGATCAAGGATTCTGAGAGAAAGGAAATCCAATTTGCTACTACATTACATGGATGTGCACACAGCTAATATAGGAAGTTTTACCCTGATCAAACTTGCGTGGATTATGTAACATTGAAGGATGATTTTGTAAAAGAGTTTCATATCCCTAAGTTTGAGCAGAAGAGTATTAATGCACTCAAGGATATCAAGAAAGGCACTACTAAGAGTTTATGTGAGTATGATGCCCATTTTAATACACTTCTATCTAAGCTATCTTATGATATCCACGCAAGCCAGCATGCACAATGGTTTGTTTGGGGATTGATTACACCATTTAGAAGGGTGTTGTCACATAAGACATACATTGATCCATGCAAAGCACTGGAAGTAGTTTTGCATGTTGAGGTAGTTGGGAGCATTAACACTGGCATTAGTCCATTCTTAGAGGCACAGATTATAGCTATGGAAAATTAGTTAGAGAAGCTATTAGAAAATTAAGCCCATGAAATGTGATCAGGAATTTGGTGTACAGATTGTGAAGTGGAAGGTCACACCAAGGATAGTTTCCCTCACAAATCTATACAATCATTACTATTAGATTGTGAGATCTTTCATTTGAATCATGATGCTAGTCACTATCCTTTGTTACAGCACACGATAAGGAAGAATGTATCCAGCTTTGGGAAAATTTTCTGGTCCATGACCCATGATACTGAAGATTGTCAGTTGATTGGTCAGATCCAAGATGATATAGACATTGGGGTACGAAAAATAAGTGTAACAAATAATTCTAAGGGTAATAATGAGCACCGTGATCGGGTTCATAATCGAATGTGCTATGATAGGAATGAGGGGAGTTTTGAAGGAATTTGTAGAGGTGGACATGGATATCGTGGTGGATATGGAGGACAAGGCCATGGTGGAAGAGGTGAGTTCCCTCATAGAACATGTTATACATGTGAATATCCTAACCACTATAGGCGTGAATGTCCTCAGAATATTGCATGTTCTTTCTGTGGAAAGAACCATAGCTATGAAGAGTTCCCAGACTTATATGAGCATCTGAGTAAGCAGCATAAGAAAGAAAACAAAGGTTCTAGAATGGTTAGAATCCAGTGTGTGGAAGAAGATTAGTGGATGCCCAAGAAAGCAGAAGGACTTGAGGCATTGATAGTGAAGATTACTAAATGAGCTGAAATGGCGCACGCAAGAGAGGCATTTCACCAAAAGCCTAAGATCACGAAGGAGGAGGTTTTGCATGTAAGGTACCCAGATATTTCTCATCAGAAGGAAGTTTACCAGGATACCATGGAAGTGATAAGGAATGTTCAGGGTGAGATACAGTACCTCAAGGAGCAGAAGAAAGCATTGGAGATAGTCCAAACTGATATCGATGATCTGAGAGAAGTGTGTAAAATGTTACGCCAGGAGAACATTATTCCATTATTAGGAAATTGGTTAAAAGGGAACACTCCACGTGTAATTATTGAGACTGGACAGTAGATCTTGCATGAAAATATTCCCCCTGATAGCATTGATTATGACAAAAAAATTACTTTTAATGTTGTTTTAGATGGATGGTTGTTGAGAAACATATTGATTCATACAGGTGCAGAAGTAAATGTGCTTACATTAGATGTATGGGTACAAATGGGGAGGCCCCCATTGCAGCCATCATCTAATGTGTTGTTTATAGAAAAATTTACTAAGGCCACTCCCATAGGAGTTTTGAAGGATGCATCTATAACCATACAAGGGGCCAAGTTCACTGAGGATTTTGAGGTATTAGCAAATGTAGAAGTAGACAATTTTCTAACCTTGCTTGGTGTTGGTCGTCAAATAGGACTTCACGAAGAGCAACAGTCAGGGGACAAGAAGTCCCTCCTCTTTAATGGGAGAGGTTCCCTTATTCAGAAACGAACCTATTTACAAATATACAAAACATGATTTTCATTTTTGAACTTGGATATTATGAAAGTGTTTTCTATAAGGATTATCAATTACAAAAGGACTGAGGAATGAGGAAAAGAGAATGAGCAGAAAGGCAACACTCAGAATTATAGATGACAGAGTAATTCTTTATGTATGCGAAGTTACAGTGAATTGAAACAAGATCATTTGTATCATACTTAGTAAGATGAAATTTAAAAGACACAAAGTTCTATAAATAACATCTGCAAGAATACAAAGCTTCTTATCATAACACAGACAAATGATCTTAACAAGATTAAATGAAAAGCTTAGGGATAAAAGAGATCAGATAGATGAAGAATGAAAAGCCCTTCTGTATTGATTTCTTTATGATTTATTTACACTTTTAGAAAATAAGCCAAGTTCTTCCTCCTTCAAAATGGCGAGGAGAGGCCATTATATAGTTTACAATTCAGTTACTCTTGGTAACAACTTCTTTTAACTAAAGATTAGTTAAGGATTGCCAATCGCAATACCTCAACTTATAACAATAAATCCGAGAAAAAGAATCAGAAGAGAAGAGAGGAATAAGGAGAAGAAGACAGGTTCTTATGACTGGGAGGGACCCACTGACTTCAAAATCCACCACCTGAATCTCTTCAATGCCTCAGCTATGTCTCGGCCACGTGTATATTGGTCAATTCACTCGAATCAGGGTTGAAATGAGCTCCGCATGAAAGCACTGTATTTGCACATTGCACAGAGATTGGGAAACCACCAGCGAAAGCCAAACCGCTGTCATGAATCATCTGTGCCATTGGCGTAGGGTTTGCGTCTGTCATCCTCGACCAAAAATCACTAAAGTCAAGATGGTGAACTTCACTATCCCCGATATCGGGAACGGCAGACTCTAGTGGTGAGATTTGTTCTTGCCCCTGAAATTTGATCTTCATGTTGGTAGTAACTCGGAGGGCGGAGCTGCAAGCTATACTTGGGAAGGAATTACAGAGGAAAATGGATACGCGCGCAGGAATTTAGATTGCAAAGGTTCGAGCAAAAGATAGCAGGAAAGAAGTGTGCAAAACACATAGGGGGTTCAATCATTATATAGTCATTTAGGAGAGAGAAAGGTAATGAATGCACATTTAATACATACCTACTAATTTGAAAAGCAAGGTATTCGGGTAGAGTGGGAAAAATTAGCACGAATGACACTTGGTTCATTTGGGACATGTGGGACGCGAAAGTGTGAAGTACGTGGCTTGGCTGATTCGGGTAAAGCGGGGAAAAGATACACAAATGCTCTTGGAACACGTGGGACAAAAGTATGTGAAGTACGCGGCTCAGCCGAATTGGATGAAAATGGAACAATTGGTCTGGGTGAACTTGGGACATTTGGGACAAAAAGTTCTGATGGGCCCGAAAAGAACAGACTTCGGGTGAACTGGCCGATCGGGGAACAGAGGGCCCATCAGACTTGGGACACGCAGGACAAAAGTATGCAAAGTACGCGGCTCAGCCGAATCGTACGAAAATGGAACAATTGGTCCAGGTGAACTTGGGACATTTGGGACAAAAAGTTCCAACGGGCCCGAAAAGAACAGACTTCAGGTGAACCGGTCGATCGGGGAACAGAGGGCCCAATTGAACTTGGGACACGCGAGACAAAAATGTCCGACATGCGCAAAAAACACACAAAATGACCCAAAAACACAGATTTCTCAATTTCTTTGGCATTTCACATTATCAGTACAACAGAGAAAACACTTAAACTCAAAATTTTAAATTTTCACTTTCTTAAGAGCAGGGGAATTTTGGGTTGACAACAGTTGGCTCCTTCTGGGGATGACTTGGCATAAATTCAAGGAATGAGACAAGGTAAGAACTTAGACAAACTCGGGGAAGTAGACCAGTACCTTATCCATTGGGCAACAGAGTCATCAAATCAAACCAATACAGAGGACAACACACCAAAACAAAGGGAAAGAAAAACAAAACGTTGTACAGAATATACAAAGGACTCCCTAATCACCTATGACTTGAACAATTTCAGGTACTGCCCACTATAAGGAAGTGGGAGATAAAAACCATCCATATAATCAAGGTAAAAAGAATTCTTACTAGCAAAGTGCCTGATCTTGAAAGGTCCGAGCTAAAGGGAATCAAACTTGCCATGGATGCCACGAGGTTCATGCCTTTTATCCCGCAACAAAACAGTGTCTCCAACTTGGAAATCTCTGAACCTGGATTTCTTATCAAACAGGACCTTAACTTTTTGTTAATGAGCAGATATCTTATCAGCAACTTCCAATCTATCCTCATTCAATTTGTGAAGGTACATTATTCTCTTATCCAAAGCATCATTGAAACTAGTATCTTCAATGGCCTTCATTAGATGCAAGGCTGGCAGCTCCACTGTTCCTGGAAATTGAGCTTCTACTCCATATACCACTGGAAAAGGAGACATTCCAATGGCTCTCTTAGGTGTGATCTTGTCTGCCCAAAGAGCATCATAGAGTTTCTTGTGCCAGTTTCGTTGAGACTCATTGACTAATTTCCTTATTATGGTCACCAGATTTTTATTAGTGGATTCTGCTTGTCCATTTCCCTGAGGATAGTAATTTGAGGAGTGAGCCAGAGAGATGCCATATCCATAACAAAAATCCATCATCTCAGTTGAAGAAAAATTCGAAGCATTATCTGTCACAATCTTGTTTGGTACACCATACCTTACCAAGATGTTTTCTTTGATGAAACTGCACACCACTTCAGAAGTAGTACTCTTTACTAGAATGGCTTCTACCCATTTTGTGAAATAATCTGTAGGAGTTAATACATGAGTATGACCAGCACTAGAAGAGGGATTAAGTGTTCCAATGAAGTCCAAACCCCACTGTTGAAAAGGTTCTTCAATTACAACTGGCTTAAGAGGCAAAGAGGCCAATTTGGGTCTACCCACGAAAGTCTGACAAGCCTCACATTTATCAACCCACTTGGATGCATCTCTAAACAAGGTAGGCCAGTAATATCCTCCACGAAGTATCTTATGAGTAGTGACGATTGATGAGTAGTGCGCTCCACATGCTTGATCATGAAAAGCTGAGAGTAGCTTTTTCTGTTGTTCCTTGTCCACACATTTCAAAAACCTTCCATCTAACCCACGTTTAAACAAGGCATTTTCCCACAACACATATTGCACTGACCTTAGTTTAACAGTCCTCTTTTCTTTGGCAGTCAAATGAGAGGGGCATTCTCCATAGGTGAGAAAATGGGCAATATCAGCATACCATTCGTCAATTGAGCTAAGAAACAGAACTATACAAAGACCAATTTTATCCTCCAGTAACTCATGTCTAGCTCCTTCAGCGATGAGTTCACAAAGGCCTTTTCCATGGACGAGCTTGGTCGGTTTAATATCAATATCATATTCTTGAACCTTAGCCACCCAATTCCCTCCTTGGATCCAAATTCCTGCTGTGTAAGAATTGACTTAACATTTGTATCTGGTACCAGCACCATGGAGTGAGAGTTAAGAATGTAAAAACAAAACTGCTTAACAGCTTTAACCACTGCAAAAGCATGTTTTTCCATCATGGTATATTTTAACTCATGATCTTTCAGAATATAGCTCATAAATGCAATTGGGAGTTCATGCTCATTAGAATCTTCCTGAGTCAAAACCGCAGCCAAGGTGTTATCTGTGGCGTAGCAATAGATAATAAAATCTTTGCTAAAATCTGGACATGCTAAAACAAGAGTTTTAGCAATGGCTTTTTTAATACCTTCAAAGGCTTCTTTCCCTTCGAAAGACCAACCAAACGTTTGTTTTCCTTTCATCATTTGGGAGATATTCAGAGTTAGTTCTACAAAATTAGGGATGAATCTTCTCAAAAAAGTGATCTTACCAAAGAAAGAGTGCACGCCCTTTTTGTTGGTTAGGAGAGGAATTTGCTGAATAACTTGAACTCGCTCAGGATCAATTTTAATACAATCTTTGGAGATGATGTGCCCTAATAATTTCCCCTCTGTGTCACAAAAGATGGATTTTTTAGGATTCAAAGAGATCCCATGTTCTCTACATCTTAGCAGAATTGTCTCCAGGTGCTGAAAATGATCTGCCCTTGTTTTAGAATACATAGTCAAGTCATCAAGGTATACAACAATACATTTCCCTTTCAAACTTCCAAAGACCAGATCCATAGCTCTCTGAAAAGTGGCACCAGCATTAATGAGCCCAAAAGGCATTCTTTTGTAAGCAAAGGTACCCCAAGGGGTAGTGAAAGTTGTTTTGTGTTGATCTGCAGTATTAACTTCTACCTGATTATATCGTGAGAATCCATCAAGCATAGACAACATTTCAGATCCTGTTACTACTTGTAAGACCTGATCCATCATAGGTAAAGGATAATTATCTTTCAAGGAAGCCTGATTCAGATTCCTGAAGTCAACACAGATAGGAATCTCACCATTCTTCTTTCTAACAGGCACAATATTGGCAATCCATGTTGAATGATGGATAGGAAAAATGATTTTAGCTTTCAAAAACTTTTGTATTTCTTGAAAGACTTTGCTAGCTATTTTGGGATTGTATTGCCTCTGCTTTTGTTTAAAAGGCTTAATTCCAGGTTTGAGAGGAATAAAATGTTGCATATATTTTGGTTGGAAAGCTTTTAAATCTTCATAAGAGTAGGCAAGAACATCCTTATACCTCTTTAACAGATCAATTGCTTTCTTCCTCTCATCTGTTGTGCAACATTTTCCAATGTTCACGAACTTAGGGTCAGTAGAACTCCCAATATTAATTTTTTCATATTCAGCTGATTGTTGAGGTCCAGTAGAAGCTCTAGACTTTACATACCTATCGTGTTTATCAAACAGTTCCTCTAAACTTACCAATCCTTTAGGGATCTTGTTTCCCTTGGGTTTAATGCATCCATCCTGATCTGTTTCTTCTCCTTGAGTGGCTGCTTTGTCAAAGGGCACACTTTCACGAGGCAAGTTATCACTTCCTTCAAAGTATAGCTGTTCAAAATTATCTTTGAGTTCTAAGAAAGAAAGTAAATGTTGGTCATTATTGAAAACTTGCCAGTTATTTGTATTATCAGGTACACTAGGTCGATGGATCATCTCAATGGTGAACTTATCTTGGGAAAAGTCAGGATGATGTATAAGCAGTGACCCAGAGACTGCTAATGAATCAGCCCTGGTATTCTTCTCCCTAGGTATTGCTTCAATGGAGAAAGCATCAAGAAATTCAATGGAATCCCACACCTGATTCCTGTAATGTTTCAACCTTCCATTTTTTACCTGGAAAAGGTTTCTAACTTGCTTTACAATCAATTTCGCATCCCCACGAGCTAGAAGATTCTTCACACCTTGTTCTTTTGCCACCTTTAGTCCAAGAATGAGAGCCTCATACTCTGTTGTATTATTGGTATTTTCAAATTGTAACTTGAATGAGAAAGGATGAAGGCTTCCTTCAGGTGACACCAGCATGACACCAGCTCCAGAACCAGCTGAGGAACAACTTCCATCAAACTCTAAAATCCAAACACCATTAGGATCTTTAGGTGACACTTTGGGGAGTTGGATTTCTTTAGGAGACATAATCATGTAGTTACCATGCCCCATATCCTCATAGAGTATTTGTGCTTTAGAATCATCCGTTTTTTGTATAATATACTCAGATTGCTTCTCAGGCAACAGCTTCTTAATTTTCCCATTAACAGGTACGAGTGCATGTGACCAATCCATTTGAATTTCTCCACCCACATCCTTACAGAAGTTTCTGCTTAGCAACATTCCGTATGAAGGAGGAATATTTGCTACTAAGATAGTAGCCAAAACTTTCTTCTCAGGAAAAGCAACAAAAGCCACTTGTGCATCTTTAATTCTTTCGACTAAGGGCACTTCCTTACTCTCCATAGAGTAACAAGATCCATAAGTTTGTGTGAGGGTCAATCCTAAGGCATGAGCTACTTTAGCAGGCATCACATTATCTGATGCTCCTGAGTCTATGACGTAATTACTGAGCCTATGGCCAGCTATAAGAAGTGTCACATAGAATGGTTTGATTTTGTCATTGGGCGAGGTGACAGCGGCTACCAGATTAGGCTGTGGTGCAGAAGAAGGAGTGGGTAAAAGGCCTTTAGAGGTAGTTTTAGAATGGGAATTGACAAAGTGAATCATTTTAGCAATAGCCTTAGGATGGGTTTGATAATATTCAGCTTCTGAGATTTGAACCTTATTCTTTTTCAGGCGGTCAATAATATCAAAAGACCCAGAAGTGGATGGGCTATCATCACTTGAGTTCCTAGGTTTATCAATTTTAGGTGAAAAATAAGTAACTTTAGTAGTAGAATTGACAGGACTCACCTTTGGTGTAGATGAAATGGGGATAGGAGATCCTCTTTTTGCAATTATGGGGATAGTTGTCGGCTGCTCCTTAGATTTCTTGGTGGGCTGCATCACTTTCTCCCTCTGATTTTTCTGCTCTCTAGTCATGACAGCGTATGATTCGCTATTCATGTCTACTACTATTTCATCATAATCATCCCCATCATCAATGCCTTCAGTGGTGAAGAAATTAACTCGAGATCCCTCAAGTTCATCTGCTTCATCATTAACCTCTTCAAAAAATTCCTCGCAATCTTCATTAACATCTTCATCTTCAGGTTCCTCAACTTCATAGGTTGCATTGATGGGAACTTTAATAGGAGGTCCTTCAAGTGCTAGCCTTGTTTGAGCAGCAGGCAAACGATTTCTGGGCTGAAAATTCCTCCTTGGAACGTCTGCATAGGGAGCATGCTGAGCCAATTGTTTCTTTATGGCAATGAGATCATTCGCTAAGTTTTTGTACTAAGGGATCAGTATTAGGTCCAGGGGTGGAAGAGGAGGAAGAAGCAGATTTAGATTTAGAAGGGTCTCTCCTCAACTTCCCTGACATGATTAAATCATCTTCGACACTAACAGCAAGAGTTTGATCTTCAGCCAATGTTGCGAGATTATCCCTTCTTAGTGCATAGCTAACTTCAGGTGATTGAGCATTTAGGAAAAAATATTTTTGAATTTGATCTACAGGTACGAGTATTTGGTTCGGAATTTTGTTAATCAACCTGTTGAATCAGGCCACAAATTCTCTCATGGGACATTTGATGAATCTTTCTTTATTTGAGAGATTTGGGCTAGCAAGGCATGCACGTCTTCTGCTGGTTTGAACCGGTTTTCAAACCACAGTTCTCATTGTATCCTAGCTAGTGATAGCACCTAGCCGAAAGGTGATAGAACCAATCAGCAGCATTATCTTGTAAAATGTCTCAACAAAAAGTCTTACGGAGACATCTTCATGTTCAACTCCCAGAACTCCGCATGTAACTATGAAGGCTGCGATGTGTTCATCAGGATGCACTTTGACCATTCGCCTTTGAATTTAGGGAAGTTCTTACGGTTACCTCTGGGTAACTCGTGCAAAGGCTGAGGAAGGGCAAGGGGCCCAACATGATGACCCCAGGGAACTGGTACTGCCATTCTTGGAAAAATGGCCTGAAGAGGAACTGCATACACCAGCAAGAATCAAAGCTCGAAGATTAGGACTCAATTGACTCTAAAGGAATACCACCCGTAGGGATTCTATCTTGGACAGGTGGAGTACTTGTTGAACGAGTTTTTCTATTTCTTGTTGAAGGGAAAGGAAAACCCTGCTGCTCCAAAAGTTGAAACTGAGACGTCTTCAATACCAAGGGCCCTTCTCCCTTGAGTAAAACGCGGAGTCACCAGATCAAAGGATGATCAAGTTAATTACATAACTGGAATATGATTTCCCCAGCGGAGTCACCAAAAATATGTTGGTCGTCAAATAGGACTTCAAGAAGAGCAACAGTCAGGGGACAAGAAATCCCTCCTCTTTAATGGGAGAGGTTCCCTTATTCAGAAAAACGAACCTATTTACAAATATACAAAACATGATTTTCATTGTGGAACTTGGATATTGTACGAAAGTGTTTTCTATAAGGATCATCAATTACAAAAGGACTAAGGAATGAGTGAAACGAGAACTGAGCAGAAAGGCACCACTATCACCTTGAATTATAGATGACAGAGTAATTCTTTATGACATGTGAAGTTACAGTGAATTGAAACAAGATCATTTGTATCATACTACAGTAAGATGAAATTTAAAAGACACAAAGTTCTATTAATAACATCTGCAAGAATACAAAGCTTCTTAATCATAAGCTTAGACAAATGATCTTAACAAGATTAAATGAAAAGCTTAGGGATAAAAGAGATCAGATAGATGAAGAATGAAAAGCCCTTCTGTATTGATTTCTTTATGATTTATTTACACTTTCAGAAAATAAGCCAAGTTCTTCCTCAACTTCAAAATGGCGAGGAGAGGCCATTATATAGTTTACAATTCAGTTACTCTTGGTAACTACTTCTTTTAACTAAAGATTAGTTAAGGATTACCAATCGCAATACCTCAACCTATTATCACAATAAATCCGAGAAAAAGAATCAAAAGAGAAGAGAGGAATAAGGAGAAGAAGACAGGTGCTTATGACTAGGAGGGACCCAATGACTTCAAAATCCACTGCCTGAATCTCTTCAATGCCTCGGCTATGTCTCTGCCACGTGTATATTGGTCAATTCGCTCGAATATATAGGTTGAAATGAGCTCCCTGCATAATGAAACACACTGTATCTGCCTCATTGCACATGAGATTGGGAAACCACCACACGAAAGCCAAACCAAAAAGTCATGAATCATCTGTGCCATTAGCGTAGGGTTTGCGTCTGTCATCCTCGATCAAAAATCACTAAAGTCAAGATGGCAAACTTCATATGTCCCCAATATCGGGAATGGCAGACTCTAGTGGTGAGATTTGTTCTTGCCCCTGAAATTTAATCTTCATGTTGGTAGTAACCTCGGAGGGCATGAGCTACAAGCTATACTCGGGAAGGAATTATCAGAGGAAAATGGATACGCGCGTAGGAATTTAGATTGCAAAGGTTCGAGCAAAAGATAGCAGGAAAGTAAGTGTGCAAAACGCATAGGGGGTTCAATCGTTATATAGCCGTTTAGGAGAGAGAAAGGCAATGAATGTGCATTTAATACATACCTACTAATTTGAAAAGCAAGGTATTCGGGTAGAGTGGGAAAAATTATCACGAATGAGCACTTTGGGACATTTGGGACATGTGGGATGCGAAAGCGTGAAGTACGCGGCTCGGGCTGATTTGGGCGAAGGGGGGAAAAGATGCATAAATGCTCTTGGAAACGCGGGACAAAAGTACGCGAAGTTGGCTCGGCCGAATTGGAACAATTGGTCCGCTTGGGACATTTGGGACGCTAAAGCGTTCAAGTACGCGGCTCGGCCGATTCGGGCGAAAATGGAACAATTGGTCTAGGTGAACTTGGGACATTTGGGACAAAAAGTTTCGACGGGCCCGAAAAGAACAGACTTCGGGTGAACCGGCTGATCGGGGAACAGAGGGCCCAATTGGTACTTGGGACAACAATGCAGGACAAAAATGTACGACAGGCCCGAAAAATGTGACACGGCTAAGCCCAAATGAGAGATTTCTCAATATGGCAACTTCACATTGATCAGCACAGAGAACTTGGGACACTTGGGAACTCAAAATTGTTAAATTTTGGAACCGAACCAGAACAGGGGAATTTTGAGTGAACAAGGCATAATCATACAGAGGGGCCGAGTTGAACTTGGGATTTTGCGGGACAAAAATGCACTTGACAGGAGGAAAAATTTTCCAGCCTTGCATTATGACCCATTTGGTGATCACTATTTCTAATTTGACTTGGAGATTTCAATAAGGGGTTATCAAATAGAACAAGGAGAAATGTTTCTCACACCTTTGATAGATTTTGAATTTTACACCATTTTGAGGTTCTCTTAAGGAGGACATATACACCTGAAAATTTATGACGGTGACTACACGACACTTGAGCCATCAAATCAGAAGGCATAAAATATAATGGAAAATTCTCATGTGAATACGGAGTATTGTTGTGACAATTGGGGTCAAGGTACATATGAACTAGTAGAACGCGAGGTGAAAAGCACGGTTGCGTGCTACAGCCTCAAACATCCATGGTTTGAGGGATTCTAGCACCAGTATGTGTATCCAGGGGCATCTTCCAATATGCCCTAGGAGAACCTCGTGCACAGAACAAATTAAGAGAAGAGATATGTTAGATATATACCTTGCATGGGAAAGCAACGTGCTGGTGGGTAGTCCACAGAGATAATCTTATAGAATGTGAATGAGATTGGACATCACCCTTATTCCTATTAGGTTTGCTAAGGAACAATGAACCTATGTAGTGATCTGCACTTATCATGGTGATCAACTAGTTCAGCATCATGCTTAAGTCAGTGTGAGAGAATCTAGACTAGCAGGATAGGATATACATTACCACCTTCACTATAGGTGCATAGATTGTATATCTATTCTACGAGGATGTGCACACACCTAAGTATATATAGGTAGAACTAAATGAGAGAGACTAGAAAGTAAGAAAAAATTTGACTGACACGAGAATGATCTAGACCTTTGACTACTTTCCTTCCCAACCTGGGTGCAATAGAAGAGGCCATTAAAAGGTAAACCAGTCAAGTGCTTAACTATGCGAGATAGTGAAAAATCCAAAAGAGCATATTAATCAAGTTATTAGGTGAGTACAGAGTCCAAGAGTGCATGTTTTGAAAAGGAAGAAGAAATGGACTTTCATACTACTTGAATGTGCTTTCCTTGAGAAAGATAAAGGAAATATGGTTTACATCTTGGATGATGAGGAAGTGAAGAACCTAGATATTGAACATTCACAAGGGGTGTGTGAGGTCTTATACCATAGTGTAGATAAAGGATATGCACTCACCTATCATGAACCCATGAAGACAAAGAAGGTGAATATAGGTGTCGAGAGGCTAAGCCTAAGGAGGCCATAAAGTGAAGACTACTGGTGAGACTTGGAAGGTAGGAAAGATCATTACAGTCTACTAGGGATTATCATGGACTTATTCCCTCGAGGGTATCATGAACTTAAAGGCATGCATAAATCACTTGGGGAAATGAAGATAAAGCTTAAGGATGGTGTAAGGACGGAGTTAGCAAAGAGACCTTAAAGAATGAACCCCAATTTACATGGAAAAGGTAAAATAAGAAATTGATAAAATGTTGAAATATGGAATTATCAAACCCCTTGATGAGTCATAATGGGTTAGTCCAATGGTGATCAGTATCAAGAAGGATGGATAGAATTAGAATATGTGTGGAATATAGGGAGCTGAATGTTGTAAGTGCATCATGAGATCCATTCCCTAGGGTCATTTACTGAGGAAATACTGTTGAAATGAGTGGCAGGGCACGAAATATATTCTTTCACAGATGGGTTTTTTGGGTATCATCAAGTTAGGATTGCTCAGGAGGATCAAGGAAAAGACAACATTTACTACTGAATGGGGTAGTTTTTCCTATACTGTGATGCCTTTTGGACTGAAAAATGCACACATGTCTGTATTCTCGTGCATAGTTGTTCAGCCATTCAAAGATTTTATTCCATAACTTCTTATAGGTCTACCTAGACAATTGGATAGTATATGGGCTTGTGAAAGATCATTGTGACAATCTGCACTTAATATTTGAACGGTGCAGACAACTAAGTATCTCTTTGAACATCAAGAAGTGCATATTTGCTACACCATTTGGAATACTGTTAGGACATATAATCTATAAGGAAGGTTTGCTGGTTGATCCAGCTAAGTTTGCAGTCATTCTAGGCTTGGAGGTGTCTACTAGTCTAAGTGAGGTGCGCATGGATTTTTAGGTCATACATGATATTATAGAAAATTCATCAAAAGGTATGCCAAAGTTGTTACACCCTTGGAAGAGTTATTGAAGGGGAAAGGTACATTTTATTGGGGAGAACCACAGAAGCACGCGTTTGGGATATTAAAGGAGAAACTTACTACCACGCCCATTTTACATTTTCACTCATGGGATAAACCATTTCATGTGCATGTGGACACTTCTGGCATGGCCATTGGTGCTGTGTTAGCTCAACCTGGTGAAGGTATTATAGATCATCCAATTTGTTTTGCTAGTAGGAAGCCGACTCTTGCTGAACATAATTATACAACTACAGAGTGTGAAGGTTTGTCAGTGATCTATGCATTGCACAAGTTTCGACAATACTTGTTAGCAACACCATTTTTGTTTTATGTAGATCACATGGCATTGAAGTAATTGGTAAACAAGCCCGTCTTACAGAGGCGCATATGCATATGGGTACTCCTATTTCAAGAGTTTGACTTCACAGTTGTGGTGAAGCCAAGGAAAAGCAATTCTGGACCAGACCATTTGTCTAGAAGTCAACTCAGAAGAAGAAGCACAAACAATTGAAGAAACCATGCCAGATGCTTAGTTATATTGGTTACAACATGCACACCATGGAAATTAGAAGACATTGTTATCATTTCTACGAACTAGTATGGCACCAGAAGGAAAGAAGGCATTAGAAAAGAAACAACTTGCTATATGCACATGACATCTATTTATGTTAATCAGTGGTGACCTCTACAAGTTAGGCAGAGATGAAGTATTACGATGTTTTTTATTAGATCATGAGCATCAAGGATATTATGGAAGAGGCCCATGGTGGTATTATAGGAGGCCATTATGCAGGTGATGTGAGTGCCTCGGAAGATCCTACTTGCTGGATTATGGTGGGAGATATTATATAAAGATTGCAAAGAATATTGTAAGGTGTGTGATCATTGTCAGCGCCTAGAAAAAACCATGGCAAAGAGATGATATGCCTTTGAGACCAATTACTACTGCTCGAACCATTTGAGAAATGGGCCATTGACTTTGTAGGACCTATTTTGCCAGCTGCATGTGCAGGACTAGGATCGCGCTATATTATTACTTGCACAGATTATCTAATATAGTGGGTAGAAGCCAGCACCTACGAAGGACTGTACAATAGCTACAACAACTAGGTTTATATGGAAAAATGTTCTTAGAAGATATGGATATCCTTTAAGCTTGACAAGTGATAGGGGTACGCACTTTTTGAATGAGACAATCAAGATCCTATTAGATGAGTTTATGGTTGCACACCATAAAACTACACCCTATCATCCTTAGGACAAATGGAACTGCTGAGGCTTTCAACAAGATTTTGAGCCAGAACTTTGACAAAAATTTGTGATGTTGGGAGAAAGGATTGGGATGACAAATTGTCAGCTATTCTTTGGGCATATAGAACAACTTACAAGAGATTGAACAAATCCACACCATTTCAGTTGGTGTTTGGTGCAGAGGTCGTTCTCCCTATAGAATTTATGTTACCTTCTTTATGCATTACGTGTGCTAGAGGTCTAGCTGATGAACATTCTTTAGAAGGTCAAATCAAGAAGATAATTCAGCTAGATGAGTGAAGAGCCACAGCACGATGGAGTCAGAAGTAGGAAAAATCCAGGCAAAAAGCATGGCATGACAAAAGATAAGGGATAAGAAGTTTGAGATTGGACAAATGGTACTTCTTTATGACTCAAATTTCTTGCACCAACCAGGAAAGCTCAAGGTAAATTGGTTGGGTCCATATTTCATCACTTACATACTTGAATCAGGTGTTTTCTAGTTGGGATCACTTGATGGAACATGGCTACCCCAGTTACTTTAATGGGAATAGGCTGAAGCCCTACTATAATTAAGTCTTCTTAGTTTTTGTAATAAGGCAGTATTTCCATTTATATTTGGTTTTCAATTTTGTATTTCCTTAATGTATTTCCTACATTATCACCATGCTTTGTCAATTTAGTTGTTGTTCTAGTGTAATAAGTGCACTTGCGTGCATGAATCTAATTACTATGTGAAGAATGTTTATGCGCAGAGGAATGCACATACTTTTAGTGTGGGTTGGTTGTAGTTATCCAAGAAAAAGATTATGAGAATTGAAAGGTGAAAAAAAAAAAATCATTCTTGAAATCTTTTCTAATAATTAGGTCAAACAAAAGAGGTTTTCATTAAATATATAAAAATTGGTAAAAACCTCAAAGGAATTTTAAAATGGATTCATTTGTTTGAAATTTACAACAAAAGGTGGGTTGGCAATTAGGAATCACTTGAAAGATACCTAAAGGGTATGACTAACCATGAGACCCTATGGAAATTGTGAGAACCAAATTTAGGGCATGTGAAAGATGAAAATCAAGATTGGATATAAAGATAAAATGTAGAGATGAAACCCTATGGAAACTATGAGTTGAAATTAGGTGTAATATTCGATCACTCATCATGTTCACAAAAATGTTTACACCCTAATTAATATTTTTAATTTTATGGTATAAGAACTAAGAAGAATGTAAGGGCTAGAAACGGTTGGATTATTCTTATCTAATTAACTTTCAACATTGATTATACATGACTATAATAATGCATTCAACTTAAAATTGTCTAAACGGTTGATAAATGATATGTAACTGGTTCAAAACATGAGGGGAGAGATAAAATTATATATCAAAGATGATTCAAAATTCATTTGGGTGTGTAACAAAATGGAATAAGAATATCTAGATATATGTATTTTCTACTGAAAATTTCAGAACTAGAAAAATGAATAGGTTTAGGACCATACATATTTTGTAATTCCTAACAAGAGCTATACAATAAAAAATAGGGATTGTACAGTTTCAAACCCTGAGACAGTCTAGGTTTGTAACTTCTTGAGTGTTTCACTTGCTTGTATGCAAATTGTGTTCATTGTTTATTACTCTTGCTCACACAAATTCATGACCTATGATGACTTGTAATAAAGTATAACCTTAGCAACCTATAAAACATGTCATTAAATCATTCACAAACAAAAGGATTAAAACATGTGTGTGTTTGAAGTTGGACCACCCTTAGCAGTCAAAATCTCATTTGTTGAATTAATCCAAGTGTTGCACTAAATATCCTCACAATATAAATCAATCCTCATGTAGTTCTCCTAATTATGTGTGCAAGTGTGTATATATAACCAACTCCTGGGAGTTCCCTCGTGTTCCTTGACACCAAGATAGTGGGTAATTTCATAGTATATAATGTACCTAGTACACTTATAGTAAGATACAATGCACCTCAACTACATTAGTGTTGTCAAAATAATTTTTCACAAAGGAAAATTATTGGTTTTTACCAACAGTCATAGGAATAGGTCCATCCTATTGGGAATGGGGAGGCTCCCATTTATTGAATGCAAGGAAATAATAAAATCTATGGTGGAATTTAAATCAGGGATCACATATGAATAATTCACTAAACCAATGGAAAATTTCTTGTATGGAATACAAGGGAGGAATTTATTTGAAAGGAGGTAAATGGGGGATAGGAGAATATAGAGAGGGCTAGTGTTGTGAGTAGAAACTTACAAATGTCACAAAATTAACTAGAGTAACCCCACATTCAATAGGAATATAAACAATTATTTAAGCAATAATAATATTAACAAATCAGAGACACAAATTTCTATTGATTTATTCCTCAAAGAAACAAAGTTCTTTGTTGGTTGTTCAATATTACAAAACTTGCACATTGGAAAGTAGAAATTAGAAGAACATAGACAAGGAGATAGAATAAAGTAACTACTTGTTTGTAGTAGTAAGAGAAAAATATATATCAACCCTTTGGAATGAAGAAGACATCCCAATATATTGCTTAAAAAGTGTCTCTTCTTCTCCTACCAAGTGACTTTTCATGTTCCTATATGAATTAAAATAATTTATTTCCTTATTTATGAAAAGGAACTTTAATAATGTAATATGCAATGGTCACTTAAGTGAATAAGATGAAATATCCAAAAAGTATATTTCCAACAGAGAATTATAATGTAGAGAGAGAAGAAGAGGGAAGTTATCAATCCGAAGATGAAGAAGCCTCTGATGATGAAGATATTTCTCTCAATGAATTTTGTGGAAATTCTCAAGGGATGAAATCCTTTCCCTTGACCTCTTTTTTGAATCGAACCACTATGAGTGCAACCTTCTTCTCTTATGGGATACTCTTTCTCACCAAGGAGTGATAATCAAGACAACTCATCTCAGAAATCAATGGGGGATGATTAACTAAAATATGAAATTTAGAAGTTAATCTAAACTAGGAACTGTAATGAAATAACTGATGTAAACTGAAGTATAAATGATAAATATATTTTTTTTTATATTTACATGAAATGAGATAATTGAAATAGAAGGGAAAAGGTACTAACCTGAAAGTAACTTACCTCATTGTAATATGGGACTAAACAGGATGATGAGAGGATGGAGAAGAGTATGATAGCACACCTCAAGAAATTGCAGCAAATGAAGATTCAGCTAGACAGGGGCACTTGGAGGAGGATAAGGGTGCATACGAGCACCCAGGTCTATAGTATGGGTTCCCTAGTCTACATAACAGCTCAGAAGTTAAATTTAGGAGTGTTGTTAGATCTTTGCAATTACTCATCTTTTGTCATGTCGATGTCGCACTAGCTGCACTGATGATGCCATGAATCTACAATAAATATTCACCTATAAAACCCCATACAAAACATCAAACCCCTAAAAAAGAAAGATGCATATGAAGGGGTCGTACTATCCTTAGCAACGATAATGGTGGACTTACAACTAATAATTGCACAACAATTTTACCCAATGTAGTTCTGTGTGATTGTGTGTGTAATGATGTGGCTAGGGTGCCCTGGTGCCAATGCATAAAGATATGGGGCAATAGCTACATAAAATATAAAATGGTGGATGGAATAGAATAGACTTCCCTTTCCTATACAGTGTGTGTGATGCAATACTACCCAAATGGAGTCCCTTACGATAGTAGATAGCTAGCCCTTGGTAGTAGATAGTCTGCCCATAAGATAGTGAGTATTATATGTTTATATAGGGATCTCTTGCTCAAATTTTTACACTAATAACCTGACATGCCAACTAGTACCTAAGCGAATGGGAGGGAAAACCATAAAGACTGACCTCGAAGCTCTAAATGAGACCCAAGTACAACCAAGACCATGACACCTAAAAATAAAGACTAGGGCACCCATAAGGGGGCCTAATCCATCCCTAGGCACCCTATTCTAAAACTAGAGATGACAACTAAGTAATTAATGACAGTTGAGACTCCCTGAGAGATGATCAGAAGTATGAAAACAACTAGTGACTATGTAATACACCTAATGTCAATGACCAACTAAACTAATGATAAGACCAGGGGATGAGCCATTAGTGAATACTTTTCTTAAGTGATATCCATATATAAAATAACATACTTGGTGGTATAATTATAATAGTAAGTGTGTGATTTTTTGACTAAATTTTCCCCCACTTTATGTTGGTAAGCGGAAATCTTGGTAACATAAAGTAGATAGAGATACATACCTTAGATAAGTCTGGAGAATCCCATGTTGTAGTAGAACACGCATATGTGGTATTAAAAGCATTCTGAAAGAACCATAAAGAGTGTTGAACCATGGATTAGTGCATTGATCCATGAAACTTAACAATAAATGTAATGCCATGATGAAGTGCACTAAATGCAAGTGGTGATTGTAATGCTAAATTATTGATGATTTCAAATGTTGTATGATGATGGTGAGATGGGGTAGGGAGTGATCAGTTCTCAACCCGATTGTGTGTATACAAATAAATGACTAGAGGATTTGGGCATCTTGCCACCAGAGGAAGAGTGTAGGGAGAAAAGTGTGTTATTCTCCAACCTCTAACTACATCCTCAAGATCTAGCTACTGCAGATGGACTCAGATCAAACATTTTTGGTTTTTGGATACAAATAATTTTGATCAAATAGTAGACCCATATAGGATTGGTATAGGAAAGGAACTCTTACCCCCACTCCACGGGTGTATCGCCGCAATGTGATGGCTTCCAAGTTAGGTCATCTAAAATAAACATGTGAAATGTAGAATATCTTCCCAAGTTAGGTCATCTAGGAAAAAAATGCGAGTAACCCCCAAGTTAGGTCATCTAGGAGGCAAAATTAATTTTGTATTGTAACGATTGATTGATATAATTTTGATTGTTAGAAATTTGAACGCATTGATTGATTGATTGATTTGATTGGTTACTCGTAGAGAGGTTTTACGCTATTTTCCCCCATGTTAGGTCATTAGGGGGAATTTTATAGAAATTGGTGAATAATCACGTGGAAATATTTTAATGCTTATTTCCCCCAAGTTAGGTCATTAGGGGGAATTAATGGTGAAATGTTTTGTTGCCCCATTAGGTTTATTAGTAAATGTTTATTAGAAATTTTGAAATTTGATTGGTAGTGTTAACTTGAACGCATGGTAATATAAGGGGAATTGTAAGATGACCCCAATAGTATGCCCCCCCTTTCAGGTGAAAGGGGAAGTGATGATAGGAATGAATGCTGAGCCGAAAGGATAAGCACAAAAATATAGAATGTGATATAAAATGCCAAAATGTGTATAGATTGGGTGAAAAATACATTGAGGAGAAATGTAACGTGTGTGTCATGTGTATGGTACTGATATTAGGAAGAGTTCTAAAAATAACATCATTAACGGGGTGTAAATCAGAGTAAAAATGCTCAAGATATGACAAAATCATGTGGTGTGTATTAGTTGCGAGAATAAGCAGTGAAATAATGACCATAGTAAAGTGAGTGATGAAAAGTAACTATAAATAGGAAGATGAAAAATTGATTAGTCACTTCATTTGTCTTTTGCATGAACGTGATAGTGAGATTTGAGTAAGTAAGGATGCCACAAGTGAGAGTAGCACATCCTAGTTGGTTTGAGATGGTGGCGACTATTGTAGCATCACGTACGACAGTGGAGTTGGTAAGTGTGTTGTTTTTTGAAAAAATGTATGGTGTAGTAGTCATTTTTGTTGGATTTTTGAAAATTTGATTTTTTTAATTTTCTCAACATTTGAGACCTGGACAAGAGTGGTGAGGGCGCTAGTGACCCCTAGGACAAGAGCACCCAGATCCAGGTGCTAGTGTCCTACTCCTAGGCGCCCCAGTCCTACATCTGGGTGCCCTGGTCCAGAAAAGTGTGTATGTGGCCTAGAATGGTGTAAATGTGATTTGCAATGTATAGTAATGTGATGAGCAAGTGTGTTCAGGTTTATATAGTGATCTAACATTGTTTTTGTTGTCATTTTGTGTTGTGTAGAGGGATATTCACTCGAGGGAGTTCTACGAGAGGTCGTCATATGAGTACTTTTCTTGGGCTAGGTTTGTCAGATGATGATTGGGATGTTATGGACCGTGTCAGCCTGTGGCACATAACACGGATGGGGGATGTGCCCCACAATATGCCTATGTTGACTGTATTATGTGAGAGGTGGTGCACGGATACTTGCACATTTTGGTTGCCTACGGGTGAGATGACAGTTACTTTGGAGGATGTGTACCACATATTGTGCTTGCCAGTTGTTGGAGAGAGAGTACAGGTTATGCCATTGGAGGATATGGAGAGACAAATGCGAGATGCTAGATGATATTTTTTGGGGACTCGAGTACCTATTGAGGCCCATATCAGTTTGGATGTTATTTGAGGTCTAGGGTTCTACGTTTGTGGAAGTTCATTGTCGTGGTTATTGCTTCATCTATCGCAGTTGAGGGAGGGTGTAGGTGTAGGCATCTTGTATAATATGCATGATATATGTTGGTAGATAGAGGAGGAGAACACTAGATATGCGTGGGCATGTGTGTGTTGGACCACCTATACATAGATCCTATACCGGTTTACTCATGATGAGCATGGAGGTGGGATAGGAGCTACTACTTTATTGCATGTATGGGTGTATGAGCATATAGTCGTGTTGAGGCCAGTTGGAGGTCCATGAGGAGAGTGGGCTAGGCCAGAGATATTTATGAGGAGGTGGATTAATATACAGGGTGTAAGATGGACACTGATACTTATAGGAACTTGATAGATAGGATGGGGCCCAAGGTAGTTATATGGAGGCCATACCATGATTATGGAGGATGGCCAGAGGATGCTGTAGAGTTATGGTGCATACGTAGGACTATGTGGTTAGAAGACCAATTTCCAAGAGTGGCCAAGATATTCCAGGTGGAGAGAGTATCACGACAGTTTGGCATGGCTCAAGACATGCCCCCAGAGCCATATATATGGTTGAGAGCTATTAGAGCACCTAGGAGGGTTGGAGTGAGACTAAGGCCCACAGTGAGAGTAGCTAGTACATCCTAGGCCAGATGAGGTAGATGGTGATAGAGCTAATAGATTCAGATGATGTCAGGGTGTACTAGAGGAGTACTGTGCATGGTGGGTAACACATTGATGGGTATTCTTACTATCCATTGTTTGTAGACGCATCAAGATTACCACAGGGAGGAGGAGGAGAGGGGGAAGCACATGCCCTTGATAATGTGGCAGTAGATATAACAGAGCGTGAGTATCTATATATAGCTATGTTGTGTGTTTTTTTTGTTGGCCTATGTGATAGTGATGGTTATCTAATGTGTTGTGTCTATTTTTTTTGTAGGGGATGCATATTGGTCTCTTGATAGTGGACACATCCATCCACACATTGACGTAGAATGTGCCCACCAATGTACTTGGTGGAGGTATACTTGAGCATTGGATGATATAGTAGGTGAGCATGCCCATTTATTTGAGCCAGTAGCCATAACAGCAATGACATGTATTGTGTTACTAAGTGAGAGGGAAGAGGCACGTGAAAGGAGACTCGACGTTAGCTAGAGAGGCAGTAGGTGGTGGTCCCCTAATGCAAGATGTGTTTACATGATACATAGATTTACAGTCGGTAGTTTTCATAATAGTTCTACGGAGAATACATTATTGCAGAGATAGGTTGAGAGGTATCGAGGTCACGATCAACAACATAGAGTTAGTGGTGAGGCATCGAGTTCTAGGGCTCTCACAGTACCTGAGAGTGATAGTGATGATGAGATTTGATTTGTATTATTGTGTATGATGTGAGGGGAGTTGCCCCCCAGTGATGAAAATGTTTTTGTAATGATGATTGTACTTCTATATATGTATGGACACATTTTATTGGTATATGATGAGTTTATTTTGTTGTGTATGGATGTTGTAATAAGATTGATGATGTATGATTCGATGATTATTTTCGTAATGTATGTAATATGTTGTATATTGTTCATGTTAGTTGATGTAGATTATCACTATGATGTTGGTATGGATAAAACAAAATGTATAATGTGTATGATGATAGATGACATGTGTAAGTGAATTGATGAGTTGAGTGAAATGCATATTTATCGAATAGAATGTCTAATGTGTAGTTGGTGTAATGATGATACTAGAATAGATAATGTATGATTGTCAAACTAACATGTCATAATGTGTGTTGTCATGATAATGTAATATAATAGAATATGTTAGTGTGATGAAATGGGGGAAAATTAGTGATTCCCCCAAACATATGGATGATTTAGGCAATCATTTAATTAATACCCCTTAGCAGTCAAGAATGAACCATGGAAATCAAGAGTGTGTCATCGGGAAATGATTGAGTGCGCTAGATGAATCAATGAAAAGCGCATGATGAAAGGTTATTATAAAAAAAACCTCAACAGTCATGTAAGAACCAAAAGAACACAAGTGTGTCATCAAGGGGTAAGGTGATAATAATCACCTACCAGAGACTAAGACAGATGTGAAGCGGTGGAAGCATGTGGTATGGAAGTCAGTGTGAGCATATGAACCAAATTGAATATCATATGGAGCAGTAGTGGGATGTATGAATGCAGAGGGTCGTGAAGGCCAATTTGAAATAGTAGCATGATGTGGTGGATAAGATGGATGAGGTGGATGTGGATGGATGTGATGATGCAATGGTGTATGGATGTGGTGGAGAGCACACATGAGTGACAAATTATAGTGGTGGACAACCAATGTGAGAATGAGATGGGAGATGACTCAACTGCAGCAGAAACTCGCTGACAAGGTAGAGGTGAGATGGATCACTCACTTGAATGAGAGCCAAAGGAGATGACCCTTATACTCTAATTGTAGCAATCTATCATGAAGGGAAAGGAATCATTATCCTTATGGTCGTTGATTTGATGATAATTATAATAAGATCACGTTAGAGATGACTCAACTGCAGGAGAAACTCATTGCAAGGTAGAGGTGAGATGGAACTTAGTGGAGATGATGCCCTTATCCTCTAACTGTAGCAATCTATCGTGAAGGGAAAGGCAATCATTTATCCCTATGGCCGTTGATGCGATGATAATTATAATAAGGTTGATCACGTTGACACTGTAATCAATGTTGTGGATGATGTTGGTTGGATGGTAAGTGAATGAGATGCTTTTCAATTAAGGTAAACAACACATCATGAGGTCTATCATGATGGGATAAGTGCATTGGCTCATGCGACATAGATGGAATGGAAGGAGAAGTAGTTTGTTGCGAAGGAGGAGAAGAAGTATGCTTTTGTGATGTAGTGGGTTGAGCTTGCTTGCTAGGAAAGGGTGGAGATCATGTAGGATGCTCAACCGATGTCAATGGAGGGAGAACTAGATGAGCCAACAGTAGTGGAGATACATGGAGGATCTATGATATGTGTCGAGAGAAGATCTTGTTCTAGGTCTATAACTTTGTAACATAAAAGAATGAATGACTCACATGTATCATATTGTAATCATTTTCTTAAGCAAAAGAATTAGACCATGACAGAAAATGAATTGCTTCTCTAGATCTATGGGTTGGAATACTAGCTGATGCATACAAGCATTAAACTATAAGATATAATCCTTGATAGATTCTGATGAGCCCTGATGTAAAGTAGGTAAGTAGTCATAAGTAACTCTAGGGCCATTATTGATGATAAAATGATGGAGGAAAGCATCCTCCATGTCATAGAAAGTGCTAATGGACCCAAATGGAAGATGAGTGTACCATTGTAAAGCCTCATCAATAAGACTGTGTCGAAATTCCTTAAGCAAAAATCTATCATTAGAATAGGGGCCCATAGCCATGTGATAATGTAGAAGATGAGCATGAGGGTCACAGTACCATCAAAACATGTGAATGTAGGCATGATAAAGTCCTTAGGAAATGTAGAATTGTGAATCTTCTTAGGAATAGGGTTACCATGTAATGAGTTATTGTCAATAGAAGCATAGTAAGCCCTACTTTCTAGAATAAGAGATTAAACCTGAGATTGTAATTGACCTATGGTATGCATGAGAGACATGATATCCTGTGAAGGAATAGTGGAATATGGCAATAATGTGTTGAGCAGTTGTAACTTGCCATTGTGAGTGATCATAGGAATATGAAGAGATGATAAAGGAGATTCTAATGCTAAGGGCACACTAGAATTAGGTGCCAAAGAATATATAGTATGATATAGATGAAATACCTATAGAAATGGTAGGAGTAGCTTTCAGAAACATTCCTAGGAGGTGAAGTGACTGATGGAGACACATCTATAGGAGAAGATGAACTAATATGCGTAGATGATGTAATAAGAGGAGATGAAATGGTAGAAGAAGAATTAATGGATGGAGATGAATCATGCACTATGTTAGATGCAACCTCAGGAGAAGGTGGTGATGGAGATTCACACTCGGTAGAATAAAAAGTAGAAGAATCATGGCTATCAATTGCTTCATCAGATATAGACTCAAAGATGAGAATGTCACTAAGAATGCTATCAATAGGATCATCAACATAATATGAAGGTGTATGAGGACTAGTATGTGAGGAATGATGAGAAGCAATATCAGAAGTAGAAGAATCATGAGATGGAACTATAGTAGTGGCCTGACTAGAAGAAGAATCAATATGCACATGTGAGTGATTGTCAATACCAAGCAAGTAATCGATAAGAGAATCATCTAAAATTTCCTTAGAAAGATCAGGGAGGATCACTAGTAGCCATATAGCAAGGTGTACAATGAGTGAATAGTACTGGATCCTCAACAATACTAATGCCAATGGGAGAATCTTCAAAATGAGTAGGCACATATTGTTGACCATCTAAAAGTTGTTGTTGAATATCAGGTGGGGTAGTAAGTATTACTATAGAGATTCGTGAGCTCAGAAATGGTAGCCTCATCATAAATAGGTTTGACACTAAAATGAGACATGATGGGCGAAGAAGAAAATGAACTATCCTTAGCCATTAGGGTTTGAAGTGGATCCTAGGGAAAAATATTCTAAAGTACGGGTTCACCAAAATGATTAACTAAAATATGAATTTTAGAAGTTAATCTAAACTAGGAACAACAATGAAATAACTAATGTAAATTGAAGTATAAATGCTAACTATTTTTATTTGATATTTAAATGAAATGAAATAATTGAAATAGGAGGGAAAAGGTACTAACCTGAAAATGACTTACCTCGTTGTGATCCAGGACTGAACAGGATGATGAGTGGACGGAGAAGAGTATGATAACACACCTCAGGAAATTATAGTAGATGAAGATTTAGCTAGACTGAGGTGCCTGGAGGAGGATTAGGATGCACCTGTGGGTGCCCTAGTCTGTAGTATGGGTGCCCTGGCCTACAGAACAACTCAGAACCTAAATCTATTAGTGTCGCTAGATCTTTGCAATTACTCACCTTTTTTGCATGGATGTCACACTAGCCTCATTGATGACACTATGTAATCTACAATGAAGATTCACCTGCAAAACCCCATACAAAGCATCAAACCCCTAAAAAAAGAAATATGCATATGAAGAGGTCAGATTGTCCTTAGCGGCCACAATGGTGGACTTACAACTAAGCGCTGCACTACATTCTAGACCTAATGTAGTTTTGTGTGATTGTGTGTGTAATGATGTGCCTAGGGTGCCCTAGCGCCAATGACGCAGAGATAGGGGCAATAGCTAGATAAAATAAAAAATGGTGGATGGAATAGAATAGAATTCCCTTTCCTATGCAGTATGTGTGATGTAATGATGCCCAAATGGAGTCCCTTGCCTTAGTAGATAGCTAGCCCTTAGTATTAGATAGTATGCCCATAAGATAGTGAGTATGTTGTGTTTATATAGGGATCTCTTGCTCAAATTTCAACACTAATGACCCGTCATGTTGACTAGTACCTAGGGGAATGGGAGGGAAAACTGTAAAGACTAGACCTCAAAATCTAAATGAGACCCAAGTGCAACCGAGGACTGGGGCACCTAAAAATAAGGATCGAGGCACCCATGGGTGCCCTAATCCAGCCCTAGGTGTCCTAGTCAAAGACTAGAGATGACAATTAAGTAATTAACGATAGCTGAGACTCCCTAAGAGATGACCAGAACTGTGTAAATGAATAACAACTATTTAAGAAACTCAATGACAATGACCAACTGAACTGATGATAGGACCAGGGGATGAGCCATTAGTGAATACTTTTCTTACACGAGATCCATATATAAAACAACATACTTGGCGGTATAATTATAATAGTAAGTGTTTGATTTTTTGACTACAAGGGAAACACTATCCCAATAGGTTATTTCTTTCTCTTACTCAACCTTTTTCATCTTCACCTCAAAAATATTGGTGAGAGAAAAATTGAATAGAGAAAGGATATCATGTGATATTACTATCCTTTTTTCAATTATCTTTGTAGTCAATTTTTATACCCCTTAACAAACAAGGACAATCCCATGCGCGTCGACCTATCACCCAGTAGGCATTGGGTACTCACCCATGGCATACGCGGGTGTCGAGCCCCTCTTTTATGTGATTTTTGCAAGAATTTAGCATAGATGCATAATAGAAATACATAAGAAACTCCTTATTCAACTGATAACATCGAGTAAATGCTACACTAATGCATTCATTCAGACAAGAAGCACATTCACAAAAGAAATATCTGAACCATGAGGGAAAGAGGATGCATAGTGATTATACTCATTCATATGAAACACACTAAACATAACAAAAAGAGATATGTATGAGCTGTGAACCACATATATTCATATTTGAACATTTCCAGTAATCACATTACATCTATGAGGGTCATTACATACTAAAATGATAGTGCAGATTAGAACCATGTAGCAAGAATGGACTTACGTCACTTACAATGCAAAATAAAAATATGTACCCATCCCATGATACATCATTCTTCCTACATATCTCCTAGCCCAACCCATAAATCTCTCCATTTATTTCTTCAGAGCTTCGCCTCTTGTCTACCCTCTCTAATCTCTCCCTTTCCTTTACGGGGTGCTTGTATTTATAGCCTTTCTCAACACCTTCAAGCCTTTGTGGGAGTTATAGATCCATTGCCAAGTGTCCAAGGTGGTCCTCCATGGGAGCATGCTTCTTCAGGCTTGAGCTCTCCACTCTTTGTAATGATGGCCTTCTAGAATCTTCCATCGACAAGGTATATTCCTTCCTAGGCCACCCTGTTGCCAGGCTAGCACCTTATCCACTCTGCATACACAGTCAGATCATGCTTTTCTCATGTTCTGTTTGATACACCAAATATGGATAAGTCCCAAAACCTTTACTCTGCCTTGTACACATGCCACTTGTTCTAGTAAACCCTCCTAGAACCTTATCATATGCACTTTCTCCTTGTGCACCCCTTCTTTAATTAGGTCCTGTGTGCCCATGTGCTTCTCTATACTTAGCCAATAAATTAGGGGCCCAACATCACCCCACACTACGCCTTGTTCTCTACCCTTGGGAAAACCTTCTCAAAGAATAAAGAATGATTATCCTTGAATAGTTTGGAGAAAGAATAAAGGAATGAAGAATTTTGGGGAAGAATAAAATAATGAGGGAGACTATGACTATTTATACAAGAGGAGAGGGAAATCATTTCATCAATTCTGCCTCTAACTTATTCCAGGTATTGACCTCGCTCTATGTGCCTGTTAACAGAGGTCACTGACTAAGCATGCTCACCTCTTCAAAGCTTAGCCCTTCTCCTTGGGTATTCATTGTTTCCATAATTCCCTCCAATTGTTTTCCCAAATCCTCAAGTGCGTCCATCCTTCAAGTGATTTGGGGATACAACTCTTTTAGCCAGTTTTTGATTGAGCCCCATAAGGTCTCAATAGCCTCTGATTTCTTCTCAACCTTGGCTAGAATTTTTTCACGTTCCACACTATTCCCCTTGTTCTTCTCCTAGAACTCCTTGAGCTCTTCTTCATGGGTGGTGACCAAAATGCTCGCCACTCTATCTCTATCCATGCAGTTGTCATGGGTGGCCTCAGCAACTTGGGCAGTGGCTTTCACATCCACGAGGAATTTCTTGTATTAGGCCAAAATGGCCACAACATTCATCTTGTCCTCCTTTTCTTTGTGTGTTGATGCCTCTTCTTTAGACTCCAAGGCCAGTGGTATTGTCTTTCCATTGTGAGGACATGGGTCAAGTCCTCTAGACATTCCAAGGTTAGATCCATACTTCTGCGTTGGTGGTGTTAAATCTGGATGCTTCAATAAAATGGCATATGTGATCATCTATGCTTTCTTGTAGACCTTATGCACCCTTGCCTTCTCTTCTTTCAACTTTCACATCTTAGTTACGCGTTGATTAGCTCCTCCCGCTTTAACTCCTTGGTTATTTTCTCCATCTCCTCTTCCCTTTTCTCTAGTTCTACCTCTAGGAACTTCACCCTGTCATTCCTCCCTTATAGTCTGGCCTCTACTTCCATTGAAACTTTATTCAACGCATTGAAAGATTTGTTCGTCTGATAGCCACTGAGTGTATACCAAGGGGTTGTCACCTTTTGAATCTGGTACCTTCATTATTTTCCCTGTGGCTTACTTCAAATTTTGGTTAATCGATGTGGGACTCAAATTCCCAAGAAAGCATTTTCCTTGTCATGAGGTTATACACCTTCCTCATCAAATGATGTCATAGCCAAGAGTTTCTCAGTTGGTATGGTGCTTTGAAAGCATGCGCACAACACCTTGTTCAGGTCCATCAATATAGCCCATCCTCTAAACCTATGATGCCTCTGCACTTTTTCTCCTTTGTGTGTGTGCCCTTTGGGAAGCTCACCATGTCAAACTAGGGCCTCCTACTACATTGTCGTGATCTTTTCTGACACTTTCTTTCTTCATCCTCCTTCAGTACTATCTCCACGCTTCACTCCAACTCTTGTTCTACCAAGGTTTCAATTATCTTTGGTGCTTCCTTTTCTGTGGCCTCATTTATCTACTCCTTTGTGAGGCTTTGGGTCCTCTGATTCCTTGTACTTACTTCCTCACTCCCTCCTTTGTCTTGAGTGCCTTCCTCCTCCTGGCTACCCTTCCTCCGAACAAAGAGGTATTCATTCTTCTCTTCCTCTCCCTCTTCCTCTGAATCATGCACCTCAAAAATTGTTGGGCCTTGATCTCCCTTAGGTTCATCATCTTCATCATCATCCCTTTCACCTCTGTAGACCTCCAAGCTCTCTATATCCTCTGAATCAGCTTTCTCCATCACCTTTTTTTTCTTCCTAACTGGGGACTCTAATATGGGAGATGTTGCTCTCTCTTCTTCCTCGTCTAGAT
Organism: Taxus chinensis; assembly: GCA_019776745.2. Taxonomy (NCBI): domain Eukaryota; kingdom Viridiplantae; phylum Streptophyta; class Pinopsida; order Cupressales; family Taxaceae; genus Taxus; species Taxus chinensis. The sequence continues at coordinate 649,866,451 of CM034147.1, read as the reverse complement.
ATTTCTCCTTTGTGATAGGTTTTTCCTGTTCTAGCATCTTTTCTCTAACCGAGGACTTCTTCCTATGTGTGTAAGTGTTAGGCTTACCACTTGTATCTGGAGTGCCCACTATTGGTACAGTTTGGACACTTGGTGCCTTTTTCCCTTGCACTTCTTCTCTTTCTCTCTTCATTGGCACAGGATTCCTTCTTCCCATAGGGTCTTCAAAAATGGAGACATCACATTCTAAGTATGCACATTTTTCAAACTTCGACCTTATGCACAGATACACCCTCACCGCGGTCCTTCCTGCAATTGGTAAGTTAGGGGACTTAGTCATTTGGAACTAGTGGGAGACATACTTCTCCACATATGTGTGCTTCTTAGGGTAGAAGAGTTGTTTGCGTAGCTCTATGTGGTCTTGATATACTTCACTAATTTTGAACCTTAGTCTCTTGGCCTCTTTAAACCTGTTCACCCCTACTTGAAAATATTGCATGGTGAAGGAGAAGGGGAGTTTGCACCAAGGGCTCATAGTTTCATCTACCAATTTTAATCTGCCAATGTAGAAGTGCTAGTATACTAAAAACTCTACTTCTTCATCCAAGAGCACTAGTAGTTACTCTGGAATTCTCCACTCCACCCCGAATGCATCCCGCATGCACTTGTACAACTTCTCTAGATGCACCTTGTGAGTGGTCGTCATATTGTCACAAGTATATTTTGTGAATATTTTAGTAGGCGACGGGTCTTCCCCCGGATATTCCCAAATAGACTTATTCGGTCCATCAGGCACTCCGATTTCTGAGAAGACAATAGTGAGGAGGATGTTGCCAAATAATATTTTATCACCCTCCTGTACAATGCTTATGATTTCATCTATGATAAAAGTAGACAAATTGTAGATGGTCCCCTCAACTATTTTCTAGCATACATTAATCCATGCCTTGTTCACCTGCGTCCATCTCTCCTAATCATTAAGATTCGTAACTAGGTGCATGGTCATCCTCATCATGAGGTCTAGGATCTTAGTGATGTCAAAGTATCATGACCCTTTCTTGTAGGAGTATCAGCTACTATCTCCTTGATGGGCTCTTTGTCACTCAATTCATCATCCAGACTCTCTCCCTCATAGGTAAGGCATGTGAAATTTGAAATTAAATGGGTAGTTATGCACATCTTGTGTCCTGCAAAATAGAATTGATCCTCGTTTACATCCAACATCAACCACTGGTAGATGTTCTTAGGCTTTCCAAAGTATAGCAGTTCATAAATTCATGGCAACCCTGCCTTCTCCATCTTAACCTTTACCTCATCGCTATAAATGGGCATGCCTTCTGGTGTTCTCTTGTTGGTTAGGCACACCAAATCCAAGGCCATCTCCTTCTCTATTGTGGTTGTACAATGGTTATACTCGCTCACCATCATCTTCCTTAGGTGTGATTCCCACTCTTTACCTAGCAACACCACATCTGGCTATTGCATCTCTACGTGTCATTCTTCATTTGTGCTCTCGATGGTTGTTGTTTGTTTTCCCTTGCCCTTTTTTTCTACTTCTTTAGTGAGATGGTTGGTTTTCTAGGTGCCATCTTTCTGACTGGTTTTAGTACTTAGAAACTCTCCCTCTTTCTTTACTTTACCACTCTATCCAGCCCTAAGCTTGATATTTGCATAAAAATCCTTCTAACTCTGTGCCCTAGTCGCCAAACCCTAACTAGAAAAACCCTTCCACAAGACAATGCTTGCTTACTTAACTTCTCCACGCCTGTGTACTCCTTTCCTACTGGTTTACAAATTTACCCTAGCTATGAATTTTGGATCTCTCAAATGATTCCTTCATTACAAAGATCTTTCTTTGGATGCCCTAGTTCACAAGGCTTTCTTCCCTTCATAATCGCAATGCAAATAATGAAATGCTCGACCTCTGATTTATAGTGTTTCCCTTTTCCTAGCATTAAATGCTCTCTCACCTACCACCATACTTCAACCTTAAATGTAGCATTTTCCACTAATCCAGTCTTAAGCACCTTTTCCCACATGACACATCTTGTGTGAAAACCCCTTTACAACCTTCTGGCATGCACAAATCCAACCCGACTGAAGACTCTTACATGTGCGTTCATAGCACCAAAGGCACTTCTTCCATCCTTTTCCCTATTTTTTCCCTTTTCTACCTCATGTTGTTCCTACGCTCTTCCTTTTTCCTATATGTGGTTTTTTCAAGGCTTTCCTGACACCAACCATTCATGTCCATCACTTCTCTATGTGCCTATTAACCTTACGTGCCTTTAGTCCAAACGAGCCATTCACCACAACTTCTACTACCAATGCACACTTGTATTACAAGCCTATACTTCCTTTCACTCCATCCCACACTAAATCGAAGCATTGTCCTCTGTGCATACACAACCTCACAAATGTAAAGTGGTTACCGGTGCACATGGTGCAAAACAAAACAACATAAAGGAATGAACAACGAGAAAGGGAAACACAAGAAAAGAAAATACATTAAAGGAAAGTCTATTCTAACTAGCAACATTACCTTATTTACAAACACCAAGAAGACTTATTTATAGTAGGGCTTTAGCCTACTCCCATTTAAGTGTCTTGGTAATCATGTCCCTTCCAACACTTTCAAATGGCACATGCTTGAATCAAGGATGTACGAGATGATTTAAGGGCCCAACAAATGGACTTTTAGCTTCCTAGGATGGCACAGAAACTTGGAATCATATAGAAAAATCTTCTTCCCAACCTCAAACTTCTTGTTCTTCATGTGACGATCATGTCATGCCTTTTGTTTTGATTTTTCATTCTTCTAGCTCCACCTGGCGAGTGATCGTCTTTCATCCAACTGCATTAATTTTTCAATCGTTTTTTCCAATTCTTGCTCATTGGTTAATCCTCCTGCATGTTCTATACACAATGAAGGTAACATGAATTCAACTAGTAGGACAACCTCTGTGCCAAACACCAATTGAAATGGTGTGACCTTATTTCACCTCTTATAGGTTGTCTTGTATACCCAAAGAACAACTGATACTTTTTCATCCCAATCTTGTCTACCAACAACACAGATCTTAGTCAACGTGTGACTAAGTTTTTTGTTGAATGCCTCTACATTTCCATTTGCTTGAGAGATATAGGGGTAGACTTGTGATGCGCCACCATAAATTCTGATAATAGAATACTTACCATCTCATTGAGAAAGTGCATACCTCTATCACTTGTCAAACTCAATAGGCATCCATACCTACTGATTATATTTTCCCATAAAAATCTAGCAGTTGTAGCCATTGTATAATCTTTTGTAGGTGTGGCCTCTACCCACTGTGTCAAATAATCAATGTAAGTGATGATATATCATGAACCAATCCTTCATTCCGCTGGAGAGATTGGTCCTACGAATTCGATATCCCATTTCTCAAATGGTTCCACTCTGGCTACTGGTCATAAGGGCATTGCATCCCTCTTTCTAGGTTTGCCAAGGCACTGGCAATGGTCACAGGCCTTGCAAAACTCAATAAAATCTTGGTAAATGGTTTCCCACCAAATTCTTGTGAGTAGAATCTTCCACAGTTACATCTCCCACATAGTTTCCTCCTGTGATCGCATCGTGCGCTTCTTCCATAATTGTAATGCACTCATGTTTTAGCATGCATTGGCACAAAACCTCATCAAGGCCCAATTTGTATAGATCTCTACTAATCAACATGTAATAGGCAGAGCATATGGCCAATTATTTCCTCTCCAAGGCCTTCATTCCTTCTGGCACCACACTTGTATTAAGAAATACTACAATGTCCTCCAAATATGAGGGTGCACGCCATAACCTAAATAGTTGTGTGTCTGGCATAGTCTCCTCAATGCTCCGTGTATCCTCCCCTGAGTCAATCCTAGACAGATGACCAAGTCCATAATTACTCTTTCCTGGCTTCACAACCACAGTGAAGTCAAATTCTTGAAATAGTAGGACCCACCGACATATGCACCCTTGAAGAATATGCTTATTGACTAAGTATTTTAATGCCATGTGGTCCATGTGTAGAATATAAAGGGTGTTTCTAATAGATACTACCTAAACTTATGTAGAATGTAGATCATAGATAATGCTTCGTGCTTAGTAGTTGTGTAATTTTGCTCTGCTGGTGTTAAATTTCTACTGGTAAAACACAAGGGATGATCAACAATCCCTTCACCAAGTTGTGCCAGTACTGCTCTAATGGTTGTGCCTGAGGCATCAACATGAACATGGAAAGGCTTATCCCAAGAAGGGAATCATAGTATGGGCACAGTGACAAGCTTATCCTTTAAAGTATTAAATGCCTTTTGTTTTGCCTCTCCCCAAAGGAAGGAATTCTTGTGTTTAAGAAACTCTTCTAAGGGTGTGGCTATCCTAGCATATCCCTTGATGAACTTCCTGTAATACCCTATATGCCCAAGGAATCTGCACACTGTGCTTTGGCTTAGTAGGCTCCCCCAACCCCACAATGACAGCAACTTTGGTGGGATCTACTAGTAATCCCTCCCTACATATGATGTGCCCCAATAATGTTCCAAATGGGGTAGCAAAGACACATTTCTTAATGTTGAGGGATATCCTCAACTGTCAACATCTCTCAAACATTAATCTTAAGTTATCATAGTGGTCCTTCACTAGCCCATACATTGTCTAATCATCTAGATAGACTTGAATAAATTTGTGGATAAAGTCCTAAAATGCTTGTACCACAATCCGTGAGAACACAACAGGAATATTCTTCAACCCAAAGGGCATGACCGTATAGGAAAAACTTCCCCACTCAATGGCAAAAAAAAATTCTCCTGGTCCTCCTTTGCGATCTGAACCTGGTGGTACACTAAAAATCCATCTGTAAAGGAATAGACTTCACATCCGGCCACTCCTAAAATTTCTTCAATGAAGGGGGTTGGAAAAGGACTCAATGACACAAACTGCATTCAACTCCCTATAGTCTACACAGATCCTTATCCTTCCATCCTTTTTTATACTAATGACCATTGGACTTACCCACTTTGACTCTTCAACAACTTCAATGATACCCGATGCTATCATCTTATCTATTTCCTCCTTGACCTTCACGTGCAAGTTAGGATTCATTTGGTATGGTATCTTCCAAACCAAGCGCACACCCTCCTTCAACTTGATCCTCATTTCCCCCAAGGAATGGTGAATTCCTTTGAGTTCATGATACCCAACGAGGGAATAAATCCTGGAACTCTTGTAACAGATCAATGATCTTAGAGACCTCCTTCTCTGACCAATAATCCTTGATGATGGCCTCCTTAGGTTCCTCTTCTTCTACCAATGTTAACCTTTTTTGTCTTTAATGGTTCATGGTAGGCACGTGCCCATTTATCAACACTATCTATCACTTTGTGTGTCCCTACAGAATGGTTAACATCCAAGCTTTCTACTTCCTCCCCATCAATGACATAAACCATCTTTCCTTTTTCCTTTTCTATGCATGTCTTTCTCAAACTACATCTCCTCTAACTCGTCCTTCATCAAAACGTGCCTCTAAACTAGGCTCACCTATCAAACCTAGTAGCCTATCTTCTGCCATGGCACTATCCCCCATCGTAAGGCACTTGATTACCTACAATGCCTTATCCACTGATGGCTTTGTGCTCCGATATTCAAAAGCTTGAATGAGATCAGTTGATCATCTCCTACCAATTTCCTATTTGATGGCGTGTTTCCGAATGGATATACCATGCATGCACAAAACCTTGTAGTTTTGAATATAACTTATGTACCCATAATGATGGTGGCAAGGCTTCCACACCTCATATCCAGGCCTTCTCATATGCTTGGATATGGAATGAAGTGGTCTCTTTACCATGGTAGTCTTGAATGATCGTGGGTGTGTTGCTCTGGAAAACATGACAAAGAATGTGATTCTTACCTTACTTCACTTCTAGGAGGCTCTCCCAATGTGTAACCCACCAACGTGTTGTAGTCCTCGAGTAGGCTATAACTAAGCATCCTCTTCTTTCGTCCTCATTTTCCACTGAGATTCCATGTCCCGTAAGAAAATTTTAAGGGTATGCCCCTCCAAAGTAACTTGGTAGCTTCTTTCCTCCTAGGTTTGAGGTGAGCACGCCTTGGTCACTTTTGTTACATACCCCCTCAGCTATCGCCCAACTAACTCGTAGGTCCTGTGCACCCAATTGTCACATGTCATGCTTGTGGTATCACTCATAGACTGGGCATCCTCAAATTGGATAACTCCTTCCACAGGGTGAATTATCTATGGGCCTTTGATGGAGCGCACATAAATTCTATCAATGATCTCTTCTCCCAAAGATTTAGTGTAAGGTTTCAACTTCCCCATCCCATCAGAGGGATGATGACCCATTCTTCCTTATTCTCAAAACTGATATATCCTTTGTTGAACCTTATGTCAACGTTGTTCTTATAACACCATGGGCGCCCAAGCAATGCTAGAAAATTGTCTGCCTTGGCGAGCGCCAATATTTCAAAGTCTCCAGTAAACTTAGACCCCTGAATGCTAATCACTACACCCTTTAATACTCCAATGGGCATTTCCTAAGTTTTTTTCCATATACAACACATTCAAAGATGACTGCAATGTGCGCATTCCCATTTGATGCTAGGCATCCAGTGTAAGAACATTGACTTCTACTCCCATGTCAATTAATATTTTTTCTTAGAAGCCAACCATCCATAACTGCGTTCAGTGTGATTTATTTATCATAGTCAAGGTTGTGAGGGGGAAGGTTTGCATGCAAAACCTGCCTCTCGCGCTCTACTCTGGTGTATGGTACCTTCTCCCATAACCATTCTCCTAGCAAGGGAATAATATTCTCTTTCCTTAACATCTTACATACCTCCTTGACTTCATCCAGGTCATCCTTTGGGAGCCTCGACATTCCTTCTTTTCTCCTCCTTTCTTGGACTTGCTCCTTTAAACACTGGATTTCTCCCTATAAACTTTGAATGACATCCATAGTCTCTTGATATACCTCCTTCTGATGAGAAGGGTCTAGGTACTTCCCATGTACCACTTCTTCCCTTGAAACCAGGGTCCTTTTCCTTGGTATTTCCTTGGCATGCGCAGGCTTCTACTCATGTTGTCACTAAAACAAATTCCAATCCTTGACTCACACATCACTTTGGCATCCACTGTGTGTCATCCTTCTTTATGCTCACCATCACGGTGCCCTTATCTTTCTAGTGTTGTCCTGTCTCATGTGCTTAAATAACTCAAGGCACTCCTCATACTTTTACTTCTTTCCACACCACGAGCACTGCAATAACTCTGGGCACTCGCACTTGTAGTGTTCTGTAGATCCACAATTGAAATAGCAGGTTCCTCATGGGAACTCACTTCTTCCTCCTCCACGGTTACCACGACCAAAAAATCCTCCATGAAAACCATTTCCACACATGCTTCCATCTACGCACCCCTCATAGTGGCAGTGGTCATCATCCTTTGAACTACTTGCAAGGCTAGTCTGGCACACACCAAGATCAATAGTGCATCATGAATCTGATCAATCAGTTATATTCTTTGGTTTCATGTGATGTAGATGTATAGATCTTGCAATAGCAAGATACATTCTTACAGATTACGCATTGTAGTAGGAGGGAACCTACTTGCATCATGGTCCTCGTGACAAATTTCACAGATCAATCGCTATAGCATGTACTGAATTTTGAGGGAAGCTATCCTTTACATGCCCCTCCACTTCACAGTCCACACACCAAATTTAACTACAAGTCTCATGGGCTGAGTTCAAATAACTTTTCTAACTGTTTAGCCATAATAGTAATTTGAGCTTCTAGAAATGGACTAACACCAGTATCAATGCTCCCAACAACTTCAGTGCATAGAGCAGCTTCCAACACCTCGCACGGGTCTGTGAAAGTCTTATGTGATAATTCCCTTCTAAATGGTGTTATCAACCCTCTAACAAACCATTAAGCATGTTGTGAAGGGTGAATGTCATATGAAAACTTTGACAGGAGAGTTTTAAACCGTGCATCATACTCCCGAACACACTCTCTACCATTCCCTATTGAATTTCCTTTAGAGTGTTGATGCTCTTCTACTCAAACTCAGTGATGTGGAATTCTACTACGAAGGCATTTTTCAACACAGTGTAATCTACCACCATCTGATGGGGGTCATACTTCCTATACCAGCTATACACGCGCCCTTGCAACATCATTGCAAATTGACTGGCCTTCTATTCTAGGGTTGTGATCCCCTTCGTGCTCCATAGCAACTCACACTTGTGAACATGCTCTGCAACATCCTCTATGCCCTGGCAGTCTGGCAAGTGTAAAGACATTTCAAAAAATACCTGAGGAGGGGGTTAAGGCCCCTATCATCCTGATCTAGATCCTTGGTTTCCTTTAGTGTTTCCTCCTCTGTCAGACCCACTGGCTCCACCAGGTCCTCTGCCCCCAGATCCACTAGTTCCACCTCCAAATCCTCCTGCGGCCAGTAATGGGCATGAACTGGCCATCCCTAGTGTCTCCAATGTTCCACTAAATTGCATGTCAATGGTCTGCAAGATCATTCCACTACCAGATGTGTGTCCCACACCACTCTTCGACGTGTTGCCCAAACCTTGTGTATTTTACCCTTTCCCAAAAATTCCTTTGAACACTAGAATGGTAAGTGTAGCCATAGAATTCACAAACAAGAAATTATATCTCCTAAGCACAGATCATTCACTTCCACTGATATAAACTAGGTTAACAATACTTCTCCCTTGATCTAGAAAACCAAGCGCCAAGTTCTGGTCACTAGGTGGGTTCAGATGCATGCTAATAACTCTTCTTTCTCCACATGAAGAACTCTCATCAGAAACTGAAGGGGTATCTCTCCCACACTTTCTAAGATGGGGTAGCATAGACTACTCAGGTTCCATGTCCTTTGCGTGAACCTCAATTCCTTCTCGCAACGTCTGCTTCCATAGATCCATCACACTTGTAAGCTCACAATGTTTATCAATCTCCCTTTCACACACTTCACTATAAGTGTGTCATCTCTCCTCCCTTTCTTTTTGAGTTGTAATGTTTCCATCCTTCTCCACCCTAGCTTCCTTGTCAAGTGCTCAGAAGGGTTTAGCCAGCCATTGGAAATGCCTCTAAATTCAAGGTAATGATCAAGATATTCATCACCAAAGGAATATCACGTAGAAATGATCCTCTAGGCACCCTCAAAAACTCAAACTCATCAACTTTCAGTACAAGAGTACGTAGAAATGGTGTATTCTAGAGTGTATCTAGCCAGCACTATTTTCCACCAATGATCCACAGCACAATCCCACATCAAATCTGCATCTTGTAGCCTCTGGTAATCATCTTGGGTACACACGCATGCTCTATAGTACTAGCTTGATCTAGACGCATATAACTAAGAGCCATTTGTACAGATCTAATGGGAAGAAATAGAAGAAAGTTTCATACAGCTCATGGTAGATGTTCTCTTCTACCCATCTATGTGCATCAAACTCAGGTCTAGTGTTGAATCTCTAAGAAAATTCATCCTCTATGCTCTTGAACTATGTTTTAACACTTTCCAAGGTTAAACGTTTTATCATCACACAATATAGATATAAAGATGCATGCCATTTCTTGCAACAACTTCAAAAAGAGGTCTTGGCAATGTAACCAAGATGTAGTCAATTTTTATACCTCTTAACAAACAAGGACAATCCCATGCACATCGGCCTATTACCCAGTAGGCATTGGGTGCTCACCTGAGGCACATGCAGGTGCCGAGCCCCTCTTTTATGTGATTTTTACAAGAATGTAGCATATATGTATAACAGAAAGACATAAGAAACTCCTTATTCAACTGAGAACATCAAGCAAAGAAATATGGAAAACATCATGCATTCGTGACAAAGTAGATGGTAGTGCTAAATGATAAGCTACATGGTTTATTACTTCAACTATTTCAAAAGGTCCCACGTATCGAGGTGATAATTTGGCAGCCTTGCCAAAATTTATGGAACTCTTTTTCGGTTTAACCCAAAGAAAAACTTTTTCTCCAAGTTCAAATTTCCTGTCAACCCACTTTAAGTCAGCATAACTCTTTTGCCTATCTGTTGCTTATTTCAAGTATTCAAGAATCATTTTAACTTGTTGTTCCATTTCCATAAGGATTTCAGGTCCAATTACCTCTCTATCCTCAATGTTATCCCAACTAATAGGAGTTTTGCATTTCCTTCCGTAAAGCACCTCAAAAGGTGCCATCTTAAGAGAAGCCTGATATGTATTATTATATGCAAATTCTACTAAGGGAAGGTACTCTTCCCATTTGTACTGTTGATCATACATTTGTAACATATCCTCCAAAACCTGATTCACCCTTTCAGTCTGTCCATCTGTTTCTGGATGATACACAGAACTGAAATTCAATTTAGTGCCAAGAGCTGTGTTAAGCATTTTCCAAAACCCTGACGTCATTCTAGGGTCTCTATCAGATATGACTAATTTAGGTACTCCATGTAATCTGAAAATATCATGTACAAATATTTTAGCCAAAATAGAAGAATCATCCTTTAGATTTCCAGCAATAAAATGAGCTACTTTCGTCAGTTTGTTAACTATTACCAAAATAACATCGTGTTTATTTCTTGAAATAGGAAATCCTTGTATAAAATCCATGCTTATTACCTACCATTTGTACTACAGTATGCTATGAGGATATAGCAAACTAGCTGGATGCATATGTTCCGCTTTTACTCGTTGACATTCCAGATAATGAATCATGAAATCTATAACATCCTTTTTCATTCCCTTCCAGAAATATTGTTGTTTTATATCAGCAAGCATTTTTGTAATGCCAAGGTGTCCAGAAAAAGGTGAATTGTGAAACTTTGTTAATAATTTCTTTCTCAAATCATTAAGTAAGGGTACGTATACTATGTTTTCAAATCGTAAGATTCCTTCATTATCAAAGCGAAAACCTTTATACCTTTCATCTCTTGGATCTACAACAAGCGATGTTTTCACTTGCTGAAAGTAAGAGTCAGATTCCATAGCACTTTTTACTTCATCCTTAAACTGAGTTCTTAGTGTTATAAGAGCATAAATGTGCTTCCTACGATTTAGAGTGTCGGCCACTCTATTCTCTTTTCCTTTAATATAAATTATGTCAAAATCATACTGAGACAAAAACTCTAACCACCTTCGCTATCTTGCATTTAGATTTGGCTGAGTAAAAATGTACTTCAGTCTAAGATGATCAGTTTTCAACTCAAATGGTTTACCAAGCAGATAATGCCTCCAAACTTTAAGTGCATGAACTATGGTAGCAAGCTCTAAATCATGTGGATTATAATTCAACTCATGTAACTTAAATTTTCTACTTTCATAAGCTATGACATGATCATTTTGTAACAAAATACCTCCAAGATCCTCCCCAAATGCATATGTTACAACCGTGAAGTCTCCATTTGGATTAGGTATAGCTAAAATAGGTGATGAAGTCAACTGAATTTTCAAATTTTTAAATGCAGATTCACATTTATCATCTCATACAAATTTCTTATCCTTCTTCTGCAATGAAGTTATTGGTGCAGCTACCTGAGAAAAATCCTTAACAAATTTTCTATAATAACCTGCAAGGCCCATGAAGCTTCTAACTTCATGTACATTCTTAGGTGCAGGCCACTCAACTATAGCTAAAATTTTAGAAGGATCCATAGCAACCCCATCTTTACTTATAACATGACCCAAATAGTGAACTTCAGTGTCATAGAAATAATATTTGGACAGCTTACAATATAACCGTCTTTTCCTCAAAATTTCCAAAACTATTTTCAAGTGTTCATGATGCTCCTCCACATTTTAAGAATATATGAGAATGTCGTCCAAGAATATAAGCACAAACTTGTCCAAGTATTCTTGAAAGATATTATTCATTAAGTTCATAAAAGTCTGCAAGTGCATTCATTAATCCAAAGGGTAAAACTGTGAATTCATAATGTCCATACCTTGTCCTAAACATCGTTTTATGAATGTCCTCTTCCTTAATTCGTAGTTGGTGATATCCAGACTGAAGGTCTATCTTAGAATATACCGATGCTCCATGCATCTTATCAAATAGATCATCAATTCTAGGAAGTGGGTATCTATTCTTGATTGTTGCTTTGTTTAACATCCTGTAATCAATGCACAATCTGAGTGTTCCATCCCTCTTTTTCACAAAGATCACCGGTGCTCCCCAAGGTGAAACACTTGGTCTAATCAAACCCTTAGACAAAATTTCTTGTAACTAAGCCTTAAGCTCTACTAACTCTGTGGTAGTCATTTGATAAGGTGCTTTAGAAATAGGTTCAGTACCCGATTTGATTTCAATCGTGAAGTCAAACTCCCTTTTGGGTGGTAGTCCCGGTAATTCTTCCAGAAACATGTCACCGAAGTTCTATAACAGTGGATAACATTCCATGAAATTGTTGTTTCCTTCCACAGATTCAGAAATCTTTACTGCATATAAGGTACAACCCTTATTTTTGGCCTTTTTAAGTTGCATAGCTAACAATTTCCTAACAGAAATTTCTCATTTTACACCCTGAATCTATGTTGTTTTCTACAGATCATCTAAACAACTACTATGTTTTTCAAAATATTCTACCTTTACTTTATGATCTGCTAACCAATTTACACCTATGACTATATCATAAGATCCCAAATGTGCTACATAGAGATCAACTTCTGTGGAAAAGCTAGGTAAGTCAAGGACTCCTCCGAAAAGACACATACTAATTGTATGAACAAAATTATTGCCATAATGTACAGTCCATGATTTATCCATTTTTCCATCTTTTCTTTTAAGTTTTGAAGTAAGTTTACTAGAAATAAAACATTTAGTTGCTCTAGTATCAAAAATAATAGTTACATGTATGCCAAATAACTTACCAGGAACTTCTATAGGCGTAACTTTCTTTTCAGCTTGCTTGTCAGCTACTGCAGCATGTATCTTGTGCTGATGATTACGATCATCCTTCTTCAAAGGACATTGATTTGCACGTAATGATCTTTGCCACAGTTATAATAGCCTCCTACCGATCCCTTTTTGGGCTCAGAATTATTTCCAGCCTTAAAGTTATCATTCTGACCTCCATAGGGTTTTTGCCCGTTATTATTATTTCTAGAAAAATTGTTCTGTGTATTACCAGCAGTCTTATTCATTGTTGTTTTCTTATTATTATCAGTTGGAAACTTACTTTTGTTACCAAAATTTTTCCATGGTCCTTTCTTAGGTGCAAGAGAAGCTGAAGAAGAGTTTGGAACTTTCTTCCGTACTTCTTCTTTGTGAGCAGAAATAGCCTTTAACTTATGTTCCTGCCTTATGGATTTTTCAATAGCCCCTTCCATAGTGGTTGGGATGTGAACATCAACCTCTCCCCCAATGATGGGATTCAACCCCATGATGAATTTCTGTATCCTGAACTTCTCATCAGTTTGATACTGAGGTACATACTTGAGTAGTTTCGTAAACCGTTCCCAATACTCAGTTACAGTTAACTTCCCTTGAGCTAAGTTCTGAAATTCAGTCATTTTTTGATCATAATAAAGTTGTGGCAGCCATCATTTCCTAAAATAACCTTTAAATTGATCCCAAGTGATATTAGTTTCATCAATGTTCAGCTTAGCCTTCCAGCTGTCCCACCATGAAGATGCTTCATGGGAAAGCTGATATGCTCCCCAAATAGGTTTGGTCTCTTCTGAGAAGTTCCTTATTGCAAAGTACTTCTCCATCTAGCTGAGCCAATTCTCAGCTCCATCACCTAATGTGGTGCCATTAAACTTAGGTGGACTTATCCTTTTTATATCATTAGTGAGTTCAGCAGCCAACCTAGCCTTTTTTGTTTTCTGGTTGGTTAGGCACATTAACATTGTTATTATCAACACCCATATTGGGGTTGTCCTCAGGAGGTGGCTGATTGTTATTACCAGCTTCTTCTTCCTCCTCATTACCCATCACTTGTTTCTCGAGCACAGTCAAATGATCTCTTGTGTCCAACAGGGAAGCAAGGATCTCATCAAGTTTTTGGGTTGTTGCTACTCCTTCCTCAAGTGGAGCATTATTCACAACATTTCCTCTTGTTCTAACCATTTTCTGTTACAAGAAAATTCAATTTTTTATCAGATTATGGACACAATAGGTCCAAGAGCTGCAACCTTCAGCTCTGATACCAAGATGTAACATTCCCATTTTAAGACTTTAGAAACAAGGAAAAAAATTTTCATGATTAATGTTCTCTGTTCTAAATACATAATTTAGAACACACATTTCATAACAATCATTCTTATAATAGATAACCATATGCAGCTATAATGACTCGATGAACAACCGATCTATTCATTCCATGACTCGATGAACTACCGATCGATTCATATGTAACATTGATTTTTGAGTATTCTACTGAATACTTCATATTCTTGGTTCTCTTACCCTATTCTAGGTTCTAAGTGATATGTCCAAGGAACCTAACTGAATATTTTTTACCAATATTCATTGGCATCATGATCCTTAGACTAGGTGACATAGGACAACACAATCAACAGCTTGCGATACTTTGGCCAAAGATTTCTAACATACTGTTCGTATTACTTATTCCTTGATGGCATACTCATCAATCCAGAATACGTCCTTCACCCCACTCCATTGTTATCTAGAATTTCTTACACTGACTTCTGTCAGTCCCCTCGCTCAAGGTTTAACTCTAGTCCAGGTTAACAACATAGGTCATGATATGATGTGGCTCACAAAGACTTAGGGTAAATTGGCATACTAGGTCAACCTAGGTTAACCCCGTGTGCCAAGGTACACTAAGTCCTAGAGGGCTACTTCATATCCTTACTATGATACTAACCAGTCCTACAGGGAAATCTTGATCAAGTTCAAAGGTGTGTAGATCTTGATGATCAATGCAGAAGGGTGTTGCCACATGTTAACTGCATGGTTGTATCCTCGAGAAGATCCTAATCTTCTCAAAGGTACAACCTTGCAATTGACGTGTGTCAACATCCTACGGAACAGCCTCGTAAAGATGTACATACCTCCAAGAGTTTTCATACGTTAAGTTAAATTTGGGTTATTTAGATGACATATTTCGGCAGCCCATCAAACCCCAAGTCCAACACTCTTTAAGTTCTTTTTACATTTCAAATTCATATAATCTTAAGAACTTTAATTAACTTAAGATTGCTTCCAGATTTGTTAGTTTTGACCTAACAACTCGTTATCCAAAAATAGAACAGCAATAACTTATGTTCCTTTATTCTAAATAACTTAACCAATTAAGGAAGTGTAACAGCCTACAAGGCTGAAACATATCAGACTTATTATAATTAAGTCTTAATGATTAACAATCATATCTTCCTCTTTTATTTAGATTCATTACCAGAGAGGAAGGGTCTTCCTCTTCATAGTTACATTCTAGGGCTTAGCACGCCCTATAATTTCCTTTATAATCACAATAATTTTTATTATAGTTTTTATTTCACATCACATGATATAATGAATTACTTAGGTGAGAATGTTTTATTCTGCCACTTATTTAATTTACAGCTTACTTAGGAAATTTATCTAAATTCCTTTTTATAATACCCATTATGAACACACATCCAAACATATAGATAGTAAGAAGAGTATCCTCCAAACAAGATAATTTACTCAATCTATGCAAGTAAATTCTCATCTTTCAATTCATTTTCAAACTTATACATTACAAGCTTATGCATTACAAGACATCAATCCTTTATTTAAAAGAAGGTAACTTTTCTTTTTCAATACAACTTAAGATCAAATCAGAATTCTTCTCAAGAATCAACATAGATCAGCCAATGCATCATATAAGTTTTTACCTTCTCTTAGCACTTACGAAGTCCATCTACAAAAATTGCTAGCACGGGTTAGTTCAACAAACTGAGCATGATAAGCACTAAGCCTTAAAACGAAGTGCATTCCACTAATTGTTTCAATAAAACAACCCTGCTTTAATGAACAACAAGTAATTCATACTCCCAAGTGTAAGTAATACCAATAAAAAGAAGAGCAATACAAAATAGGATTTTAACACAAGGAGGAACAGGATATAAACTATAATACTTGTCCTATAAATTAAAGTATAATTGATTCCATCCAATATCTTTACCAAACAACAAAAACATATTAAATCATTGATTCCAATTTTACCAAATAAAATACAACACATATCTTTACTATAAGATACATAAGTGTTTATAGCATATTCCCTTTTGGATATTTCCCCTAACTTTCAAGTAAAGAAGAAAAGAAAGTATTCCATTGCCAAAGTACATAATCATCAGCAAAGTTGAAACCGGTGTATGCCATGACTTAAACTGTTCCTTTAAAGTAATTCTACTTTAAAACATAACAATATAATATATTTATCAACATATCCAAATGAAAGAAATCCAAGGAGAAGTGATGGATTGACAGTCGTCTAAAAGTTACAATTTCATTTTCCAATATAACTTTAATCTCATTCCACTTCACTTTAGTCAAATGAAAATTACACAAGATTAATAAACATTGCTTTCCCTTTTTAATAAGATTAGTAATTAGGAGGTTCTAATCAATGTACTTAACCCAACTACATTATAGAAGGAGTCTTACCAAAATATGATCCCAAACTTAAATCATTTCCTTCAACATAATAGAACGGTTTTACCTTCTCACATTCATATAATTCAAGTTCATTCAAGAGTTCCAAGAAAGGAGAACAATGACCATTCCAAAGAATGTGAGTACTAAATCTAACTTCCTTTCTAAACTATCCCATTCTAATGCATAAACTTCTACTATCCGTTAGAAATAACATAATAGTCAAGCTCATACAAATTCCATGAACAGTAAGCTTCACAGAATATTTCTTTAAAAGCCTAACATTCTCCCATTGGTTCTGAACAGCCACAGATAAGAAGAAATCATGCTAACATTTCCTATTTATAGAACCCTATAAAATCAACAGTGCAGTTTGACACATTCAAAACAAGTTTAGATCGCAATCAATCTTCCATGACATAACATACCCTTATTAGACCCAACAAGAGGTAAGAATCTGAGTAATTGCTAACACCTAAGACTGCCCAATAGTTCTGCAAAGTAGGACCATCTCAATGGTATGCCAACACATCCCTACCAGAACTATAAATTGGGTTTCCAACAAAAGGAAAATATCAAACAACAAAAGAATAATATGTATAGTCTAGGACTCATTTACAATTCCGGCACAATGCCAAGTATAAACATCATTGAAGAATCAAGACCATTCAAATATATGTAACCAAGTTAGGGTATCAACATGTTCCCTTAATATTTACTAAATAATCAAAAGACCATAATACTTGAACCAACACAATGTGTAGGTTTCTACTTCCTTTAAGAACATCAAGTAATAAACGGTGTGTACAGTGAAGGATATCAAAATCACAACCACGATTACATAACATGCCATCACTGTAAGACTAGACCGAGAGCAGTGAAATTGTTTGCGTACAGTTCAAAATAAGAAGAAATGCTTCCATTCTTCATTAACATCCTATCAACCTTATTTCCGAACAAAACGGAATGTACAATGCTTAGACAAATCTCAAAAAGGATGACTCACAGGTCAGGTTCATAAATAATCTCCAAATATCATTAATGTGGTCAACATAACAAGATTCCACAATCACCATGCCAAAGTGATTTGAGTTACAGTCAAGTTATTCAAAATAATAACAACACAAGTTCCAAAATCTATCAAGTTTGCAGCATGAAATACGACTAAACCCTATACTACTTTTCCTATGCATGCAAGTTTCCATAACAGACCATGTTTTCACAAGGAGAAACATAGAAACCAACTATATATGGTTTTTCCATGCATGTGAACTTTTCTACTGTCAAAGTTCCACAAGGTAAAATACAAAAACAACAAGACATATACAGGTTTATCTAAAGTGCACGCAAAACCTGTTAACAGTCAACAATTTTCTCAAAAAGAATACAATTCCTAGATCATATACAGGTTTACTCAGTCCATTTAACCATGGATCAAATGCATGCTAAAAAAACCTTGAGAATATCAGTTACAGTCCTCTTTACTAAACAAGCTTCCCAACTGAAGCTCATACTTGCATATGAGTTTAATAAAATTGAAGTTCTTACCATTTTGAATTCACAAGACACGACCAGATCACCCAACAAACATTTCAAACCACTGAAGAAGCAACCAGTGTCACCATTTTTGTTTAAGTATTCATGGTTCCTTTATGAAAAGGTAGTGCAAAGAAACTTTTCATAGAATCATGAACACATAGATTCCAAAACACAGAATACAAGTTTTTCTTACAAACCCATATATTATTCTATCAGCTAAGCATGAATGCGCAGAACTCAATAGAGCAAAGTTGTTTTAATGAAAACACTTAGGAGAAAGCAAGATATTTTAATATTTAGGGCCTATCATGCCTGATAGTGTCGCTAAAAATTCAAAGAAGACTTCTAGCTGAGCTCGCTTATTCCCTTCTTCTCCACGAAAGACCAAAACAACAAAATACTTCCTCCACATTGCCTCATATACTCTCCATGAAATAAAAATAGATTTGAAACCTCCAAAATAGCCATGCAATACAGTTTAACTACTAGTTCAAAAAACCAGAGTGCAAGTAGAATGAAAATTGGAAACCATGCAAATGAAACAGCTCAACCAAAAATCCACTGGCATGCCTACCAAAGCGGTTCGGGCTCGTCAAACAAGACAATTAATTGCATTAATTTCCTGATCTCCCGCCCAATCTTCCTTGTCACCACCTTCCAAACTAGTGAGTTCCAAATCAAATAAAACGTGAATTTTCATTTCTAGTGATACTTCCACCTAGGCCTTCACCATCAAATCTAGCCCCTGCTAAAGTCGGCAGTCCATAGGAAATAAATAAACCTTATCACCTTCATAACTGCTTAGAAACCATCGCCAATGTACATGCAACCCTTTCAGTTCCCAATTTTCATCCATTAGTATAAGATAGGTTAGATTGCTTAGGTTAGATCTTAGGTAGGATTTACATTAGTACCTTAGGATGTAACACTAACCACTAACCTCTAACATAGATCTTTAGCAATTAGGTTAGGTTCTAGTTTTAATACTTTCCAACCCTTCTAACCTTTAGTACCAAGTTTAGGTTAGCAAAAAAATTATATCCAATAACATAGCTTAGTTAGGAATACTTTCACCTAGCTTAGGATTCCGAAAGTAAATCCTTAATAGGTCCCTGGATATCTTTCTCCTGTGTTGTGAACAGTTGCATTCCCATTGTTATCAGCAATGACCTGTCATGGTCGATCTTCAAGGACTCAAGCCAACTACCTACTGAATGGAAGTGCGTTCACACAGAAGTGAAATAACTTGCAACAACAAAGTTCAATCCAGCATGTAGCTTAACTCATGGAATGTCGTTTTTACCATTCACTTTAACAGGGCATTATTAAAAACATTCCTTGGATCACTGAAATTGATCCAAGGATGAGTTAGACAAAAGACAAGTTTACAACTCTTAAACTAGATTATAAATTACCTACCATAACTGAAAAATGGATTTAGAGAAGTCATACCAGTTTGATCATAGGATCTTAAGAGCAAAAAAGACTTATCCATATCAAGCATGATTTCCAAAAATCAGAAGAACATATCCTTATAAGGAAAATCACATATCAACACTTGAATGCAAAGGAGGAAAATAACAACAGCCAAGGGTGTTACATGCTTCCCTCCTAAAAAGAATCATCATCCTGATGATTACCTCTTTTAACAATTTTCATCAAGGACAGTCAACTCAGTCATTTCTCTTATCCTAAGTCAAGTATTTCCAAACCTTATAGTTCCATAAATCAGTAATAAATAACCTTTTATTCAATTCAAGTAAATATATGCCCAAAACTGGCTTACTTAACGTCATTAAAGAATAAATTCATATAATTTTTGAGTCAACAGATTCAATTCTGTTCAAACAGATATGGAAAAGTATTTTTCATATCCTCCATATTTTCCCAAGTTGCACTCTCCTTGTTTAACTAGTCCCACTGGACCTTACATTGACTTATTTCTCTATTTCTTAGATGCAACTGGTGAGTTTCTAGCACTCGAATGGGCTTAAACACGATTATTCCTGGGTCTTGGACCTGCAAGGAATTCTAATTTAACACATGTGGTAAATCTGAGACATATTTCTTAAGCAAAGAAATATGGAAAACATCATGCATTCGTGACAAAGCAGGTGGTAGTGCTAAACGATAAGCTACAGGATTGATTGCTTCAACTATTTCAAAAGGTCCCAAGTATGGAGGTGATAATTTGGTAGCCTTGCCAAAAGTTATGGAACTCTTTTTTGGTTTAACCCGAAGAAAAAAAAATTATCCAAGTTCAAATTACCTGTCAACCCACTTTAAGTCAGCATAGCTCTTTTGCCTATCTGCTGCTTCTTTCAAGTGTTCACGAATCATTTTACCTTGTTGTTCCATTTCCGTAAGGTTTCAGGTCCAATTACCTCTCTATCCTCAATGCTATCCGAACTAATAGGGGTTATGCATTTCCTTTCGTAAAGCGCCTCAAAATGTGACATCTTAAGAGAAGCATGATATGTATTATTGTATGCAAATTCTACTAAGGGGAGGTACTCTTCCCATTTATACTACTGATCCATACAGTACATTCGTAACATATCCTCCAAAACCTGATTCACCCTTTTAGTCTATCCATCTATTTCCGGATGATACATAGAACTGAAATTCATTTTAGTGCCAAGAGCTGCGTTAAGCGTTTGCCAAAACCCTGACATCATTCTAGGGTCTCTATCAGATATGATTAATTCAGGTACTCCATGTAATCTGAAAATTTCATGTACAAATCTTTTAACCAAAATAAGAGACTCATCCTTTAGATTTCCAGCAATAAAATGACCTACTTTCATTAGTTTGTCAACTATTACCAAAATAACATCATGTTTATTTCTTGACATAGGAAATCCTTGTACAAAATTCATGCTTATTACCTGCCATTTGTACTGCGGTATGCTATGAGAATATAGCAAACCATCTGGATGCATATGTTCCACTTTTACTCGTTGACATTCCAGACAATGAGTCATGAAATCTATAACATCCTTTTTCATCCCCTTCCAGAAATATTGTTGTTTTATATAAGCAAGCATTTTCATAATGCCAGGGTGTATAGAAAAAGATGAATTGTGAAAATATGTCAATAATTTTTTTCTCAAATCATTAAGGGTACATATACTATGTTTTCAAATCATAAAATTCCTTCATTATCAAAGTGAAAACCTTCATACCTTTCATCTCTTGGATCTGCAGCAAGTGTTATTTTTACTTGCTGAAAGTAAGAGTCAGATTCCCTCACCATGTTGTGCTAGTACTGCTCCCTTGGCTTTCCCTGAGGCATCAACATGCACATGGAAAGCCTTATCCCAAGAGGGAAAACATAACATGGGTGTCGTGACAAGCCTATCCTTTAAAGTGTCAAATTCCTTCTATTGAACCTCTCCCCAATGAAAGGCACTCTTGTGTTTTATAAATTCCTCCAAAGGCACGGTGATTTTGGCATACCCCTTGATGAATTTCCTAAAATACCCCATATGCCCAAGGAATCTACACACTGCACTTTGACTAGTAGGCCCCCCTAATCCCACAATAACTGTAACTTTGGAAAGATCGAATAGTAAGCCTTCTTTGCATATAATGTGTCCTAATAGGGTTCCAAATGGAGTAGCAAAGACACATTTCTTAATGTTGAGGGATATCCTCAATTTTTGACATCTTTTCAAACATCAGACTCAAATTGTCACAATGATCTTTCACCAACCCATACACAGTCCAGTCATCCAAGTAAACTTGAAGAAACTTATGGATGATGTCTTGAAATGCTTGTACCACGATGCGTGAGAACATAGCAAGCACATTCTTCAATCTAAAAGGCATAACCGTGTAGGAAAAACTTCCCCGTTCAATGGAAAAAGCTGTCTTTCTCTGGTCTTCCTTTGCAATCCTGACTTGGTGATACCCAGAGAACTCATCCATGAAAGAGTAGACTTCACGCCTAGGTACTCCCCTCCAAAATTTCTTCAGTAAAGGGGGTTGGTAAAGGATCAATGACACATATTTCATTTAGATCCTTGTAGTCGACACATATTCTTATCCTCCCATCCTTCTTGATATTGATGACCATTAGTTGTATCCATTCTTATTCTTCCACTACTTAAATGATACCAAATGTTATCATCTTGTTTATTTCTTCCTTGACTCGTATGCACAAATTTGGATTCATCTAATAAGGCCTCTTCTGAATCAGGCACGCACCTTCCTTTAACTTGATCTACAGTCCCTAATGATAGCTTCCTTAGGTTCTATCTCTGTCCCAATGTTAACCTTATTTATTTTCAAGGGCTCATGGTATGCATGTGGTTGCTCATCAGCGCTATCTATGACTTCACGTGTACCTTCAGAATGGCTAACATCCAAAGTTTCCATTTCTTCTCCGTCTACTAAATAGACCATTTTTCCTTTTTCTTTTTCCATGCACACACACTCAAGTTGTACTTCCTCTTATTCTTCTTCATTGAGGTGCATCTCCAAATCAGGCTCACCCAACAACTCTAGTAGTCTATCCCCTACCATCGCACTATCTCCCATCATAATTCATTTGATTACTTACAACACCTTATCTATTGATGGCTTGGTACTCCTATACTCAAAATCTTAAATGAGATCAGCCGCCAACTCCTACCAATTACCTTTGACGGTGCATCTCCAAATGAATATACTATGCATGAGCATAGCCTTGTAAGGTGGAATACAACTTACGCACCCATAGAAAAGGTGGTAATGCTTCTGCAATCACCATCCATGCATTCTCACATGCTTGGATATAAAATGAGGTGGTCTCTTTACCATGGTAGTCTTGTATGACCATGGGTGCATTTCTCCTGGAGAACCTTACAAAAAATGTGATCCTTACCTTGATCCATTCTAGGAAGCTCTCACGATGTGTATTCCACCAGCGTGTTGTAGTTCCGAGTAGGTTATAATTGAGCATTACCCTTCTATCATCCTCATCCTTCCACTGAGCCTCCATTTCTCACAAGAAAATTTCAGGGTATGCTCCTCCAAAATAACTTAGCAACTTCTTCCCTCCTAGGCACTTGACTAAGCATGTCTTTCTTACCCTTATTACAGATCCTCTCAACTATCACCCAATCAACTCATAAGTCCCATGCGCCCAACTGTCGCATGTCATGCTAGTGGTATCACTTAAGGACTGAACATCTTCAAATTGGATAACTCCCTCTATGGGATGAATTATCTCAGGATCTCTAATGGAGCACAGATAGATTATGTCAAGGAATTCTTCTCCTAAGGGCTTAGTATAGGGATCTGACTTCCCATATGTTAAAGGGATGATCACCCTTTCTTCCTTGTTCTCAATGTTGATAGACCCTTTGTTAAACCACGGGTCAGCATTGTTCTTGTAACACCAAAGGTGCCCAAACAATGCTAAAAAGTTGTCTACCTCGGGGAGCACCAAGAATTCAAAGTATCTAGTGAACATGGCCCCTTGAATGGTGATAACTGCATTCTTCAGGACTCCAATGGGCATTTCCTTAGTCTTTTTTCCATATACAGCACATTCGAAGATGGTTGTAATGCGGGTCTTCCCATTTAATGCCAGACATCTAAGGTAAGAAAATTGACCTTTGTTCCTATGTCGATGACAATATTACTCAGAAGCCATTTATCAACAATCTCATTCAAAGTAATCTCCTTATCATAGTCAAGGTTGTGAGGAGGAAGGTTTGCATACAAAACCTCCCTTTCGCGCTTTGTTCCAGTGCATGATACCTTCTCCCTCAACCATTCTCCTAGCAATGGAATAATATTCTCTTGCCTTAATATCCTACATACTTCCTTGACTTCATCCAAGTCACCCTTTGGAGCCTTGGTATTCTTCCTTTGCTCTAACTCCTTTGATTTCTCCTTTAGACATTGGATCTCCCCTTGTAAACTTTGAATCATGTCCATAGTCTCTTAATGATATGTATGTGTTCTTTTTTCAAAGAAGCTTATCTGGCCATGGGAAATTCCTCTAAACTTAAGGTAATAACAAAGATATTCATAGCCAAAGGAATAACACACAAAAATGATCCTCTAAGCTCCCTCAGAAACTTGAACTCTGTAACTTCTGGGAAATAATACATACTAATGGCATATTCAAGAGTATAATTGGTCATCACTCTTTTCCACCAGTGATTAACAGTAGGTTTCCAAGTCAGATCTACATCCTACAGCCTCTAATAATCATCTTGGGTCCATACGCATGATTTGTAGTACCAGCTTTATCTGGATGCATATGCTGAAATCTATTCATATAGTTCTACTAGAAAACAATAGAAGAATGTCTCATATAACTCATGGTATAGGTTCTCTTCTACCCATCTTCGCGTATTGAACTCAAGTCCAATGCTGAATCTTTGAGAAAACACATCCTCCATGCTCTTGAACCATGTTTCAACACTTTCCAAGGTCATACGTTCTGTCATCATGTATCATAGGGATAAAGATGCATGCCATTTCTCACAACAACTTTAAAAAGAGGTCCCAGTAACGAAACTAATATGTAGTCATTTTTATACCCTTAGACCAAAATTCTAATCCCATGCACATTGGTCTAACACCCAGCAGGCAATGGGCACTCACCTGAGGCACGTGCGGGCATTGAGTCTCTCCTTTATGTGATTCTTATGAGAATACATCATCTTATGACATGCATTCAAGTGCAAGTGAATAGAAAATAACCATGCATCATTCTGAGAATCTAGAATGAGTTATCATCTCATTGTATCCAAAAAAGAGAAATAACAACAGCATATGGAAATGATTCATTCACAAAGGAAATGCATAAATATTATACTCATGAACACATATATGTCTTAAAACATAGCCTTCCATTTATATTAACATGTTCAATAATCCACATTACACCCCTTGGAGTCATAACAGAGCCTCATATAACAATGCAGAGCTAAGTCATGCATCAGAGCTACACTATGTTCATCACATTACAAAGAAGAATGCAGACCCATCCCTCTAAATATGCCATCACTCCTATATTTTCTCTAATCCCAACCCATAGAATTCTCCCTTATATTTTTGCAAAGCTTTGCCTCTCTTCCACCAATTTACCACACTAATCACTCTCTATCTTGTCTCAAGACACATACCCATTGCCCTTTCTACCATCTATGCACCTCAATATATAGCTTTCTTGCCTCCACCATCATGCCTTCTGAGGTAACAAATCGGTTGCCAAGTGTCCAAGTGGTCCTCCAATGGAGCATTCCTCCTTTGATCTGAGCTCTCCAGTCTATGCAATGATGCTCTTTTGGAACCTTCCATCACATGCATGGAATATTCCGTTTTTGATCCTACAGTCTTCAAGCTGGCACCTTATTCACTCCACATGCTAGAAGGCTCATGTTTTTCTCATGTGCTTCCTAGGACGCTGAATATGGATAATTCCAAAACATGTCTTGCCTTGCGCACACACACCATATTTTCTATAAAACCCTACTATAACCCTTCCCTATGCACCTTCAACCCCACGCTCCCTTGTTCAAATAGGTCTCACAAACCCATGTTCCTTCTTGTACTTGGCCAATATTTTTGGGCCCAACTTCACCCCACACTATGCATGTTTTATGTCCTCAAAAACACTCTTAAATAGAATAAAGAATGGCAGGATCTTAAAAATGGTTAGAAATAAAGAATAAAAGAATGAATAATTAGGAGAAAGAATGAAAAAATGGGAAACTTGTTTATTTCTGGAGGGGGAGAGGGAAATCATTTCCTATTTATGCCTCTAACTTCCCCCAAGCATTGACCTCGTTCTAAGCTTGCTAACAGAGGTCACCCACCGGGGAACTCACTTCCTCAAAACTCAACTCCTCCCCTTTGGTGCTCATGGTGTCAACAATACCCTCCAATTGCTTTCCCAAGTTCTCAAGCACGTACATCCTGTGGGTGATCTGGGGGTATATTTTCTTCATCCAGCTTTTGATCGAGCCTCATAGGGTCTTAATATCTTCTGATTTATTTTCCAACTTGGTCAAGATCTTGTCTCTTTCCACTCTACTCCCCTTATTTTTCTCTTGGAACTCCTTGAGTTCCATTTCATGGGTGGCAACCAAGATGCTTGTCACTTTATCCCTATCAATGCAGTTGTCATAAGTAGCTTCAATGACTTGCGCGGTGGCCTTTACTTCTATGAGAAGCTTAGTGTATTGAGCCACAATCTTGACAACCTTCATCTTATTTTCCTTATCTTGGTGTGTCTGTGCCTCCTCTGCAGATTCTAAAGTAAGTGGTCACATCTCCATTGTGAGAATTACATCTGATTGGGTAGCACTAAATCGGGGTGCTTCAGGACAATTACACCTGTAATCATCTCCACCTTCTTGGAGACTTCACGCACCTTAGATTTTTCTTCCTTCAACTCACACCTCAACTAAGAACTAATCAATTCCTCTTTCTTTAGTTCTTTTCTCTTCTCAGTGAGCTCTTTCTTTTTCTTCTCCAGTTCCTCTAGGAATCTCACTCTATCATTTCTCCATAATAGTTTGGCCTCAATTTCGACTGAAACCTTATTAAGCACGTTACAGACTTGTTCATCTGATAGTTGTTGAGCATTCATGAATGGATTTATTCCTTTGGTTTCTGTCACCTTCATTAGTGCTCTCTGACTTACCTCAAATTTTGGTTCATCCACGTGGGACTCAAACACCTAAGATAGCATCTTTCTTGACTATGGGTACGCACCTTCTTCATCAAATGATGACATAGCTAGGAGTTTCTATGTTGGTATGGTGCTCTAGAAGCACGTGCATAGCACCTTGTTAGGATCATCAATATATCCCATTCCCTGACCTTATGACACTACTATGCCTTTCCCATCTGTTTTTGCAGCTTTTGGGAATCTCACTGCCAATTTGGGATCCCCACCCATACTGCCATACTCCTTCCCAATGCTCTCTTCTTCCATCTCCTTTATAATATTGTCTGCACTTCTCTCCAAATACTATTCTACTAACTTCTTCATGATGTCTTCCAATTCTCTCTCAGTAACTCTCTCCACTTGCTCCTTGGTGAGGCTTGGGGTTCTTTGGTTCTTGGTGCTTACTTCTTCACTCACCCCATTTCCTTGAGCCTTAATTTTTTCCTCATCTTTCTTGTTATACTCCTCTTCATCTCCTTCATCCTCATAATCATGTACATCATAGACTAGATGGTCTTCACCTCCTTCAGGCTCGTTGTTATCCTTATCATCAATGTAGGCATCTAATTTCTCGGTCTCTTCTGAGTTTTCCCCATCTGTCACCTTCTGCTTCTTTCTTACTAGAGATTCCAGTACATGAGATTCTTCTTTTTCCTTCTCCTTGATAGACAACCTCTTCTCCAGTGAATCTTCATGGGTGAGGTGCTCTTCATGCTCTAGTGCCTCTTGTTCTGAATCACATTCTCTTCGGTAGTGACATGCCATTCAAGTGCAATTCTAGGTGAAATCAGAAAAAAGAACCATGCATCATTCTGAGAATCTAGAAGAATGAGTTCTCATCTCCTGTATCCAAAAAACTGAGAAATAACAAACAAATATAGGAAATGATCATTAAGCAAAAGGAAAATGAGAATTATTGTTTATACTCACGAATTGAACAACCAATATGTATTAAACAAGCCTTCCTTTATTTAACATGTTCAATAATCCACATACACCCACTGGAGTATTAACAGCAGCCTCATATAACAATTGAAGAGTAAGTATTGCATCAGAGCTACACTATGTTCATACACATTACAAAGAGATGACGACCCATCCCTTAAATATGCATCAATCCTATATTTCTCTAATCCCACCCCATAGAATTCTCCCTTACTTTTGCAAAGACTTTGCCATCTCTTCCACCAATTTCCCACTAATCAACTCTTATCTTGTCTCAAGAACACATACCATTGACCACTTTTTACATTCTATGCACTCCACCAATAAAGCTTTCTTCCTTCCACCATCAGGCCTGTCGGGAGGTAAACAAAATCGGTGCCCAAGGTCCAATGGTCCTCCAATGGAGCATTCCTCCTTTTGAGCTGAGCTCGCCAGCTCTTAGCAATTGTATGCTGATTGTTGTGGAACCTCCATTTCACATGCATGGAATATTCCGTTTGTGATCCTACAGTCTATCAAGATGGCACCTGAGTCACTCCACATGACTAGAGGCTCAGTTCTTCTCATGTGCATTCCTAGGACGCTGAATATGGATGAAGTTCCAAAACATGTCTTGCCTTGACGCAATACACACACCATATTTCTAATCAAACCCTAACTATAACCCTTCCCCTATGCACCTTCAACCCACGCTCCCGGTTCAAATAGGTCTCACTAAACCCAAGGTTCCTTCGATGGACTTGGCCAATATTTTTGGGCCAACTTCACCACACTATGCATGTTTATGGTACTCAAAAACACTCTTTAAATAAATAAAGAATGGAAGGCCGGATCTTAAAACTGCTGTTAGAAATAACGAATAAAAGATGAATATTTAATTAGGAGAAAGAATGAAAAACTGGGGAAACTGTTTATTTCTGGAGGGGGAGAGGGACATTCATTTCCTAATTTATGTCCTCGAACTTCCCCCAAGCATTGACCTCGTTATAAGCTTATAACAGAGGTCACCCACGGGAAATCACTCCTCAAAACTAATCTGCCCTTTGGTGCTCATGGTGGAAAACAATAAAATCAAACTCTTGTGGGTCTTGAATCGCATGCGTCGACAAACAATGTTCCTATAGCCCCACGTACATCCACATGTGGTGATCTGGGGTATATTTCTTCATCCCGCTTTTGATTCGGCAGCCTCATCGGGTCTAAATCTTCTGAATTATTTTCCACTTGGTCACGTCTTGTCTCTTCCCACCTCTACTCCCCTTATTTTCTCGGAAACTCCTTGAGTCAATCTCAGGGTGGCAACCAAGATGATCGTACACTTATCCCGTAATGCAGTGTCATAAGTATAGCTTCAATGACTTGCGCGGTGAGACTTACTATATGAGAGCTTAGTTGATTGGCCACAATCTTGACAAGCTTCATCTTAGTTTTCCTATCTTGGTGTGTCGGTGCCTCCTCTGCAGATTACTAAAGTAAGTGGTCACATCTCATTGTGAGAATTACATTGATTGGGTAGCATAAATCGGGGGGCTTAAGGACAATTTTAAACCTGTGTAATCATCGCAACCTTGGGAGATCAGCACTTAGATTTTTCTTCCTTACTCACACATCAAACTAAGAAAACTAATTTCAATCCTCTTTCTGTAGTTCTTTTCTATTCTCAGTGAGCTCTTTCTTTTCTCTCCAGTTCCTTCTGGAATCTCACTCTATCCTTATCCATAATAGTTGGCATAAATTTCGACTGAAACCTTATTAAGCACGTATACAACCTGGTTATCTGATAGTTGTTGAGCATCAGAAGGAGTTATTCCTGTGGTTTCTGTCACCTTACTTAGTGCGCTCTGACGAACCTCAAAATCTTTGGTTATCCGTGGGACTCAAAATCCTAAGATAGCCATCTTCTTGACTGATGGGATACGCACCTTTTCATCACAATGATGACCATAGCTAGGAGTTTCTATGTGGTAGGGATGATCTAGAAGCACGTGACATAGCACTTGTTAGGATCATCCATATATCCCATCCTGACCTTTATGACACTAATATGCGTCCATCTGTTTTTGCAGATTTTGGGAATTCACGCCAATTTGGATCCCCACCCATTGCCATACGCCTTCCCAATGCTCTCCTTCTTCCAATCTCCTTTATTAATATTGTCTGCACTTCTATCCAAATACTATTCTACTAAACATATTCATGATGTCTTCCAATTCTCTATCATAACTCTCTCCACTGCTCCTGGGTGCGGCTTGGGGTTCTTTGGTCTGGGCTTACTTCTTCACTCACCCCATTTCCATGGAGCCTTAATTTTTACTAATTTTCTATGTTATACTCCTCTGCATTTCCTTCAACCTCATAATGTATGTACATCAAGACTAGATGGTCTTCACCTCCTTCGGTCGTTGTATCCTTATCATCAATGTAGGGCATCTAAATTGTTTCTCGGTCTCTTCTGAGTTTTCACACATTGTCCCTCTGTTCTTTCTTACTGAGATTCCAGTACATGGATTCTATTTTTCTTCTCCTGGATAGCACAACCTTTCTTCTCCAGTGAAATATTCAGGGGTTGAGGTGAACTCTCAGATCGAGTGCTCTTGTTTGAGGTCCTTCGTGGTTAAGGAGAATTATTTCTCCAAATGGAATAGACGTAAGGTGTGTAACTACTCAGGAGCGCACAATGGATTGTTCGGTGGGACGCGAATGCGCGCGAGCGCGCGCGAGCGCGCGATCGTAGCGCGCGCGGCGTAGAGCGAGACTCGCGAGCGCGGCGGAGAGCGACGAGCGCGCGTATGAAGCGCGCGCTCGAGAGGCGCGCTAGCGGAGAGCGCGGCAGATAGCGAATACGAGCGCACTGAGCGCGCTCGCTCGCTCGAGCGAGTCGCGTCGCGCGCGCGAGAGCTGCTCTCATGCTCGCTCTTAGCGTCGCGTGAGAAGACGAGTACAGCTCGAGCGCTAGTCTGTACATCGCTTAAGCCAGTAGTAGCGCGCGCTGCGAGCTAGAGCGCGCGAGCTCTGCGATAGCTGATATCGATCGATCACTATCTCTACACTCTCGTCTCGCTATATCTCTCGCGCTGCTCTCTATTCCGCACGCGAGATCCTCCCGAGAGATAGCGCTCTATCTTCTATACTCTATTCGGTGGTCCTTTATTGGTAGGAAGAACAAAGATTTGCCACATGTAAGTGCTAAGATTTGTACTGTACTTCAGGCCGAGAACATTGATTGTGGGGTTGCTATCGACGCTACATCGGATCATAGAGCAGCTATCTCGCGCTCTATCTGAGATAAGCGGAGAGAGAGAGCCGAGAAGTAGAAGTTAGTCGAGAGAGCGGAGAGAGGAAGATGCGAGGCGGAGAGCGAGAGCAAAGGTATATCCTTGTCTTCTCCACGTACACATTGGTTTCATCATTTGAATCTCATGGGAGTCATACTTCTCGACATAATGCTTTTTTAGGTGTACATGAGATTTTTGCAAGCTCATGGTGGTCTTGTTCTACCTCACTAAGGTGGAACCTTAGTCTTTTGGATTTTTTTAACCTGGTTGACTCCTAGCCTGGAAGTATTGCACGGTGAAGGAGAAGGGTAGCTTGCACCATGGACCCTTAGTCCTATTTGTTAAAGTAAATTTGTCAATGTAAAAATGTTGGTACACTACAAATTTTTCTTCTCCATCCAAAAGCATAGGCAAATGCTCTGGGATCCTCCACTCTACCCCGAATGCATCACACATTCATTTATACCACTTCTCCAGGTGCGCCTTGTGAGCGGTCGTCATGGTTTCACAAGTGTATTTTTCAAACCTCTTTGTGGGCAAGGGATCTATCTTCTGGATACTCCCAAACAAATTTTTCTGGCCCATCTAGCACTCTAATTTCTAAAAAGACAATGGTGAGGAGGACGTTACCGAATAATATCTTCTCTCCCTCCTGCACATTGCTTATGATCTCATCAACGATGAAAGTGGACAAGTTATAGATGGTTCCCTCTGATATCTTTTGGCATACATTTAGCCATGCCTTGTTCACTTGCATCCATCATTCCTGATCATTGAACTTGGTCACCAAGTGTGCGTCCATCCTCATAACAGGGTCTGGAATCTCTGTGATGTCAAAGTATCATGAACCCTTCTTGTAGTCATATGCTGCTACAGTCTCCTTAATAGCCTCCTTGTCACTCAGATCATCATCTATACTTTCTCCTTCACAAATAAGCCATGTGAACTTGGATATCAGCTGTGGTGTTATGTGTATCTTGTGCCCTACAAAATAAAAGTGATCCTCATGCACATGACACATCAACCATTGATAAAGGTGCTCAGGCTTACCAAAGTAAGGAAACTCATACAGTTGCAATAACCCTACCTTCTCCAATTTGACCTTCACCTCGTCGTTGTATATGGGCATCCCATATATGGTGTCCTTTTGTTAGCTGGTCAGACCAAATCTAGTTCCATTTCCTTCTCAGTTGTGCTCGTGTGATGGTTATAATCACTCATGGTCATTTGTCTTAGATGCGACACCCACTCCTTTCCTAGCAATACTCCATCTAGGTATTGCATTTCTACATACCATTCTTCATTGGAGCTCACAATGACAACGGTTTACTTTCCCTTGCCCTTGCCCTTTGTTTCTTTAGTGAAATGGTTACTTTCTTAGGTGTCATGCTTTTTGTTCAGGATAAACTATGAACTCCTTACTTTGCTCTGCTACTCTATTACACTCCAAACTCAACTCCAAAGCTCATCAACTCCTGGAATAAATCCTTCTATCTCTGTGCCCTAGCTGCCAAACCCTAACTAGGAAAACCTTCCACAAGATGGCGCACCACAAACAACCTTCTCTCATGCCCATGTACTCCTTCCTCCTGGTTTGCAGATCCACTCTAGTCACACACTTAAATTCCTCAGGATTCTTCTTCCTTTGCACAAATTTCTCTCTAGATTCCCTAGTTTGCAAGAGCACTTCAACTTTGTAATAGCAAG
Organism: Taxus chinensis; assembly: GCA_019776745.2. Taxonomy (NCBI): domain Eukaryota; kingdom Viridiplantae; phylum Streptophyta; class Pinopsida; order Cupressales; family Taxaceae; genus Taxus; species Taxus chinensis. The sequence continues at coordinate 649,833,683 of CM034147.1, read as the reverse complement.
ATAGAATAATGACTTACCCGACCTTGTATTTATAGTTTTTTCTTCCCTCTAGCAATAAATGTTATGCCACCTACCAATGTACTTTAACATTAAATGTAGATTTTTTCCACTAAGACCGACTTTAAGCACCCTTACCCACGCACCCAATCCTACGTGTGAAAAAATCCTTTACAACCTTCTGGCGCACAAAAAAACAATCTGACCGAAGACTCTTACACATGTCTACAGCACCGAAGGCACTTCTTCTATCCTTTACCCAATTTTTTCCCTCACCTACCTCATGTTGTTCCTGTGCTCTTCATCCTTTGTACATGGTCTTTGTTACAGCCTTCTTGACACCATAATTCATTATCCACTATTTCCCCATGTGCTTTCTTAACCTTATGTGCTTCCTTCTACTGGGCCACTCAACTTGAATTGCAGGCCTATACTTTGTTTTGCATTACTCCACCCCACACTAAAATAGATGTGCGGTCCTCTGTGCATACACAACCTTGGAAAAATAATGTGGTTACCGGTGCACAAGGTGCAAAATGAAACAAAAAGAAAGGAACAAGCAACGAGAAAGGGAAACACAAGAAATAAAAAGCATAAAGGGAAATTCTAAGCTAATTGGCAATATTGCCTTATTACAAACACCAAGAAGACTTATTTATAGTAGGGCTTCAGCCTACTCCCATTGAAATGACCTGGTAATCTCATCCCATCCAGCACTTGTAACTGGACAAGCACCTAAATCAAGAATGTATGAGATGATGTAGGGTCCCAACTAATGGACTTTCAACTTCCCATGATGGTGCAGATACTTGGAATCATACAACAACACCATCTTCCCAACCTCAAACTGCTTGTTCTTGATATGACGATCATGCCATGCCTTTTGTCTTGATTTTTCTATCTTCTAACTCCATCTAGCAAAGTGATCACCTTTCGTCTAACTGCATCAACTTATCAATCCTTTCTTCCAGTGCTTATTCATCATCCAACCCTCCTGCATGTGCTATACACAGCGATGGTAACATGAATTCAACTGGAAAAATAGCCTCCTCGCCAAAACACCAATTGAAATGGTGTGGCCTTGTTTAACCTCTTGTAGGTTGTCCTGTATGCCCATAGAATGGCTGATACTTTTTCATCCCAATCTTTTCTTCCAACATCACAATATCTTAGTCAACGTGTGACTTAGTATTTTGTTAAATGCCTCAGCAGTTCCATTTGCTTGAGGGTGATAAGGGGTAGTCTTGTGATGGGCCACCATAAATTCTGCTAACATAATCTTGACCATTTCATTGAGAAAATGTGTACCTCTATCACTTGTTAAACTTAAAGGACAACCATACCTGTGATTATGTTCTCCCATAAAAATCTAGCAGTTGTCACTGTGGTGCAATCCTTTGTAGGCATTGCCTCTACCCAACATGTTAAGTAATCAGTGCAAGTAATGATATACCGAACCAATCCTTCATGTGGCTGGAAATTGGCCCTACAAAGTCGATTGCCCATTTTTCAAATGGTTCAGCACTGGCTATTGGTTGCAAGGGAATTTCATCCCTCTTTCCAGGTTTTCCAAGGTGCTGGCAATGGTCACAGGCCTTGCAAAACTCAATACAATCCTGGTAGATGGTTTCCCACCAAAGCCCTACTAGTAAAATCTTCCACACGGTAGCATTTCCTGCATAGTGTCCTCCTGCAATCCCACCATGTGCTTCCTCCATAATTTCCATGCACTCATGTTCCAATATGCATCAGTGTAGAACCTCATCATGACCTAACTTATACAGGTCTCCACTAATCAACATGTAGGGTGCGACGCATATTGCTAACTACTTTCTCTCTAGAGCCTTCATCCCTTCTGGCGCCACACCTATTTTTAAGAACACTGTGATATCTTCCAAGTCTAAGGGCATGCACTGCAACCTAAATAGTTGTGCATCTAAAATGGTATCCTCAATGCTTTGTGCATCCTCCCCTGAGTTAATCCTTGATAAGTGGTCAAAGTCCTGAATTACTTTTTCCTGGTTTTACAACCACTGTGAACTCAAATTCTTGGAATAATAGGACCAATGGCATATGTGCCCTTGTAGAATGGGCTTGTTGACTAAGTATTTCAATGCCATGTGGTCCATGTAGAAAATAAATGGTGTTGCCAACAGATACTACCTGAACTTATGCAGCACGTAGATCATAGATAATGCTTCACACTCAGTAGTTGTGTAATTTTGTTCTGCTTGTGTCAACTTTCTACTTACAAAACACAAGGGATGATCAACAATTCCCTCACCAGGTTGTGCTAGTACTGCTCCCATAGTTGTCCCTGAGGCATCAACATGCACATGGAAAGGCTTATCCCAAGAAGGAAAACGTAATATGGGCATCGTGACAAGCCTATCCTTCAAAGTGTCAAATGCCTTCTGTTGCGCCTCTCCCCAATGAAAGGCACTCTTGTGTTTTAGCAATTCCTCCAAGGGCATGGTGATCTTGGCATACCCCTTGATGAATTTCCTAAGTACCCCGTATGCCCAAGGAATCCGTGCACTGTGCTTTGACTAGTAGGCTCCCCTAATCCCACAATAACTACAACTTTGGTGGGATCTACTAGTAAGCCTTCTTTGCATATAATGTGTCCTAACAAGGGTTCCAAATGGAGTAGCAAAGACACATTTCTTAATGTTGAGGGATATCCTCAATTTCCAACATCTTTCAAACATCAGCCTCAAATTGTCACAATGGTCTTTCACCAACCCATACATAGTCCAGTCATCTAGGTAAACTTGAAGAAACTTATGGATGAAGTCCTGAAATGCTTGTACCATGATGCGTGAGAACATAGCAGGCACATTCTTCAATCCAAAAGGCATAACCATGTAGGAAAAACTTCCCCATTCAGTGGTGAAAGTTGTCTTTCTCTGGTCTTCCTTTGCAATCCTGACTTGGTGATACCCTGAGAACCCATCCATGAAAGAGTAGACTTCGCGCCCGGCTACTCCCTCCAAAATTTCTTTAGTAAAGGGGGTTGGAAAAGGATCAATGACACATACTACATTCAGATCCCTGTAGTCAACACATATTCTTATCCTCCCATCCTTCTTGATACTGATGACCATTGGGCTTATCCATTCTGATTCTTCCACTTGCCTCAATGATACCAAATGTTATCATCTTGTCTATTTCTTCCTTGACCCGTACGCGTAAATTTGGATTCATCCGATAAGGCCTCTTCCAAATCAGGCATGCACCTTCCTTCAACTTGATCTTCATCTCCCCTAAGGAATGGTGGATGCCTTTGAGTTCATGATACCCACGAGGGAATAAATCTTGGAACTCGCACAATATATCAATGACCTTTGAAACTTCTTTTTCCAACCAATAGTCCCCAATGATAGCTTCCTTAGGTTCTGTCTATCCCAATGTTAACCTTCTTTGTTTTCAAGGGCTCATGGTAGGCACATTCTTACTCATCAATGTTATCTATGACTTCACGCATACCTTTAGAATGGTTAACATCCAAAGTTTCCATTTCTTCTCCGTCTACTACATAGACCATTTTTCCTTTTTCTTTTTCCATGCACATGCGCTCAAGTTGTACTTCCTCTTATTCTTCTTCATTGAGGTACATCTCCAAATAAGGCTCACCCAATAACTCTAGTAGCCTATCCTCTACCATAGCACTATCTCCCATCATAAGGCATTTGATTACTTACAACACCTTATCTACTGATGGCTTGGTACTCCTATACTCAAAATCTTGAATGAGATCAGCCGCCAACTCCTGCCAATTACCTATTTGACATGCGCATCTCTGAATGAATATACCATGCACATGCATAGCCTTGTAAGGTGGAATATAACTTATGCACCCATAACAAAGGTGGTAACGCTTCTGCACTTCCCATCCAGGCCTTCTCACATGCTTGGATATGAAATGAGGTGGTCTCTTTACCATGGTAGTCTTGTATGACTGTGGGCACATTTCTCCTGGAGAACCTTACAGAAAATGTGATCCTTACCTTCATGCACCATTCTAGGAGGCTCTCTCGATGTGTAGCCCACCAGCGCATTGTAGTTCTAAGCAGGTTATAATTGAGCATTCCCCTTCTCTCATCCTCATTTTTCCACTGAGCCTCCATTTCTTGCAAGAAAATTTCAGGGTATGCTCCTCCAGAATAACTTGGCAACTTCTTTCCTCCTAGGCACTTGACTGAAGTGCACTTTCATTACCCTTATTACAGATCCTCTCAACTATCACCCAATCAACTCATAAGTCCCATGCACCCAATTGTCACATGCCATGCTAGTGGTATCACTCAAGGACTGAGCATCTTCAAATTGGATAACTCCCTCTATGGGATGAATTATCTCAGGATCTCTAATGGAGCACACATAGATTATGTCAAGGACTTCTTCTCCTAAGGGCTCAGTATAGGGTGTTGACTTCCCATCTGTTAAAGGGATGATCACCCTTTCTTCCTTGTTCTTAAAGCTGATATACCCTTTGTTAAACCACAGGTCAGCATTGTTCTTGTAACACCATGGGTGCCCAAGCAATGCTGGAAAGTTTTCTACCTCGGCGAGCACCAAGACTTCAAAGTCTCTAGTGAACTTGGCCCCTTGAATGGTGATAACTGCATCCTTTAAGACTCCAATGGGCATTTCCTTAGTCTTTTTTCCATATACAACACATTCAAAGATGGTTGTAATGCGGGCTTCCCATTTGATGTCAGGAGCATCTAAGGTAAGAACATTGACCTCTACTCCTGTGTCGATGAGGATATTACTCAGAATTCATCCATCAACAACCACATTCAAAGTAATCTCCTTATCATAGTCAAGGTTGTGAGGAGGAAGGTTTACATGCAAAACCTACCTTTCGTGCTCTACTCCAGCACGTGGTACCTTCTCCCTCAGCCATTCTCCTAGCAAGGGAATAATATTCTCTTGCCTTAACATCCTACATACTTCCTTGACTTCATCCAAGTCACCCTTTGGAGCCTTGGACATTCTTCCTTTGCTCTAACTACTTTGATTACTCCTTTAGACATTGGATCTCCCCTTACAAACTTTGAATCACATCCATAGTCTCTTGATACACCTCCTTTTGATGAGAAGGGTCTGGATACTTTCCATGTACCACTTCCTCTCTTGAAACTAGTGTCCTTTGTCTTGGCATCTCCCTGGCATGCGTGGCCTCTACTCTGTCATCACTAGTACAGGTTCTATCCCTGACTCACATGCCACTCATGGCATCCACTGTGAATCAGCTTTCTTGATGCTCACCATCCCAGCGCCTTTGTCTTTTTGGTGTTGCTAGGTTCATATGCTCATAAATCTTTGGACACTCTTTGTACTTATGTTTCTTTCCAGTACCATGAGCATTGTAACAGATCAGGACACTCACGTTTGTAATGCTCTGTAGATCCACAGTTATAACAGGTTCCTCACAGGAACTCACTTCATCCTCCGCCGAGGTTACTGCGACCATGAAATCCTCCGCAAAAACCTCTTCCACGCACTCCTCCATTTGCACGCCCTTCATAACGATGATCATCATCCTTAGAACTACTTGCAAGGCTAGTCTGGCACACACCAAGATCAATAGCATCATGGATCTAATCAATCAGTCTACAATCCTTGGTATCATGGGTCGTAGAGGTACAAATCTTGCAATAGCAAGAAACATTCTTATGGATTGCACACTGTAGTAGAGGGCACCTACTTGCATCATGATCCCCATGGAAAATCTCATAGTCTACCGCTATGGTGTGTACCAAATTTTGAGGGAAATTATCCTTTGCATGCCCTTCCACTTCACAGTTTGTACACCAAATCCCACTACAAACCTCATGCACTGAGTTTGCAGATAGCTTCTCCAACTGCTTGGCCATTGCAGCAATTTGAGCCTCCAGAAAAGGACTAACACCAGTATCAATGCTCCCAATGGCCTCAGCATGCAGGGAAGCTTCCAATGCCTCACGTGGGTCTATGAAAGTTTTGTGTGACAGAGCCCTTCTAAATGGTGTTATCAATCCTCCAACAAACCATTGAGCATGTTGAGAAGGATGAATGTCATAGGATAGTTTTGACAAGAGAGTCTTGAAACATGTGTCATACTCTTGCACACTCTCTGTCATTCCCTGTTGGATCTCCTTCAAAGCACTGATGCTCTTCTACTCAAACTCAGGGATATGGAACTCTACTAGGAAGGTGTTCTTCAATGCAGTGTAGTCTACCACCATCTTGATGGGGGTCATACTTCCTATACCAACTATGTGTGTGCCCTTGCAATGTCGTTGCAAACTAACTTTCCTTCCGCTCTGGGGTAGTGATCCCTTTCGTGTGCCATAGTAATTCACACTTGTGCACATGCTTTGCAGCATCTTCAATACCCCTATAGTCTAGTAAGTGCAAAGACATCTCAAAGAATACTTGTGGAGGTGGTTGAGGCCCTTGTCCTCCTGATCCAGAGCCTTGGTTTCCTCCAGTGTTTCCTCCTCCACCAGATCCACTGGATCCACCAGGTCTTGTTCCTCCTGACCCACCAGATCCTCTAATCTACTCAGTTCCACCAGGTCCTCCAGCTCCTAACACCAAATCCACCTCCTGCAGTCAAGAAAATGGCCTGAAGTGGTCATGCCAAGTGTTCCCAATGTCCCACTGAACTACATGTTGATGGTTTGTGATATCATTTCCACTACCAAGTTGTGTGTCCCATGCCACTCCCAGATGTGATACCCAAACCTTGCGTACTTGCACCTTGTCCAAAAATTCCTCCAAATACTGGAATGGTCTATGCAGCCATGGATGTTCCAAATGATAAATTATATCTCCTGGGTGCATAGATCAGTTACTCCCACCGATGTCAACTGGGTTAACAATACTTCTTCCTTGATCTGGAAAACCAAGCGTCAAGGGTTGGTCACTAGGTGGGTTCAGATGTGCACTGATGGAACTCCTTTCTCCATGTGATGAAACTCTCATCAGAAGCTAAAGGGGCTTCTCTCCCACCTTGCCAAGATGGGGTAGCACATACTACTCAGGTTCCATGTCCTCTACATGAACCTCAACTCCTTCCCTTCAAATGTGTTATGCCTCCATAAATCCATCACACTTGAGAACCTCATGTTGTCTAGTCATCTCCCTTTCACAAGAGCTTTTGAAATACTTGAGTCATCTCTCCTCCCTTTCCTTTTCAGCTGCAATGTCCACCATCTTCCTCCACCCTAATGTTTCTCTCCCAGCACTCAGAGAAGCTTAGCCGGCCATGGGAAATGTCCTCTAAACTCAAGGTAATAACCAAGATCTTCATAGCCAAAGGAATAACATACAAAAATGATCCTCTGGGCTCCCTCACAAACTCAAACTCAACAAATTCTGGGAAAGAATACGTATAAATGGCATATTCAAGAGTATAACATTGGTCAGCACTCTTTTCCACCAGTGATCAACAGTACCCCTTTCCAAGTCAGATCTGCATCCTACAGCCTCTAATAATCATCTTGGGTCCATACGCGCACGTTGATCCCTATAGTAACCAAATTTGATCTGGATGCATATGTTGAAATCCATTCATATAGTTCTACTGGAAAATAGCAGAAGAATGTCTCATACAACTCATGGTATAGGTTCTCTTCTACCCATCTACGCGCATTGAACTCAGGTCCAGTGTTGAATCTTTGAGAAAACTTGTCCTCTATGCTCTTGAACCATGTTTCAACACTTTCCAAGGTCAGATGTTTTGTCATCATTGTCATCACAGGGATGAAGATGCATGCCATTTCTCACAACTTCCAAAAAGAGGTCCCATACAACCAGAAACCAAGATGTAGTCATTTTTATACCCTTATACCAAAAGATTCTAATCCCATGTGCACGTTTATCACCCAGTGGCGCTAGGCACTCACCTAGGCATGCGTACGGGCAATGAGTCTCTCCTTTATGTGAGTCTTGTGAGAATACATCATCTTATGACAGGTATTCAAGTGCAAGTGAATAGAAAATAACCATGCATCATTCTGAGAACCTAGGATGAGTTGTCATCTCATTGCATCCAGAAAAGAGAAATAACAAGAGCATATGGAAATGATTCATACATAAAGGAAATGCATAAATATTATACTTCATGAACACATATATGCCTTAAAACAGAGCCTTCCATTTATATTAACATGTTCAATAATCCACATTACACCCCTTGGAGTCATAACAGAACCCTCATATAACAATGCAGAGCTAAGTCATGCATCAGAGCTACACTATGTTCATCACATTACAAAGATGAATGCAGACCCATCCCTCTAAATATGCCATCACTCCTATATTTTCTCTAATCTCCAGCCCATAGAATTCTCCCTTATATTTTCTGTAGAGCTTCACCTCTCTTCCACCAATCTACCACACTAATCACTCTCTATCTTGCCTCAGCACACATACTCATTGCCCTTTCTACCATCTGCACACCTCAATATATAGCTTTCCTACCTCCACCTCCATGCCTTCTGAGGTAACAGATCGGTTGTCAAGTGTCCAAGTGGTCCTCCAATGGAGCATGCCTCCTTTGATCTGAGCTCTCCACTCTGTGTAATGATGCTCTTCTGGAACCTTCCATCGCATGCATGGAATATTCCCTTTTTGATCCTACAGTCATCCAGGCTGGCACCTTATCCACTCCGCATGCTAGAAGGGTCACGCTTTCTTGTGTGTTTCCTAGGACGTCGAATATGGCTAAGTCCAAAACTTGTCTTGCCTTGCGCGCATGCACTCATGTGTTCTATAAAACCCTACTAGAACCCTTCCCTGTGTGCCTTCAACCCCGCACACCCTTCTTCAAACTGGTCCCATGCACCCCACGTGCCTTCTTGTACTTGGCCAATATTATTGGGGCCATTTCTCACAACAACTTTGAAAAGAGGTCGTGGAAATAGAACCAGGATGTAGTCATTTTTATATCCGTAGATTAATAGTAAAATCCCATGCACGTCGGCCTATCACCTAGCAGGCATTGGGTGCTCACCCAAAGCACAAGTAGGCACTGAGCCTCTCCTTTATGTGAGTCTTATGATAATACATCATCTTATGACAGATATTCAAGTGGAAACGAATAGAAAATAATCGTGCATTATTTTGAGAACCTAGGACAATTTATCACCCCATTGCATCCATAAAATAGAAATAACAAATATCATATATAACTAATTCACTCATAAAGTAAATGCATAAGGATTATACTCATGAACACATATATGATTCAGAAAAGAGTCTAATATTCATATTGATGAGTCCAGTAATTGCATTACATTCCTTGAGGTCAGAACAGACCCCATATAACAATGTAGAGCAAATTCATGCATTAGAACTACACTATGTCCTTCACATTACAAAGATGAATACAAACCCATCCCACTAAATATGTCATCACTCCTATATTTTCCCTATTCCTAACCCATAGAATCCTCCATTATATTTCTACATATCTTGACCTCTCTTCCACCAGTCTACCACACTAATCACTCTCTATCTTGTGTGTCCTCTTTTTTTTGTTCGTGCACCTCTATATATATCTTTCCTTCCTTCACTGCCATTCCTTCTAAGGTAACATATCATCTACCAAGTGTCCAAGTGGTCCTCCAATGGAGCATGCCTTCTTTGATCCGAGCTCTCCACTTTGTGTACAGTGATGTTCTTCTGGAACCTTCCATTACAGACATGGAATATTCCCTTTTTGATCCTACAGTTGTCAGGATGGCACCTTATCCACTCTGCATGCTAGAAATGGGTCACGCTTTTCTCATGTGTTACCTCAAATGCTGAATATGGCTTGGAGTCCCAAAACCCATATCTTCTCCTTGTGTGAATGCCATTTGTTCTGCTAAACCCTTTCTCGAACCTTTCCCTATGTGCCTTCACCTATGTGTCACAAAAATTGAAATCTTAATATACAAGATCTTGTGCTGCCCACGCGCCTTTCTAAGATGTAACTTTTAGATTTCAATTAGTTATTTTATGCCCAATAGACCCCAAGCCATCAATCAATGTTATGATGCATCCGGTACATTTAAGCACAACTTGTACAGTGTCTACATTGATACTTTCTTCCATAGTCTAATTTTGATTCACTATTATCTTTTGGATGACATTTTATGTCTCCTAGATTGGCCTTATCATGATAATGTTACCTTCTAAACCCTATATAAGTAAGTTGGACCTCTTACCTCATTTCTATACCATTTATTTTTTGATCTATTTTTACACTCTATGTGACATGGTCATTAGGAACACATGCAAAAGACACTCAAGGCTCCATAGATCTTCCCAAAGTTGTTGCACTTTTTAATAGATAAACCACTTTTGACTGGAGCTATGAACTGAATTAACGCTTTTGACCAGGAGTTATGAATTCGGGGTATAATCCAAGAACACAAAGTTCCCACTATCCAATTAAGCTCAACAATTAGCAAACCACATATGCCACCACACTTGAACACAGAGGTCTAGCGAACCCGAGCCGCCTACATTCATATAGAACACACATGCTATGTGGAGACCTACGAGTGGTTTGATCAACACTTTGGAGTCAGTGTCGATGTATATTGAATACACGATTTCACATCACACTTGAACACACATCTAACGAACCACGTAGCCGCCATGTTTGAAAACACATCTAGGTTATGGTCTTTGGTGTGAGCCAATTGAAAATAGCTATGGTTAAACTAGCCTACCAATCATGTAACAACTCAGATATTACCACTCCAAAGTATGGATCGTGCCTTAGGTCATCGATGGACCCAAAAAGTTACAAAACTCAATTATGAAGGCGTAGAATACCATACAAAAGGGCTAGGACTCAATTACACCATCGGTAAAATTTTCACCTTTTATTATCCTCATTTATGCCTTAATTTCATCCTTGAGTCACAATACTTATAGTACTAGCTTCTTTAGGCATTTGCACTCATAAGATTCTCCAATCTTTTTACTAATATGGCTCTCTTGGTACAACCCATATGTCAGTTGCTAAGTACCATTAGTGCATCTTCGTATATTCATGAGCTGGTATCCTTAGCCATTGTAAGCACCTCATATGGTATATTGAAGCCCTAGCTCCTCCTAATATTGCACCCTTTACACATCCATCACAATTTATTTCACACATGGCTCCTAACCTTATAGGCCTTGTTGCATTGTTGTAGCATTCACATAGCCCACCCCATAGGGTAACCTCTTTGCATAGGTCATATGTTTCACATATTCACATCTAGACATATTTCATGCTCTTTTTCTCCACGTTGACTCAGTCTATGGACCTATTCACATTTATTCCATTACCCTCATGTACTCTCTTGATGAACATTGAGCACTTAGATCATGTTCACTTGTACATATTATATTCTACATCAAATACAAAAACATTCAAATATTGAGAAAAATACAAAATTGAGACCCACACATATGACTAGATATCCTAATCCACCCATCACCACCCAATGACACACTCATGTTCCTTGTATCATACTTGAATTTTGATTTGTATCCTTACCTTACATCAACCTCACTTTACACACATACATTCAAAAACTATCTTGATATTGATACGGGACATATGTATATTGATTCACATTGATAGTGTCAGCTTGGACTATTACTAGGTAATTGAGTTTTTACTAGGGGTATCTCCTATGCTTTTATAGGTGACATTGTTTCATTACAGTTACTTGTCACTTCTTCCATTATCGGTCACTAATTTTATCTCTATGTGTGCTATATTTTCTAGACTAATATTGATAATCCACATGTCTTGTATAGCTCTTTTTTATCTGGATCTATATTCACTTGTTTATTACTTTTCTATTGCTTATTACTAGATAACCCACTTATTTAATTGTCTTACTTGTTTACATGCTTATTTGTTTCTTTTTGCATGCAAACTAAATAGATTTTTTATGTGTATGTGTGACACTTTGGTGTCCCTTTTTTATGGCTATCATGGCCTATTACTCATGTTTTTTTTTGTGTGTGACATCGTTATGTCCCATTTTTTCAACTTCTTAGCCTCTTATGTGACTAACATTTATGCCATTTTTTTTGTAATCATACATTTTTCTAACTTTTTGCCTTAATGATTGCTCACTTGGTTACATAATTGATCACTCATATGTTATATTATTGTTATATTCTTGTTTCACTTCATAGTTTCTTACTTGTATACTAAATTACAAATACACTTCCTTGCCTCTTGGCTTGCTTCATTACTAGTATTTCTTATTGTGTGTTTCACATGAATTGTGTGTTTTTGTCTCTACCACACACAACCCATTGGTTTTACTAATATAGGATCCCCACGGTGTCTACTTGCCCTCCATGTTATCCAACACAAATTATGATACACCTATATGCTTGATCAATTTCAACCAGTCAAGAAACAATAAAACTTAGTTTTTTCTTGGTCATATGATAGACCACTTAGGATTATTTTCACCTTAATATTACAATATGATTACTAACAGATCATAGACACTTCAGTTTAACCATAAATGTTTCAAGATAATTATAAGCTTCCTTAAAGAGAAAACTCTAAGTTTTATTTCATTATTTAGATGGAAAGTGTACCTTAACTGGTAGTCAAGCATTGTAGCCTTTCTTTGACTAAAATTTTGAGATAAAAAATCACTATAATAATTTTCAACCTGAATCATGATACTTTTCATATACCCATTTTCCTTAATAAAATGTTCATGAAGATTATCAAACAAATTCTTAAGGGAAATTTGCACAGTTCCTTTATAGGGTGTTCCTAATTAGGTCTAAACACGACCTAATTCAAGATTGTAAAAAATAAATTCATCCATATAACATTAAATGATATGAAAACTAAGGAAATATATTATATCATCTCCATCAGTCCTTGTATACCAAATTTGAGGTCGTTCTATTAAGAAACGTACAAGATAGAGCAATTTTTTCTTCTTTCTAGACAAACTTTCTTAGCACCCTACAAGTATACAGTCTATGTTTTTGTGTTTTGTATGATCAAAATACCTCTAAATGAATTTAAAAAAATATATTTAGTTTTATTATTTTCCTAAGACCATTCTCATAAACTTTTAGAAAGTTTCCATTATTACAACTCAAGTTATGGCTTTTTTCTCTTCCTACAAACCTAGACTAGACAGCTTAGGCAACAAAACCTTCTAAAATAAATATCTCGAGAAAAATTGTGTTTCAGAACCTAAAACCAACTTATCTAGATTTTTTCCTAACTTTCAATCAATTTTTTCTTTTAGATACTATGTCTTGATAATTTACGGATCATTCCCAACTATAAGATTTACATGTTTCTATTGTCTAAAACCATGTTTTGAATTGAGTTTCTACTTAAAAGATCAAATACACATCTGATTCAATGAAAAGATGATTCAAAACATATAATTAGGGCCAAAATATGTCAAATACTTAATTTTATAGAAGATAATATAAGAAAATGTTTATTTCAATTGCTCAAACCTAGTACAAGCATTGAGAATCTTCATCCACCTTAACTATCCACCTTTGTTATTCATCTCCAAATTAGACAACACTTTGAATTGATATCTAATGTTTATTTTATGGTTTCACATGGTTTTTGGGAGGATTATTCATACCATAAAAAACATTGATCCTCATCCTCTATTATTAGGAAAGTCAAACTTCGATTCCTAAACTCATCCCTACAAACTTGTTCAACCATGTTAATTTGAGCAATTTCATCTTCTAGCTCATCTTGTGAGGTGGAGGATGTTATAAACTCACATAAGACTTCAAAAATATAAATTACACGTACAATAACTCAAAATTACCTCTACTTAGGTATTAAATCCCCAAATCTTCTTCGAAATACTTCAAAATTTTCAAATTTTACAAATTTTCAAATAGAATATTTTAGTGGGAAAACCTTATATGACATCCTAAGACCTATTATGATTAAACGAAGCATCAACATAACTTATTATTGAAAAATACAAAAATTAAACACATTCTAGAACCTAAAACATAAGAACCATGCATCTATTAGTGATGTACCTACATCAGACTACCAAGGAACAAAAATTGTTCATGAGCCTTTGCTCATGAGGCTTTATGATTTCTTTCATAATTACACATGTTATTTTTCAATATCCTTCTTCTCCTTTTCATCTTTATTCTTCTCTCCATGAAATCATGGATCCCATGGTCTTCTTGTGAGTGATAAATATTGTTTGATCTATCATGCTCTTTAAATGAGTAACCTCCATCTTTGATGTTCATCCTCCTTTTTCAACTTTCTTGACTTGTAATTGCACACGTGAGAAAACCATCTCCTCATCATAATCCTTTATCCATTCCTTTTCCTTACTCCATTCCTTTTTGTTCTCCCAATATACATTGTCATATTGGGATTTAAAACATCCTTTCTTAATCTTCACTAGCCTTACTACCTCTTTATTCTTCAAAACATCATTTTCTTCTTCATTATTCATACCAAGATCATTTCTTGGATTCTTGTCATCTTCAAGTGTATTTAACCCAAGAACCTCCTCAAACAACTTTGAATTCAATTGTTACTTAATCAACTTATTGTGCCCTTGTTTTATCACGTAGTTTCTTAATCCTTCTTTGAACTTGTCAATAGACTTTTCACCTTGTTCTTGACCTGTAATTTTTGAAAACAAAAACATCTCTCTTGGATTTTGATTGATCCCCCTCAAATCAAAGTTTTCCTTGCTATCCTTGAACCATTATTGCACTTATTTTACACTTATCAATTATTTTTCAATGCCACAAAGAGGATTCCATAAGCTTCCATCTAATTACTACTCCTCCATGACACTAGGAGCTTGTTATTGGACCGATATCTAATTCATATCCCATATTTTATTTTCCATTTCTTTGTTATCTTTGTATACTCTTACTCTTTTGTGATTTCATTGACATCCTTGATGTCTTGTCTTCTTATCTTCTTAGGTGCATTTCTATTCTCCAAGTCTTATATACACTCTTCCAACTCAAACTTATTATCCATTTGTATGTTTTTATCATCTTTTATTATCAACTTATTAATTTGATATACCTCAAGATATTTTCTCTCCATAGCTTGAGACTTATAAGAGTGTTAGACATATAATATTGAGAATTTGGAATCTTTCTGAGTGTTTGTGGTGGCCACACTTTCTCTTTCTCTTGAAATTTTGTTTAATTCAATACCTTGTCTTCTTTACCATCATCCTTATATTGTCCTAAGATATTCAAACTCATCCTTTGCTTTCGTAATATCTTCCTCATCTCATATGAGGTTAAAAAATTTGATCCTCATATGATTTTGATTTAACAAAAATAAGATTTTTTTAGAACCCTAATTGCAAAGTAATTGATGTAAATTGTGATAAGCAACTGCTAGATACAATTTAACACAAGCACTAAGCTAATAAATATGAAACCCTAAGTGCAAGAGATAGAAGAATGGACTTAGCTGGTTTGTGCTTGATTTGGGAAAGAGGAATACTGGGAAAATTTCTGAACAAAAGGTGATTTATATCATCAATGCTCATAATAAATTTTTAGGTCATGAAATAGGCTGGATGTGGGTGCCTGGACTGGGTCAGTGGTGCCTAGGTGCCAGAGTCTGCTATTAGGCACCCATGACCGTGAAAATGGTGGGAACTTGGTTTTTATTATGTCACACAAGTATCATTGATATTCACTTTTGGTCACCTATATGTCACACCTTGATAATCAAGTGTACATGTAACCCACAAAATTACATCAAATCCAAAAAGGAAATATGTAATATGGGGAGTTGGACTAACCCTAGCGGTCACCTAACAGAATGAACTTACAATTGAGCATTGCACTACATCTCATACTCCATGTAGTTCTTGTGAGTGTGTGAAAGAATCGTGCCCTAGTATGCCCTTGTTTAAGATACACTAGATAATGGGCTAGATTTGTTAAAAGATGAAAATGTGTGTATGGAACAGAATAGACTTCCCATTCCTATGTTATGTATGTAAAAAATATAGTCCCTTGTCCCTTGAATGGATGCTAGATGGATGCCCTTTAGTGCCTTAGATGCCTTTGGATTCTAGCTTAGGTGATAGTGAGTATGCTTAGAGCTTGGTTTTTTATTTTAAACCGATAACTATGTATTTATACGATTCCCTTGTTTGAATTTTGTAATTAACAATTGGAAGGATGACCCATAAGTGAAAAAGATTCCCAAAAGATATAAGAGGCCCAAAAGGAGTGAGTAAGATGAAAAAAGGGTAAGGGCGCTCAAAGGGGACAGGGGTTCTTGGGTGCTCCTGTCCTAGCTAGGCATTGGTGTCTAGAGCCATAAAAGATAAATAAGTAAAATACCCCGATTGGGCTATGGGGTGTGAAATACCAAATAGAAAACAATAAGTAAAGGAAAAAGACCAGAGACATTCTTCACTTGCTAGTTTTCTTGCTTAGGAATAATATGAATGCTAATATGTGTTTCTGACCTAGAAATGTACCCAAGTGCGTGATTTTGTGTCTACAAATTTACCGTCAAATCTGCTCTTATTCTTCACTATACTCTTCAACTAATTCACTTTCGATTTAGCTTCTTCTTTATGAGGCACTATGATTTGTTTCTCACTATGTTCTTAGTTTTAAGATACGCCTTCATGTTGTGTATCAAGTTTTAAAAGTTATTTATTAGGTGTTTCAACTCATACTTATCTTCATTGAGTCTACTAGACGGGCCAAACACTTCCTTGCTTGAAACACATTTATCAACTTGTTCACCTTCAAACTATTTACTTGACTTAATTTTTTGTGGATTCCCTTCTACACAACTATCATGGACTGTATATCAACTAAGATTTGTTTCTTAACCATTATTATCTTATCAATGATGTCACACCTCATGGGATTGAGAAAGGCTTTATGACTCCATTCTTCTTCTGATTTCAATTGAGTTAACATTCTTATTTTTATCTCATCCTTGTCACATATTCCTTTTCTTCAATCACCATACCTGCATATCCATCATTTCCATAACATGTTAGAATAAAAACTTGAGCTTGTAAAGATCCTTCTAGTATGTTATCTGTTTGTTCCAAGAATTTTTCATCCTTCTCCTTATTTATGTTAATAGTTTCCTCCTTTATGGCCCTTCAAAGCTTATTCATGTTGACATATGGTTCTTGGAAGGATATTTATGCCTCTACCTTCTTCAAAACATGTCATACATTACCTTGGTTCTAAAACCTCCACCACCTTTTCTTTTTCCTTTTTTTCACTTTTATTCCTTGTATGTCTAACAACCTATTCATGGCCTCCTCCTTTACTTCTTCACTTGGTTTTTCCTTAAGTTGATTCTTTACCATTTACATTAGTGTTTTATATTTATTATTTATGATTATCTTGCTTTATTTCTCTCCCATAGGTATAGAAAATAGAATTCTTAAGTTCTTTTTATTATCATCTTCATATAAATCATACCCTGGTTTGAAAGACATGGCTTTCTCTTGATTATATATTCTTCCAATACCTACAAATTCTCTTTCTTTTTGAGATGTTATCATGGGCAATGTATTTTCTTTTAAAACCTCTTTTTCATCCTCTTGCGAACTACTTTTTTCCTCCATTGGTTTTGAGAAGCAACCTCCTTCATGTTTCCTATCACATATGTCTTGAAGATTCTTAAAACTTTTATGTTTTTCTTCCTTATATATTTGAGGTCTTTGTTCCCAACTAGAATTTTCTTCTACCTATTGCATTTGAGGTCCGTGACTTTTATTTGTTCTACAAGTGATTTCAAGAGATAATTTTGCCTCTTACTCCTTTATGTCAGCTTATTATACTTATTCAACTTCATGTTCTTCAAGAACTAAAAACACACACTCATATGGACAATTATATTCAAAAATTTAACTTATTTTCCCCTCTTAATGCCTTTAATATTGGCATCTCTCCTTCATGATTGACCAAACTATTTAAATCTTCCATGAGATTCTCATCTTGTCTCTCATCCATCTATTCTTCATGAAACATTGGCCCTATATTGGGTTCACAAATTATGACTGTTTTCTTTTCCTCTAAGGACTAATCTCCATACCTTTCTCTACCTTTAACATCTTCTTTCTTCATGCCTCTATGGGCTCTTAACTTATTTTCCTCTTCCTTTATTAAGGAAATCAATCTATGCGTCATTCTCCTTGCACTCAATTACTCTATAGGATGTTTGAATCTATCTTTCAGCTTCCAACCACAACTTTGGTTTATTTCCTCTTGTAACAGCTCCATCATGAGATTCAACCTCTCCCTTAGATCAATTATTTTTGTCTCTATGTCTAACTCATTCCTTTGGACATTTTATCTTACTTCCTGTGGCATTTTCCAGTTCTTAAGGCCTTCATATTGTTATCCATTTCTCTTCTCAAACTATTATACCTTCCTTTGAGCCTCAATGTGATTTTACCTCTTATCTCTCTCTTCAAACCTCAATGTGCCTCTTCTTCCTCTATGAACTTTGGTCTTTTGGTATCCCTTCACTTGTCTCACCCAGTTCTATTTGACATTGGTCTGTTAACTCCTCCTTAAGCTTTTACCTGCTCCTCACTCTTCACTCTTCAAGCCTCAATGTTTGTAGGGCTCTCTTCTGCCACCAAACTCTTCTCTTCAAAGTTTCTAAGAACCTTTATTTACCTTTTTGGCTCAAAATTCTTCTGCATTCTTCTTGTTGTTACATATATACACAACTTTATATCCTTTCCCAGAGATTTTCCTATGGTTTGATACCACAAAATGATGCACATGTATGCTTAATCAATTTTAATCAGTCAAGAAACAACAAAATTTAGTTTTTTCTTGGGCATACGATAGGCCACTTAGGATTGTTCCCACCTTGATATGAAATATTTATTACTAATAGATTAGAGATGCTTGAATACAATCAACAATGTTTCAAGGCAACTATAAGCTTCCTTAAAGATAAAACTCATTATTTAGATGGAAAATGTACCTTAACTACTAGTCAAGCCTTGTAGCCCTGTTTTGACTGAAATTTTGAGATAAAAATCACTATACTAAGTTTCAATCTAAATCATGATACTTTTTAGATACCCATTTGGCCAAAAAATGTTCATGGAGATTATCAAACAATTTCTTAAGGGAAATTTGCACAATTCCTCTATGGGATGCTCCAATTAGGTCTAAAATAGGCTTAGTTCAAAACTATCAACATTAACTTTTTTCATACAAAATTGAATGAAATGAAACCAAGGAAATCTGTTAGATCATCTCCATCAGTCCTTATATTCCAAATTTTATGTCATATAAGATAGAGTAATTTTTTCTTCTTTATAGACAAACTTTTTTAGCACTTAAAGATCTATAGTTTATGTTTGTGATTTTTACATGACCAAAACACCAAAAAAATGAATTACAATTTTTTATTTACTTTTATTATACCCCTTAGAACGTTATCATAAATTTTTAAAAAGTTTCCATTATTACAACTCAAGTTATGGTTTTTTTCACTTCTTACAACCTAGACTAGACATTTAGGACAAAAGCCTCCAAAAATCAATATCTTGGGAAAAATTGTGTTTCAAAATTGAAAACCAACTTCTATATCTTTGACATGGCATTCGTCAACTTTTCCTTTAAATACTATGGTTTGGTAATGTACGGATCATTCCCAACTATAAGCTTTGCAAGATTCCATTGTTTTAAGCCTTGTTTTGAACTAAGTTTCTACTAAAACAAGAAAATCCACATCTAATTCAATGAAAAGATGATTCAAAACATATCATTAGAGCCAATATATGTAAAATACTTCATTTTATATAAGATAACACAAGAAAATATTTATTTCACTTACTCAAACCTGCTACAAGCATTAAGAATCTTCATCCACCTTTATTATTCATCTCCAAATGACACAACCACACCTTGAATTGATATCTGATGTTTATTTTATGGTTTCACATAGTTTTGTAGAGGATGATTCATACCATAACAACCTTTATCCTCATCCACTATTATTATGAAATTTAAAAACGAACTCCTAGACTCATCCTTAGAAACTTGTTCAAGCATGTTGATTTAAGAAATTTCCTCTTTTAGCTCATCTTATGAGGTGGATGATGTTATAAACTCACCTAAGACTTATAAAAGATCCTTCAAACGTATAAAAACTAAAAAATTACCTCTACTTAGGATCTAGACCCCCAAATCTTCTTGGAAATACTTTAAAATATTCAAATTTTCAAATAAAAGATTATGGGGAAAACCTTATATGACCTCCTAAGACCTATTATTACTAAAGCAAGCATCAACATAGCTTCTTATTGACAAATAAAAACATTAAACACCTTCTAGTACATAAACCATAAGAACCATGCATCTAACAGTGGTGCACCTGCATCAAATTATCAAAACAAATTTGACACAAGTACATATCATTTCTTTTGAGCTAAGAGTTCTACTTGCATATCTCACTCACATCAAAATATGGGGAATTTAAAGAGGTTTAAAATAGTTAAACACAAGATTATGGAATAATAACTAAGAGAACATGATACAAATATGTTAGAATATGTACAAATATAGAATAGGAACAATGGGCACACAGGGACAAAATTGTACAATAATGATGGAACTGTGGTACGCTAGATGGTAAAAAAAGGGGCAGTTCTATCTCGAGGGAAAATTTTCAAAAAATACAAATTCTCATACATTTACATATTAGTTACGGGGATTTTGGTAGAAATGCATAATTCCTAGGCTTCGTCCATAGTAAAATTACTACAATTCAGATAGATTATGAGACACTTTCTCTTCGGCACTGCATAATTGAAAATTTTGACACTTACAAGGTATGGGGGCATGGGCCTTCTTCCCCCCTTTAGAATACAATTATAAAAATATGATACTCGCCTTAGGCATCATCTAGTGGGGGTATGGGTCAGCCATTCCCTTTCAAATTGTTGTTAAATTACACTTGGGCCTAGAGTTGTCTACATCGGTGTGGTCTGTGGGCGTGGGATTTTAAGAAAACTAGGGTGACTAAAGCACCTTACAAAAACCTTCGACCTCATTCTCTTGTAACGCTTATTTCACTAAATATGGACATATTCCAACGAATCTAGACTCTAGTATTATAAGTATTAGAAGAAATCCATCTCCATTTTTGTGTATATTGGATTCCATTTTTGGCTTTACTAGATTCCATTATTACTATTATTAGATTTCATTAGTAGCAATATTGGATTCCATTATTATCATTATTTGACTTATTCGATTTCCAATTTCACTATTATTGGATTCTAATTTCGCTATTATTAGATTCCAATTTCCCTATTATTGGACTTCAATTTCACTATTACTGGATTCCAATAACGTTATTATTGGATTCCAATTTCACCACTATTAGAATCCAATTTCTAAATCCCAATTTTTGGATTTTAGTTTCACTATTTTAGGATTTATATTTTGTTATTATTTGATTCCCCCACATAATCATGGTGGCTTCCAACTTACATAAGCCTAGTAGTTGTTATCTTACATAAGCGTAGCGTCTGCTAACTTACGTGATGAAAGCGCATACTTGGTGAAATAAGCCTAGGGGCGTCAAAGTTACATTTGACTTCCTGCCACTAAGTTACATTTTCTTTACAACCACTAAGCTACATAACCCTGACAGTCACTAAGTTACATAAGCCTTGCAGCTGCTAAGTTACATAAGAATCCTATAAGCTACATAATCCTTGTGGTCGATAAGACACATAAGCATAGGAGCTGCTAAGATACATCTTCACAACACTTATTTGATAAGTTTGTAAAATGAATATCATTGTGACGGAAATTAGCAGCTGTTAGGAATTTCAAAATATAAGATGATCTAGATAATAGAAGCTACTTTTATGATTTTCTAGTCTATAAATCATACATAACAAGAAAGAGTTAAGAATTATGTTAAACACGTTGTTTTGAAACATGGATTTCATAGCTTATTAGTTTCCTACCTATTGCGGGTTACTATACCTTTCACCACAACTTATTAGCTCTTATCATATCCTCTAATCAAAGACATTTATTTTTTCTAGTGTCTATATTTCAAATATTGGAATATAAATTAAACAATTTCAAATTTTTTTAAAATCAATAAAATTGATTTTATTGATTTTCTATTGGTTACTTTTTTCATGATAAGACAAATTATGAGCCATATTCAAGTCCATATTTTTCAATAATATTTGAAATAAAAATCTTCAATTAACAAGTGTCATAACAATTATGACAGCTTTAACATCAACATTTTATAATTTTACAAATGATTTTTTCTTCATTTCAAAATAAAATGTTAATAAGTATGTGCCACCTATTTAAGAATGCATGATGTCATTATATTTTTTATCTATTCTTATCAAGCATGTCACACTCAATATTTTTCTGAATCATTTATCATAACTTTATTACATTATAATTTTATTAATATCATGAATAACAATTTCCCACTTCAATATATTGTGATTAAAACATGGGACAAATGTCCCACTTAACGAGACATGTGTAGCAATATATCAGAATTTTTCTCCACCATTATGGATATAAATGCAATATTTGTGACATTGTTTGGCAGTTGTTTCTATTTTCTTGTATTTCCCTTTGTGTTTTCCTCTATTTCCATTTATTGTGCTTTGTCTTTTCCTATATTTCCATTTACTTCCCTCCTCTCACCATTCATCAAATATTTTTTGTATCCATAATGGGTGCTCTTCAGGATTTCATGAAATCAGTACAATTATCCCTTGTTTTCACTTTCTTATAGGGTTTTGCAACCATTAATTGTGTATGGTAATCTCACTCTATCATTGAATACAATAGTTATTGTGACCACAAATAAGCTAGACCCCATTTTTATGTGTAATGGATTGTAGTTCTTGATGGATATAATATTCCCTCTACAACTATCACACCTTTGGAGGGTAAATGCACATATGCTCCTCCTTCAAATACAGAGTTCATTTTCAATTATATCCACACATAAAAAGAGAAAATAGTAGCATGGCCAATTAAATCTTAAACCTAGTATAGAGAATTTAAAATGAGAAATATCAATAAAAATTCCAAGGTTAAATCAAATGCTTGAAATCACAATGATAAAATAAAAATAAACATCTTACCTATATGAACATCTCTTAAACCTCCTTCAATCTAAATATTGAACAAATGTAGAATTTGGGTAGCATTCAAGATAGTGCGTAAGTGATTAGCGTAAGTGATGTTTGTCATTTATGCCACATATCAATCTTAATATCATCGCACATATACAACTATTTATGCATACCTTATTCAAATCAATAAACGTTGACGTCATAAATCCTATACAAATTCTATGTTAAGATCTATGTCATCTATTTTAGAACTTAACATCCATAAATGGTGTTAAATTTGATGGAGGTTTATACATTTTTCATTATTTTAGACATAACATACTTTCAAATATTTTGTAGAACCGTCATATGTGACTTGCATGTTTAAAATGTTACGGTCAATTTTTATATGTATTTATATAAAAAAATATTCATATATATTACACATAGTTAAAAAATATGGAATAGTCATTTATAAAAAATTTAAGTATTGTATAAGTAACATTGTTTTTTGTACATAGTCATTTAGCTATTTACTTGATTGGCAATTCAAAATGTGAGTGATAGCACTTACAAGTGTGATTGGTCACACTTCTAAGTGCAAGCCTCGAGTCTCACTTTTTCTGACTCTCACTTCTAAGTGCACGTCACAACTCACACTTCTAAAGGTGAGGCTCAACTCACACTTCTAAGTGTGAGTCTTGATGCTCACTTCTAAGTGTGAGTCTCAACTTGCACATCTAAGTGTGAGTTTTGAATCGCCACTTCTAAGTGCGATCACTCACACGTAAAGTGCAAGCACAAGAATTAAGGGCTTTAATTTACCCAAATTATATAGGGCTTTACATAAGGCCTTTATTTACGTTAAAAAAATTTATATTATTAGATTATTCCATTAATTCTTTGTGATACTAAATGCAGCATTGTGAGAACCATTTTGTAAGGAACAATGATAATTAAAGGTGTGGTTGCGTCAACCTTATTATCCATTAAAACAAACTATGTAAAATGAGCCATTTAAAAGTACATGCGCCATTGAAAATATGTGTCCATTTGGAGCATTTTAACTTTTTTCAACCATTAATTAGTCTTTATAGAAAGCAATCTAAAATCATATGTGTGATCGCTTAAATTGGTTGCCAAAAGCCACAGAATAGGTGGTTGGAATGTTTTTCAATTATATATCACTAAAAGAGACATTTTTGAGTTTATATTTTTAACATTTTCCTCCTATTCTCTTCATCAATGCGTAACGAGACATTATGTTCATCAATAGAAAAAATTGAGCAGGGGAGGAAAGGGAAAGTGTCAAAAAAAATAATGCTTGATTTCCTCTCCGTTGTAAAAATTGATATGAATTCTCACATTAGCACTCCAAATTTACGAAATTTGGTCATGTAAAATTTTCCATAGATAATTAGGGCTTTATTCATTTAGGGGGTTTCTAAATAATTAAAACTAAAGCAAGCTTGGTATTCAATATTTTGTAGAATTTTGTATTTTTATAAATAAATTAATTTCGTAAGATCTTTAACAGTGAAGAGCGTGAATGAAAGGAGGACGGAAGGGAGAAAAGTACCGGGTAAGCTTCTTTCCTATTTATATAGAACTATTCCGAAAGAACTACTGAATTCTAAATTTAGAAATGTGAAAAAACCGTAGAAATTTTACCTTCCGTCTGAAATTCACTTTGCACAATTTCCTGGATGTAATCTTACACCCATGCCTACGAAAATACCGAAAAGTCAGTCTGTATCTCACTCGCAAAACACACGAAAATAGAACCCTATGAGTGCCTCGAGTTCATGAATCACCGGAAACAGCCCAACAGACAAAGTTAGAAAGAAAGGCACTGGCAATTGATGCAAGCAAGCTAGCCAAAGCACATAGACATCTGACAGATAAATTGCATAGATTAATTTGTAATAGCAATTTGAGAGGAAGTTTGTAAGTTTTTTCAAACCAGAACACCGCCAAGAACGTGTTTGTTGTGGTATGGTTAATATGGATGGTGGATCAATTTGTTTTTGGCGCCAATAAAAAGTGAATCGAGATCCATTATGGTCATGGTGGTGCACACGGAAGCAATGAGGAAGAGAATGGGCGTAAAAAGGTGATATTATTTGGTATGGCCTTATTTATGTCCACAAAAGTCCTATGTTGCACATACTTGGTGAATATTCAATGGAAACATCATCAACATTGTCGAATGACAACATTTTAAAAGATATTCATGTAACGAATGATGTTGTCAGGTCCAATGTTGGTGTTGGATTAGAGCGAGTATTTGTGAAAAAAGATGGGTTAATCAAAGGGCGTGAGAGAACCAAACATATTTGGAGAGAAAAGGAATGAAAATTAAATATTTCTAGAAGACAAGATTTGAGGAACAAGGCAACTTGAAGATTTAGAGTATTATTTTTAATCGAAGTTACACGTTGTTACTGTGGAAGTAGCAGTTATCCTCAAAAGTTTCCATAAATTTTCAATTTCTTTGTTGGGTCGTGGCCTTGTGGTTTTTTGTCTTTTGCTTACTAAGGGATTTCTCTTCTTATGCTTCAAGTCATATTTTTCTTAATGGCCTTTTTGTAAAAAAGATGGGGGTCCTTTCAAAACTCTTCTAATTCCCTTTCCCAAAAAAAATAGACATAGTAGTTGTACATCAAAAGATATTGTGTGGCATTAACCTAGCAAATCTATGATGAAAAGATTCTTATTTTATTTTGTAAAATTCCCTCTAGATCACTAATTATCCATTGCTTGTGTGCATAAGCTAGCCGGCGCAAGATAAAAATATTATTCTGTGAATTGTTAAATTACTAGGCAATCCATAAGTAAAAATTATTAGATTGTGGAAGTATTAGTTTACATTTAGTGGGCGCTAAGCTCAAAACATCCAAAATATTAAACTATTCATACAAATTAATAAACGTATTAAAACAATCACACATAAACATTTTAAATTAAATACATCTCGCTAATATTGGTAAGAATGATAGGCAGGGAAGGAGGAATTTCTTAAGAAATGGACCAATGAATGGCCTTAGGAAAATGCCCTTAATAATGATTTAAAGTATTAATATGAATTTAATGGTACTCCAAGATTCATTTTCTCGTGTTGTGGTGGGAGGGAGGGATATTGAACAAGAGGTGATAAATGAAAAATTCGTTGAATACGGTCTCCTCCACCTTCGCTTAAGTACTGCGGCATTCTCGGACATTGGCACCACCATTTTGGAAAAGTTTGGAGGAAGCTCACAGTCTCCCATTTTAGATATGGAAGTAGTGGAAGCTGAGGAAATTGTGATTTACCAATTCAGGTAGATCTTGTGCTACGACTGTGCAAGGGCTCCCATCATCCCCATTTCACAAGATGGTGAGAAGCTTAATTTGAAGAGTGACTAGATGGAAAGATTTTTAAAAACCCGTTATGCATCGATGGCTCTCGCAATTGGTCTAAGCGCTAAGGATATTGATGGGGTGAGGTGAGGTGGAGGAGTTCATTTCCAAATTTACATGGGTATTGTTTGGATCCAAGCATCACTGGGCGGTTTGTAATATATTTATGTGGGCGGGTTATATGTGGTGCAATATGCTGCAAAGCCTCGGTCATTTTTCTTTAATCTGAACATGTTGAGCTTTGAGGAAAGCAAAGTGAAAGAGGGGAGCTAAGGAAAATTTCCCACAACATGCCATCTCCGGGCCATTGAATGAAAGCTTTGGCTGTGGGAAGAAGGCCATAGACTGATCAACCTGAGTGACTTGCCCTTCCTCCCCACGAATAGTACTTCCATGCGAGGTCACCTCCAGAGGTAAGTAAGTAGAGAAAGAATGTCTGTGGATGCTACGTTAGTCTTCATCGGAGTCCGTAGTAGTGCGAATCAGCTGGTTTTAGCAATCTTCCCTAATTCCTGTAATTATATGTTTTTATCGATATTGTATAAAGCTTGGTTGTGTTTTGTGAATTGGGTTGGCTAAATGGGCAATGTCTTATTCCATATCTTGCACCTTTTAGCAGATAAAATGTTAGACTAGGATTGTCAACGATGGCAAATGTATCTTTGACACTTCATGGAATCTTTTTTATAGGCTAGGTCCATTCCCTAGGTAATATAAGGAAAAAAATCAGGTTTGTTGAGGCTTGATTGATCCACCCTTGTAATACAAATGAGATTTGTTAAGTTGAATTGT